>OX276454.1:31423102-31855839 GCA_946251905.1 Cryptocephalus moraei
TAACCTTTTGTTGCAGATTCTGAAGAGTAAAGTTTTATTCGAACAGTTTACACCTAAAAATGGCAAAACATAGCAAAATATTGACAGAATCCAAGCTGCAAAAAATTGCTGAAGGAATCGACATAGAAGCTTATAGCGCCGAGGACTATGATTCAGATGACTCTTTCCTAGATCCAGGATGGGAGCCTGATGATTCCCCACCCGTCTCACAAGAACCATCTGACAATGAAATCGATGTATCGAAAATGATCTTCAGGAATTAGCCATGGAAGAAATTGCAGAAGAGACTGGTCAGGAACAAGTTGAGGAAGCAACGGCGGATTCTGTTTGGAGTGAATATGTTGGAAGGCATAAAGTGTTTAAGTTCATTGATTCCTAAGGACTGCAAAGAGATCTACCAGAAAACATCTCTTCCCTAGAAGCTTTTTTCCTAATCGTGGATGACGAGGTTATAGATCTCATTGTCACTGATACTAATAGATTTGCGCAGTAGACTATAGAACCACAAAGGAATAAAAATTGTTAACAAATGAATTTGAAATATTTCGCGCGCCTCTTCAGGTGGCCGATAGGGGAAAACATGATATGGGTGGTACCGGGGAATCAAATACCCGGGGCGGACCAAAACTAGCACAACAGCAACGTCTGCACCCAGATTGGGCGGTTGCAATCCAAGCCAAGAATTGGCATGAAGGAAGGCAACGGGATACCACCTTCATTGTTATTTTCCCAAGAGAACTACATGAATACATTCAACTCAAAATTTTCCGAGGTTTAAATAGTTCCCGAATCAGATCTCCGTAGAGGGTACGGTTTTGAATATTTTGAATGACAGAACAAACCTGAGAAAGCCTATTAAAATTGAAACTTGGAACACCCAAAGCTTGTTTGAGGCTGGCAAGCTGGCGAATGCTGGCTATCTTGAGTGTTGCTGAGTCATGGTGGCCGGGTGCAGGGATGTGCTACATGGAAAATACAGTATTCTAAAATACAGCGGCCAATGTCAAATCTGTTTCGATATTTGTGAACTAGACAGATGTAGAATACAAGTGAACAAGCCAAACGCGTGTAACCTACGCCCAAGCCATCCTCAATTTCGAGGAGGACGAAGTGGACGATTTTTCGGCCAAAATCATAATGAGCGATGAGGCTCATTTCCACCTCAGCGGGTACGTGAACAAGCAAAACTATCGCTTCTGGGGCACCGAAAATCCACGAGTGATGCACGAGGAGCCATTACACCCGCTCAAAGTGACTTCATGGTGCGCTGTTCACGCTGGAGGAGTCTCGGGCCATTTTTTTTTTTCGAGGACGCCGCTGGTCGAACAACAGTGGACGGTGCGCGCTATAGGGCCATGTTAACTGAGTTTTTTCTGCCGCAATTGAACGAATTGGGACTAGAGGACATGTGGTTCCAACAGGACGGAGCAACGGCACACACTGCGCGAGCCACAACCGATATTCTGGAGGCGGCGTTCCCGGGTCGCCTCATCTTCTCGACTTGACCAATAAAATTCTAAAGGTTCAAATAAACATGATCAAAAAACAGAATTGAAGTTTTTCATTTAGAAAAAAAATTAGAGCCAAGCAACATCGGATGACTTCTTTTGGCCCACCTTGTAGAATTCGTTCCCTACTCCGACTGAACTGCACTGCTAAAACTAAGAGCCAAGCCGATCGATCTTAATATTATAGAAATGTACGCCCCAACAGAGGACGCAGCCGACCAAGACGTGAAACAGTTCTACGGAGAAATGAAGCAACTGCTCAAACATACCCGAAAACTTAATGTCAACGTGACTATGGGTGATTTTAATGCCAAAATAGGAAAAGATAAATTCAAGAACTTAGTCGGACCCTATGGCCTTGGAACAAGAAATGAGAGGGATAACCGCCTATTGAAATTCTGCCAGGAAGAAAATGTAACAATAACAAACACTTGGTTTCAGCTTCCCCCCGTCGACTATACATCTGAAAATCTCCAGCAGAGAATTCACAGAAACTAGCAAGCAACCAAGTGGACTATATCCTTCTCAACGGTAGATTCAAGTCATCAATCCCAAAGAGCTTGCACATATCCCGGAGAGGATGTACCCTCTGACCATGTGCTGCTGGTGGCGGTCATAAAAACCACCTTAGCAAAGACCAACAAATTAAACACCAATAGAAGGATAGCATTGGAAAAAATGCAAGACCCCACAACATGGGACGAAGTAAGTAGAGAGATCAACACACAGATACACAACATCATACGAGCATCGGAGATGATTTGACACTGTCCTGGACAAAAATATCAGACATTGTAGCAGATGTAACCAGGACTAAGTTGGGATATAGGAATAGAGTTGGGAGACGAAAATGGATGAATGACGAGATATTGGGACTGATAGATGAACGTCGAACATATAAAAATAAGGATGACATCAAATATAAAAATATACGTAGAATAATTAGATCAAAAATAAGAAAGGCAAAAAACGAATGGCTAAAGCAAGAATGCGTTGAAATGGAACATATGCAAAAGCAAAACGATGGTTTTAACCTACACAAAAAGCTAAGAGAGACTGCTGAGGGAAGAAATCGGGTACTTACCTATATTGGTCATGAGACCATTCAGATAGTTACCGACTCCAAGGAGAAGGTCAGAATCTGGGAAAAAGATATCGAAAAACTGTTTTATTAAAACAGGCCCACGGTTGTGAGAGAAAGCAATGGTCAGTTGACGAGACCACATCCCTAAAGGCGGAGATAAAGAGAGCGATTCTTAACTCGAAGAACAATAAAGCCACAGGGCCAGATAAGATCCCATCCGAGATTTTAAAAATTCAAGATGAAAGAGGCATCGAAGTTCTGCATAAAATATTTAACATCATTTATGAAACTGATGAAAAATGTAAAAGACTTTTTCTTCTACAACTACAATTTTGATCGCACTCTTTTTTGAATGAAAAGTTTACTTGGGTTCTACTGTGGATTTGTATGAACCGAACGAGATGAAATTTTCATTATTTTACTATTTCAAACTGTCCGACACGTTTCCCGCTTCACAATGTCACCGATCAATTATTATCAAAACTTTTTTATTCCTAAACCAAAAAACACTAACCGATAAATATTTGAAAAATACGAATGACAACTCTTCGAAACGACACGACCCACTTCACCCCCGGAGTCTCTGTTTATTCAGTTTGTAACTTTTTTATGGACTCTTTAATAACGGGAGAATTCGCCCTTTAATTCTCTCTATTTCGAACCTTTTAAAATCCCTCATAAATAATGCAGGTTAGATAAACAAAAGATAAGCGTTCGGCTTGGTAGACTAAAATCCCTGCGAGGCC
The DNA here is from genome assembly GCA_946251905.1 of Cryptocephalus moraei. Taxonomy (NCBI): domain Eukaryota; kingdom Metazoa; phylum Arthropoda; class Insecta; order Coleoptera; family Chrysomelidae; genus Cryptocephalus; species Cryptocephalus moraei. The sequence goes on from OX276454.1 coordinate 31,426,441, forward strand.
TTAATTATTCAAATGCGTAATTTCAGGTCGTAAGTATAGAAAATTGTGTGTTTGTACAGGTTGACAGTTTATTCGAAAAGTTCTTCACAGGCAGTTACGAGTTTTTCAGAAGAAAATTTGACAGATTTAAAACTCACAAACATTTAAACGACGTCCTAGTATCCAATTTTTCAACCAGACACCGTTAATAAACTTGGCAATTATAAATTAAACAGTCAGATAAGTACATAAAACAATAAGAAGCAATATTTACTGATCCAATTTCATGTTCAATGTAATCCAATGAAATTCTATTTGTACACGAAAACGTGAAACGTTCTCCATAAATTTAATGGTTAGGGTTTAATGACTTTCCTCGTAAAACTGCTTTAATTGAAACATGGCACTAATTACATCTGGCACTAGTCTGCCCAGTTAAAACAGTAAAAATTTTAAATTCCGCAGTAAACATTTCCCATCGAAAAGGCAACCAAAATTACAACCATTATGCTCAGAAAAAGTCAAGTATGTCGATAGAGATAATAAAATTTATTACGGTTCAAGTGGAAATAAGAAAAACGGGGAGGGAAGGGGGAAAACCCACGCGAGTGGCGGGACGATAATTACAGGGTACCTAAATAGCAATTGCTTCCACAAAACCACTGCCGCATACCCTACTCACTTACCACCCGTCGAAGTCGGAGAAACTACCCCTATTACAAAATTACATTTATAAATTTAAATGGACGACTGGTCATTTTGGTGCCGAGATGATATTTACAGAATAGGTAGCAATTATCTCTACAAAACCTTACCAGATCACCCCCGTTAAAAACTGAAACTGACCCGTTGCCAATGTGGGGTATTTGGTATCTAGTGGTTTTGTTCAGTTAATTGCTATTCACTTAGTAAATATCATCTTATTTAAATTTATAAATATAATTTTGAAATAAGGGTAGTTTCCCCCACTCCCATAGGTGGTAAGTGAGCAGGGTATGCGTTAGTGGTTATGTGGAGGCAATAATAATTGTTATCTACCCTGTGAATGTCATCCAGGCACTCGACTTGAAAGTCATTTTAATTTATTATAATAATTTTGGAATAGGGGTAGTTTCACCCCATTGTAACAGGTAATCATGTATGAGGTAATAGATAACTGTTTTCTACATAATACCTATTACAATTTGTGAATAAAATCTTTAAAAAACCATATACTGCAATGATTTTTAATTTTCTCATTTTGAATGCTGAAAGTGGCTGTTAACTTCACATCGGTGAAATGGCTAAACACATAATATTTCACTCTTAAAGACCATGGCATCAAATTTAAACTTCCAATAAAGTTCATTATATGCGTTTCCGATATACTCTAATCAATTTATATCAGTTTCCTTTAAAAACCGTTACTTTCCATTACGGAAAATTGTCATTATAAATGTCGAGATCCCCAAGCAATTTTCCGAACATTTTCCATAAAGAAGTATAATATACGGTTCAATCGTGATTAGAATGTCGAAGTATACATACACATTGCACCACCGTCAAATGAAACTCAATCCAAAATATAGATGAATAAACGCCAGAGTTCCCTATTTTCTTGCTATAACTTCTAAAGGGGGATTATAGTAGTTAAATAAGAAAACTCAATATGTTTCAATGTGTTTAAGGAATATACTGCAATTTTAGGCTTCGTTATGTATCACAATGAATCCTTATGTTTTGAATAACATGGCTGTCCTGTTACAAAATTTGCAAGAATTTTCTTTCTTATTTTAACCGAGTTATAACGCATTAAAGATTAAAAGCATACCTACTGTCTACTTATTTCAGAACCGGTGGACCACAAATTTTGAGAAAAAAAATCCAAAGAACTTCGTTAAATTGTTTAAAAACACTTCTAACAGTTTTAAAGTTTGATTCGTTTAAGTTATGATTTTTTTTTTGTTCGCAGATAACAATTAATAAAACTATAAACAAATTGTATTGTAAGCCTTCACACTAAAGCATCCATTAATTGCTTCAGAATGAGAAAATTATAAGAAAAAAGTGAATTTATTAATTCAATATATTAACCTAGGGTTTGGAAAAGAGCGAGATCCTTGCGATTATTCACGTCAAATATTCGCATGTCATAAACTATGTGTGGAGGTATTTCTTGCGTGCTTTGATTTATTAATGATATTTTAATGACAAGTAATAATTGTTAAAATGAACGAAACTTTGAAAATACACTCTCCACATTTGAATCAATTAACCATTACAAGGATCACGTCCGTCAATGTAGAATATAATTTTGACAAGCCCGGGATAGGACAGAACGAGTAATTCACTGCTGATTTATTAACTATTATTGCTTTTGATGTGATCATCGGCCGATTCACCTCCTTCCTCTCGCAATTCACCACCAATGCTCCGCAATTTATATCTCGAGAACGAATAGAGATATTGTTATGAATTTTTCACCACATTTCATTGCTAAATTATTGCTGTCCCACAGATGACCGAATTGCAACGACCCGTGTTAACCATCAAGTAACCCCCATCCCTCAACCTGTTTGATTTTTTTTTCAGATTTATTCATCAAACAAGAATTTACGGCTCAGTATTTTTTGACGATTTCTGTGAAGACTTCAACGTGGAAAAAAGGGCAATCAATACAAATCTTACTGTAATTGAGTCCCCCACTCAATTACAATAATACACAGTAATCCAAATTCATAGAGCTATGTGCTTCCGTTCAGAAAATATACATTTAGATGTATCGGGGGTGGATTGGGAAATGATGGTAGGTATGTCGTTTCAGAAATGGGCAAAATAGACTGTTCGACAGCACTTAATTAACAATTCAATAGGCTGCTAGGACTACCTCTCTAGTTTTATTTGTTCTGACGAAATTCAGCTATGGCATTTCCAGCTTAACTAAAAAGATGATATTGCGTTTTGGGAACGGATGCTGCAAAAAAATGTTGTTTCCGCGTAGGCCATCAGCAATTAATTATCAACACATTCTCGTTTGATACTTAGACATGAAAAAAAAATTATTTGAAGATTTTCAAGCAGGTTGTGGGGGGGGGGTGACTCGATGATCGACGAGGACGAGGGAAGTTGTAAGTATTGACCGATCATCTGTTGGAAAGCAACAATTTAACAATTAAATACGGAGGACTCACAGCGATATTTCAGCATAACGAACAGCCTAGTATCTCAGAATTTAGGAAAATTTCTGAAAGGACATGAGATACAATACTTTTTTAAATGAATATGAAATATTTTTTGTATGAAATACACTATTTTTTTATCTAAAACTGACCATACAACTTGTTGACATTTAAACTCTAAAATTTTCAAAATTCATCTTCAATTTTGTCGGCAATTGAAAACAGACAATATTGATGTTAATTGCAAATATGTGTGGAAATACGTGTAGTACATTTTTCACTAGGCGATAGAATTTACCTGTTAAGATTGTAATGACACTAATGACAAACTAACTGTTAATTTTATAAGAAATTCCAACCCAGTTCTACAACAAAATAATTAATACAGTAATGAATTAAATTCAGCCTGTCTATACTGAAAACGCTATGAAAGGGGTAATTGTACGAATACTGAGTAATTTGATGTCTCCACCTAATATCTTCAACATTATTATTAATTCAGGTGACATTTGTAGATTTACATAATGTTTCACTAATAAACGATCTCTATAGGTACGAGAATGATTTTTTAGTAGAAGTTTTGAAATAAGAAATTAAAAAATTGAAACAAATAAAAAATAAGAACCATAAAGAAAAATAAAAAAATATTATCCCGGGGTATAAAATCCGTGGATGTGACTAATTTGGTTCTAAGACAATAACACACGAGACAATCTACCTTCGGATAAGTACTCCCTGGGCATTCAACTTCCGTACCAAATACCCCCGGAGATATACCCCTCGAACAGAAAGGAGTGCAAAGATTTCTCAGTTAATAAACAAAAAAAACTTATAAACCGAACTGCTTCTTTGCAATATGTCTACTCTTTTAAGTATCAATGTTTTAAATGATTTCCAAGTATAACCCAAAAACTTTTCAATATAGGATTAAGAGGCACCCTCAGGAGGTAACGAGTTCAAAAATGGATTACCATTTATGACTATATTGGACACCTTTTAAATAAATGCACCCTTATCAGGCCCCAGATCACTACTTAGTGCTATTAACCCAAGTTAACTAAGATTGTTTCTCTCAAAAGGTCCCATAGGTAACGATTTCCAAAATATGTTAACGATTCGCGATTTAAAACAAGTTGTGAAATAAAAAACCTATATTTAAATAAAAAGTTATATTGCCGCCTGTATAGGACACATCAACTCATGCGCTCGCTACGCTAAAACCGAATGCCGTCCCGCTGCCGCTGCCCCTCCGTCTCCCTCGTGGTACCCTAAGAAGCTGACATCAGCCCTTTTCCGTTGAGGGCCTCTCGTCTCGACGTATACACGGTGATGGTTGTACACATGATGGTGACTGATGCCAACAAATGGATTATTATTAAGGACTATAATGGACACGTTTCTAAATAAATGTCTTTCTCACATTACAACTATTCGTAGTTTCAATACCGTACATATCGATTGAATTCATAAAATAGAACAAAGGATCAACAAACGTACTGTTCGAGCGAATTTGTCTACGTGAAACAGAAATGTCTAGTAAATGGGATCTCATTTGAATGCGAAAGGAGACGTAACTACTGAGAGTGAAAAGCCAAAATCAAAGTCCGCGGAGAACTCATAAGGCGTACCAACAACCATATCCACGCTCCAGATCTAGCCAGACATGAAGTGCGTAAAATCGTCGCAGAAATGAAGAGACTTGCAGAAGGATCAGAACTGGCACCTTAGCAGATTATTTCAAAATCTCTTGCGACGGTTAACAAACGTGTGAGAGCGAAACTGCCGACAGTCCACCATTTAAGTCGCTATGTGAGAAGGCAAAGCCAGGCAGTCGATAATCCAGTACTCCTTGGAACGTCAGTGACATCGACATTCCGCACCGCTACAGAATTACCAACGATGAACAAAATGTTCTTCTATTTGATTCCGGCCGAAATGATGCGGACACAATGCTAATTTTTGGAACGAGTACAAATCTTAGACTTCTGGAAACGACTGCTCATTGGTTCATGGATGAGACATTCAAAACAGACGGACGACAAAACAGACCAATGGACGGACCATCCCATGCGTCTACGCACTGCTGCGGAACAAAACACTACATATTTACACTAGATTGTTCCAGCAAATACTGACGCTTAACACCAATTTGAAGCCAACAAACGTCATTGTCGACTTTTAATTGGCGGTTGTTAGCAGCCTCCAAGTAAGCTTTCCGGACAGTAACATCACAGGGTGCTTCTTTCACTTGAGCCAAAACATATCTGTATAGGAAAATGTAACAGAATGGATTACAGTAAAGGTACCAAGAAGATTCCGACTTTGCACTTAAGCTTCGAATGATACCAGCTGTGGCATAATGCCTTTGAAAAGTATATATAAAAAGTTACCACTAAAATGCTTGCCAATTGCTGGCTATCTTTGATGCCCACAACGCAATAGTCGACGACGACAACTAACTTTTCCAAAGAACACGTGAAATGTATTTGAGCGTTCCAATGATGAATTGCCAAAAATGAACAACCCCGTGCAAGGACGACACAGGAGCTTCCAATCGAATGTTGGCGGTTGTCACTCCAAATATTAGCTGGACATCCACCACAAGCACAAAGAAAGACGTACGCTGATTCCAATGTACGCATTATCAATATAGTGCAAAGCTGTGAGCAACGAGATATCTTAGATTACATTCTCGGAATTGTCCAAAATCTCTCTTTTTAAGGTGTAATTATAAGTAGGTACATTATTCTGTTAGAAGTGTTGTAAATCATTATTAATAAATTTCAAATTCAATTCTTTGTATTGTTTCTGTTTGCTTCCACTGAACATTCTTTCCAAATTTTTGTATTTTTCTGAACGATTTAATGGGGTGGAGCGGGGGTGGTAAATGTCCGGGAGGTATTTGGTACGAGAGGGGGTTAAATGTCCGGGGGTACATGTCCGGAGGGTGAGTGTCTCGGGGGGGGGGTTATTATCCTGTTATCAGCTAATTTCACACGTGTAAAAGAGACCATGTATTTAAAAAAATATATTTGAAAAAGTGTCATTTCGTCGCTATTGTCATGCAAATTATAGTTAATCAACTAATTGCACCATTGTCACGGTATAGGTAAGGTATAAAAGGTAAAATATCTATTTCTAACTGAATTATAATCACTAAAAGTGTCAATTTATGATTTATTCCAACTAAGAAATGGCCATCGACAAGCCCACATATGAACCCCACATCCACACCCAATCGATGGGATGCACTAAAACGATCACTTATGCAACACATATTCGCTCTTATGAATCCTAGTAAACTCATAAGTCGGTCTTGTCGAATGGGAAAATATTCCCCAGGAAACCATTTAAAATTTGATCAGTAGCATGCCCAAATGAATGGAAGCAGTAATACGAGCTACTGAATACAAAAAACTAGTACAAATTTAAAAAAAAATCATCGATTTATGTAAATTAGACTACAACATATAACAACAGTATTTGAAGCTTTGCCAAGGGCCCATTTGAAAATGATTTTTTAAAAAATTTTACAGTAAAACATGAAATCCCGAACTTCAAAATGGCGTTTTTTCTTAAAATTGTTATAAACAAAGCCGTGGTGATTTTTTTAAAGCAACCTTCATTCTAAACGGTAATAGAGCAATTTCTCTTTAAATTCGTTTAAAAATACCAACGTTTTGATTAAAAAAACAAAAGTAGTATAACTATACATGTCAATACAACAACGTTTTTAATTTAATGATATACACTACAAAATACTAATTTCTTTATAATATATAAATACTCTACAGCATATTTTTACAGGAGTTATTAATAATTTAATTTAAACTCATTTAAGTTTTATTCACCAACAAATGCAACATAAATTTTACCACCCCTCATTTTGAAGCCCCAGAAGATGATTATTCCAGTTTATTGAGCGAATATAACAATTTTACTTATAGATAAAAACGTGTTAAAACCATGCATTTGTTCTTTTAATTCTCGATAAATTAAAAAACACACAAAAATCTTGGCTAACATATGATTTTTGCTTATCTACCTAAAGTACCAAAAAGACCGATCAGACCTACGTCACAGCCACAATTACAGAAAAAGTTAATTTCCCTATATTATAATGGTCCTCCTACTTCCCTTCGACTTGCCAGAATTTTGGCGCCACTTCTGGAACACCCTGTATTTTTGACATTTTCGGGATTTCACTTTGCACAACTAACCATTGACCAATAACCGTTGAAGTATTAGATTTAAAAACTGTGGATGATTTTGAACATTCAGAAATACTCGGGAACCTACATACAAATCAACATTGCTTTCTAAAATGGGCGCGAAGTTAGCCACACTTACAAATTCAAAGAAATAAAAACATCTTGCTGAAACTTAAATTTATTCCGTAAAAATTCATCAAAAAATACAATTAAGGTTATCAGTTATAGGAATATGCTAACTAATTATTACTATGGAAGAAATTTTCTCCTCCACGTCCGATAGTGGTGGAAATGGGGTGAAATGCGAACAATCTAGATCTACTAAAAATTGTAAAACTCTAATTTTCTTTTTAAAAATTCTTAAATAAATCATTTCATCGTAAGCCACTCAAAATTACCTTTGCACGGCCGTCAGAGGGTGTTAATAGGGGTGGAAATACAGTTGAACGCTATAGATTTTTTATTGAAATTTGCAACAATTAACTTTTCCTCTTAAATGGTCTTAAACAAGTCATTTCATTATATGCCACCCGAAAAAGAGTGAGCTGCACTTGCGGTCCGGCGAAAAGAAGGCATATAATTCTTTACCTGAGATGCGGTCCGGCTATTAGCCCTTCATTTGCGAAGTAATTAAAAGTATTGCTTAACATTTTTTAAAAAGTTCAAAAATACGTTTTGATCGGAATTGATCACGTTTAAACACTGCACCCTTCTTCTACTAAGTACTGTTAACAGGAATAATGACTTTGTTAATTACTAACGTGCTAAGAAAGGTAAGGATTATTGTTGATACTATTGAAATTTGTTTCATTTTGCTTCCCTTCTTTTTCTTTCTTTTGACAAACAGTTCGGATAACCGGTAGCATGGAAATCGGCCAGACCGCAACTCCGGTAAGGGATTAATGCACCCCAAAATTTTTAAGTAAGAATTATAAACGGGACGGCAACTGCAGCTCGCCGCCAAAAAAACCTTTGCACGTCCGTCAGGGGGTGTTAATAGGGGTGGAAATAAGGTTGATTGCTCTAAATTTTTTAATGAAACATGTAACATTACTAATTCTTTGTTCAAATTTCGTATTAACTTTATTATCACCCGCCTTACAATCGTGCAATCCCTACAATATGCAGGGATTATTAAATGGAGAAATTATGGTGTTAGAAATTTCAATAATACAGAGCGATCACCTTTAGTCCCACCCCTATATACACATTAAAAAAGCTAGAATGATACAAATTCTGATAAAAAAACTACACTGATCAAACTTTTCCACCCATACTGACGATCGTGCAACTGTTCCAGGTGGCATATGATGAACTCATTTATTAAAGAATTTTTAAAAAGAAAATTAGACTGTTGCGAAATTTACTACAAAATGTAGATTATTAACACTTCACCCCTATTTCCACCACCCTCGGAGGTTGAGGAGGAAATTTCCTCAACAGTCATAATTAGTTAGCATATTCCTAATCAACTGACAACTTTAAATATAGTTTTTAATAAATTTGTACGGAATAGTTTTAGTGAGATGTGTTTTCATTCTTTTGAACTTGCGGATGTGGCGAACTTCACACCAATTTTCTAAGAAGGGAGTCGGGTTCGTTCGAATAGAACTATTGAAACATATTTCGATGATCTGCAATTTACAACAAAAAATTGCTCCTCCCTCGGTAACATTTGAAAAAATCAAAACGACGTCGTCGTCGTCCGCGATGATATATAAGGAAGGGAAGGAGCGTAGGTAACCTAGGTAACCGGGGAATCGACGGCTGCGTCCGAGGCGAAGGCAGAAAGGGCGGAGTTTCCAATTGCAATCGTTAACGCGAACCGCACGACGAAGTGAGGAGAACTCTCTTCCACTCGACCCTTCGCCCAGATTTTCGAAATCAGAGGAACTTTAGGTTAATGTTAACGCTCGCTCGCTGGGAGTTAAGTAGAGTAGGTAACTCAGTGTAAGGAACATCATTAGCGTGGGATGTCTTTGATGAGTAGGAAGATTACTGCTTAGGAGTACATATATATAACGAGCGGTCTATTAAAGAACTCTGAAAAAGTACGTGTCGCTAGGGTTTCACCGATCTGAGGTGTCAGAGGGGTGGCACAGAGCCGTAATCACCCGTTTTTCTATCAAAGTTTACCTGTGGTAAATTCGCGGCTATCTGCCTCTGCAGCGAGTCCCTCTCCTTCTCAACCTCCTGCAGCTTGATCTCCGTCTCGCCGAGCCTTTCCTGTGTCTCCCTGAGACTGTCCATCAGCTTGTCCCTCTCGTCTAACATAGAGACCATTAGCTGTTCGAAGTTCGCATCCTCGCCGGAGAACTGCGAACTCCTCTGGCTGATGCTGTCCTCCGATATTGTCGGCATCACGTCGCACATCATGTTCCACATCTTCGGCGTCTAATCCCGACCGCGTACGCGCGACGACGACCGGAAACCTCGGGATAAGTCTTCGGTTCTAACCCCCCTTTTTGCCCGATACACTTCCGACACTCTCCTCTACGTGAACCCGCCGATCGAGACGCGCAAACACATTTTCGCCACCGATACTTGCTGCATTATAACGAGACGGTATACCTTCCTCAGGATTATACTTCGTACGGCCCTAGCTGCATACATAAACTGCTCGTCTGTCAGCCATTTTAAAACCAATTGTCAATTTTGTCAAACATTCCCTAAAGACGGATCGATATTACAGCGAACTGCCTTACCGTCTCGAACACAGAACGTGAATGTCATCACAGAATGTCATAGTTCCCTGCCAAGGCAACACGGATCACATTTCTCGCTTGGTTTGTTCTTTGCCTCCCATCACTCACCGGCGCGGGAAATTTTTAAATCATTACTTACTCTTTCTCTAAACAACTGAATTTATAAATGTTAAAGTCGCTAATATTCAAAGTGTCGCATTCGCTCGTCATTTTGAGGACAATTATAAAGAAAGAAAATAATGCGAAAATTACATTATGAAGTGGATTTATGCAAATGTCATTAACGGATATAATCCACAACAGGGAAATTGAAGTGATTACTCTTAGGCACATAGACCGTGTATCATTCCCAAATGTATCATTCAGTTCATTCCCAAGGTAAAATTAATTCCGTGCGGTAAAAACTAGTACAGGTAAAGTTAAAACGATTAACCCAGACTCTGATGGTTTACATTTCCAGAAGATACAATATACTTATAGCTAATATTTGTTTTAAGAAAGTCATATTTTCGTTTCATGTTTGCTTGTGAATTTCTACTTGTGTGCTTGTTATTACAGAGAAATTTGAAGTAAATGAGATGTCGAGTGAAAAGAGAAAACCAATGCTTCTCATTGATAACTTTAAATGTAATTTTCATAAATTGCTGGCGGAATGTCTCCAAGAGTTTAAATGAATGAAACTGTAAATCATGAAAGTGTAGCGGACCCAGTGTTAACAAAGAAAAGTGAGTAACGGAATAACACGTAAATGGTCCAATCAACAGGGAAAAAATGCATAAGGTATATTTTTTTGCATAAAGATGGGGTTTTGACAATATGGCGTGGCGTATAGAGGAGGATAAAAGTGGAAACCCCTAAACAAATGATGTGTGTGACGTTAACGTCGAATCTCCATTTACATTTTGTAATCGAAGTGTATTGGAGTCATTTCCTCCAACGGTTGTTACTTCATTGTAAACTATGAGGAGAGACGTTTTATTAATATTGGATAACTCCGGAAGTATAACTTTATTCTACTACTTCTACTACTTTATTCTTATACCCAACGAGAGAGAGGATATAAAGGAATATAAAATGACCATAATAGGAATTTCCAAAAAATGCCAATAACTAAGCTATTACGCGAGAGTGGATTCAAGTTCACATTTTTTTTTTAATTCTTAATATGATAATTTTACAGGCCCATGTATCCTCTAGTTTTTGTTATAGAAACAAGTGTAGGAAGTTATATCTCGGGTGTTACAGCTTATTAAGTAATTCGATTAAACATGAATAAGAATCGAAAATTTTCAAATAGCTCAGTACCTATTAAATTTTTAGATTTAAATTTTAGTTATTTTAACTCAATATGTGTCACCTAGTTTCGATGCTGCCACTTAGCGGAGCAACGAAACAAACCTGGAAGATAAATTTAGGATTGTTAGGATTGTATAAGGTTATTTTTTCCTTTATGTGATTTAGTTTATGAGAGACTTTACTTTAAAATGAACGAAAAATTTCAACTTTTCTGCGGATAACAATTATGATACATTAAAACTTGTCAACTGAAGTAAACTTATAGAATTCTACTATATGCTTCTTTAAACAAATTGATACTTTGCACTTTGTATACATCTATATACTGCAACGAAACGGCTCGCTGCGAGATAAACACCCCGGGAGCTACCCAAGTTCGCCGAATTCGGATCCCGGGAAAATACTGCTCGAACAGACGACTCTTCTCTACGCTTCGATGCGATAACGGGTTCCTCGAAAATCGACAATATTCCAGCAACTATCGTGAAATTTCGAGAAGGACCATACCAGCCGTATAAAAGGAATGCCGGACCCGAAGCGAGTTAGCTGAAGAATCGGAGTGTAAATATTCGGGCGAGAGGCCACGCGTTAAATGAATAAACATCTGTGTGTGAAATAAATTATAAGTGTTAGGGTTAGAAATAAATTAATTAGGACAAATGGCGTAGTGTTCAGTTTTAGAAAATAGTAAAAACTTTACAATAATTTGAAATAACATCTCAGTTACTCGCGCCAAAAACCCATGCAATAGAACAAAAATGAGCAACGGTCAAGCAGCCTTAAACTCAAACAATTATTTAAGTTGCACCCTATTTCTTCGACTTAATCAAAAGATTAATATAAAATAATATTATTAATATATTATCTATATATATATAAATGGATGTTTGTGTGTATGTTCCGCATGGGCTCCTATACCAATCGTCCGATTGCAACGAAACTTTGGTGAGTTGTAGGGCGCATGTCCGTCAAGGTTCCTGAAATGGTTCCGCGTCGAAAAAAGAGCCAGGGGGGCAGAAACGGCCAAAAAATATAAAATGCATGACAGTTAATATGTCATCTTTATTTGACAGACAAGTGACTGACAGATGGCGCCATCTCGCGGCGAAAAGGTATCTTTTAAATGTCGAACAGTTTGACAGCGCTTTGAGGATCGAATTGCTCAAAATCATTCTGTTAAAAGTAGAAATATTTCTGAACGTGTGTGAGTATATTAGTGGTGTTATTTGTGAACTTTGGACATTGGACAATAGAAAACAAGCGCATTTATTTTACACTTTCGCTGTGAATTATGCCTCCAAAAGAAAAGCGATTGGCAGATCTATATGTAAAGCAAAAAAAAAATAAGAGACTACGAGCTTCGGAAAATGACGGGCAAATGGAAGATAGACTAGAAACCCTTAGATTAAGAAATGCTCAAGCCCGCTTATTTGAAAAAGACGACTAAAGGAAAGATAGACTAGAAACCCTAAGATTAAGAAATGCTCAAGCCCGTTTATCTGAAACAGAGGAGCAAAAGGAGGATAGATTAGAAACCCTCAGATTAAGAAATGCTTAAGCCCCCTTATCTGAAACAGACGAGCAAAGAGAAGCAAGATTGGAAATCGCAGGAGTACGAATTGATTCGAGCCCGTTCGTCTGAAACAGACGAGCAAAGGGAAGCAAGATTGGAAATAGCCCAAGTACGTATTGCTCGATCAAGACGAGTAACGCACGCTGATTGAAACCATTTTCATGGAGTGTGGAAAAAGGGATGAGACAGGGTCTCCCCCGAGCGAAGCCGAGTACATACATCGGTTATAAAAAATAATTGCAAAGCAATATTTTTCCCCCTTTTCATAACATTCTACAACATAATCACAGCAATGCAATGCATGGTATTGAAATAAATTTTATGTTTTTTTCTCGGTAAATGTATATTCGCTAGATTACCTATTTTTATTTAATTGTTCATTTAATTCATATCAAACTAAGCCACAGCGAAGTGTGAATTATGCCTCCAAAAGAAAAGCGATTGGCAGATCTATATGTAAAGCAAAAAAAAAATAAGAGACTACGAGCTTCGGAAAATGACGGGCAAATGGAAGATAGACTAGAAACCCTTAGATTAAGAAATGCTCAAGCCCGCTTATTTGAAAAAGACGACTAAAGGAAAGATAGACTAGAAACCCTAAGATTAAGAAATGCTCAAGCCCGTTTATCTGAAACAGAGGAGCAAAAGGAGGATAGATTAGAAACCCTCAGATTAAGAAATGCTTAAGCCCCCTTATCTGAAACAGACGAGCAAAGAGAAGCAAGATTGGAAATCGCAGGAGTACGAATTGATTCGAGCCCGTTCGTCTGAAACAGACGAGCAAAGGGAAGCAAGATTGGAAATAGCCCAAGTACGTATTGCTCGATCAAGACGAGTAACGCACGCTGATTGAAACCATTTTCATGGAGTGTGGAAAAAGGGATGAGACAGGGTCTCCCCCGAGCGAAGCCGAGTACATACATCGGTTATAAAAAATAATTGCAAAGCAATATTTTTCCCCCTTTTCATAACATTCTACAACATAATCACAGCAATGCAATGCATGGTATTGAAATAAATTTTATGTTTTTTTCTCGGTAAATGTATATTCGCTAGATTACCTATTTTTATTTAATTGTTCATTTAATTCATATCAAACTAAGCCACAGCGAAGCGTGGCCGGGTCACGGCTAGTAATCTATATATATAAAAATGGATGTTTGTGTGTATGTTCCGCATAGGCTCCTATACCAATCGTCCGATTGCAACGAAACTTAGGTGAGTTGTAGGGCGCATGTCCGTGAAGGTTTCTGAAATGGTTCCGCGTCGAAAAAATAGCCAGGGGGCAGAAACGGCCAAAAAATATAAAATGCATTACAGTTAATATGTCATCTTTATTTGACAGTTGATTGACAGATGGCGCCATCTCGCGGCGAAAAGGTAACTTTTAAATGTCGAACAGTTTGAGAGCGCGTTGAGGATCGAATTGCTCAAAATCATTCTGTTAAAAGTAGAAATATTTTTGAACGTGTGTGAGTGTTAGTGGTGTTATTTGTGAACTTTGGACATTGGACAATAGAAAACACGCGCATTTATTTTATACTTTCGTTATGCCTCCAAAAAGGAAATCGATTGGCAGATCCATATGTATAGCAAATAAATAAAAGGCTTTACGAGCTTCAGAAAATGACGGGCAAAGGGAAGATAGATTAGAAACCCTCAGATTAAAAAATGCTCAAGCCCGTTTATTTGAAAAAGACGAGCAAAGGGAAGATAGACTAGAAACCCTAAGATCAAGAAATGCTCAAGCCCGTTTATCTGAAACAGACGAGCAAAGAGAAGCAAGATTGGAAATCGAAGGAGTACGCATTGCTCGATCAAGACAAATAACGCACGCTGATTGAAATCATTTTCATGGAGTGTGGAAAAAGGGATGAGACAGGGTCGCCCCCGAGCGAAGCCGAGTACCTACATCGGTTATAACAAATAATTACAAGAAAATATTTTTTCCGTTTTCACAACATTCTAAAACATAATCACAGCAATGTCAGCAATGCAATGCATGGTATTGAAATAAATTATTTGTTTTCTCGGTAAATCTTATTCGCTAGATTAACTATTTTTATTTAATCGCTCATTTATTTCATATCAAACTGAGCCACAGCGAAGCGTGGTCGGGTCACGGCTAGTAATATATAATAAGGTTATGTGTTTTAAGAAAGAATAATAATCTGATTTTGTAAAATTTCTGTTCAGCTTTTATAAGATTCAGTTCAGTTAACAACATTTGACAGTTGTGTCATTACGCTTCCGGAACAGCGCGTTCGGCAGTATTTTTCCTTGTTCTATAAAAATTCATTTTTTCAGTAGCGTCATTATAATTCCGAGCAGGCAATATGACTAAGTATTAATCCATTTTCAACAAAGCAAATCCAATCTTTACAGCATATAAAAACAAACAAGTATGTAGTAGATACATTATTTACATCCTCATCAAAATTATTAGAAATCTCATCTGTATGGAAATTCGAGGGTGGTTCGGACCAACTCTAAGTTTAAGAGGTCTCATGACTGTCTTGATTTCATTAATATTCAAGTGGCCTTGTGAATAAGATAAATGAGTTATCGGAATTAAAATAGCATACATATCTTGTGTTTTCTATGAAATGGGAGGTAAGCTCTCAGAGTTAATCACGTGTTCGAGATAATTCGCCACCACTATTATCGTTCTCGACGCCATAATGCTTTTAAAAGTTTAAACATTCTTTAAACCGCCAACTGATATTCACAGACCGTCGAAAACCCGAATATGACGAAAGCTGCTTTCGTTTCATTAACAATCTTAAATCTATGACAGAATATATCGTTAAAAAAGACGCAATTGTTGTAGTATAAATCTCCAATTACTGAGTCGAACTTGTACATTAGCCACACAATTAAATACACCCATTAATTATTTAAACGCTTTTGCCCAATAAAGTTTTCACAGCATAATGCAATCCTATGGTAATAGGTAATTCGTGCATGTGTTCCGTGAAAAATTCAGTCCATCATGGCGGTCGACAGTGGTGGTCTCGTATTTACAAAATTCTATTGTATTTTATTATTTCCAGGTTTGTTATGTTGGCAAATTTCTCTTTGACGAACAATTTAACATTACTGAAACTATGTCAGCATACAAATACCAAAACAAAGCGTCATGGAAGAAGCGTTCGGTAAGAAACCAAAAAGCCAAAGGTTAGTTGCAGTTGTTATGTCTTATGACATTCAAAGTTTAGGGAGGCAGAAAAGAATCGAATTAGAATCGGTATTGACAGTCTCCCCCGTATGTATATTCATTTTCCAAATCACAATTTTAACCACATTGGTTAGAGTCAGAGTATTTAGTATGTACTAATAAACTATAATCTGATATTGAAAAACCTGTTATTACATCAGAAAGAATGGTGTTTCACCTGATCCTATACTAATTATTACTATTGCTATTATTTGCATGTTACTTTTAATCGAATTAGATCTGTTTATCTCATTTTTACCAGAATATTTTTACAATGTTGCATGATAAATCAAGGTACCATTCAAAATTCGGGGTTTCTCTTAGTTCTGTTGCAGCTGTATGGCCCAAAAATCCATTGAGATTTATTTCTATTTATGAATTTTATATTTCATGTATAAATTCGATAGGTTGTAAAATGAGATTTCCAGTTATATATATATATATATATATATATATATATATATGGCTAATTGTGTCTATTAATATGATATTCTTCTCTTTCAGATATCACTGTAGACGATTCCGCAAACACACCGGTACCAAAAGGCCGTCCGAAGAAATCGACCAGCAATGTTGGATTTGTAGATGCAAAGATGTCAGGTCTGTGGATGTTTTGTATTGCTGAAAATGTAATCATTAATGTAGGATGTTTTGTTCAGTTCCACTTTTAAGAAAATTAACTTCTATGTGGAAATAAGGAAAAAATAACAAGAATGGTCAATCATGAAGAAAATAAGTATAGTTTTAATTGCTCAATTGTATTGATTATCCATGTCCTGTATTCAAACTATTCCATTTGTTATTTTTCTAAGCGATTTCAAAAAGTATACTATGTAAAAGATGGAATACCAAACTAGGAAATTTAGGTATTCTAAAATCTCATTGTTATATGAATGTTGTGTATATTGCAAGCCACCAACTTATTTTCCTAAAATTTTTCCATTTATTGTAGACACAGAGTATAGCTGGACTTAAATGTCCCCAACTTAATTGGTAGACTGCCCAATTCCATTTATAAAAAATATTCAAGGCATACAAATAACTGTTCACATGTCACAAAAGTAATCATAGCAAAATCAACATAGCCAAATTATGAAATCTATTGAAATTCATCATCGTTAATGTGAAAGAGTGTACAATCTAATAATGGCATTCAGTATTTTATTCAACAAGAGAGTTAACGCATTTATCTGAAAAATAATTAGAGTTGAAAATGGAGGTAGACACTTGATACAATCAAAAACAATAGAAAATTAAGATTCAAAACCCAAAGATTGAATAACTTTATTCCTTAAACATAAAAAGAATACTATAATATTGTGGAACATTTTCATAATTTGTGTATAGCAACATTAAAATATACATTCACTGATACAGGAAAAATACTAATGTGGATTAATAAATTCAGTTCTGTGGTAATAGATCGAAAATTCATGATAATCCTGTTCCATACTTTGTTTTAATTGTTGCACTTGTGGATGTTTTCCTGCTTTATTTTTAGTCTGCAATTGAACCTTTGGTGAGTTATCCATTAGATGCTTTAATTTTATCAGTAATCAACCTTATAATTAAGGATATACAATATTTTGGACATAGAAACTTATAAAAAACACTATTTCCTGATTATTTTAATGCTTTCAGTGTGGTCATACTAATAGTTATAAACCATAGAATCGAGGATTTCAGGTACATTCGAACCTTGTAGGTTCCTCGAACAGGTAGAGCTCAATATGGAGGGAATGAACTGAAGAAACATTTAATTTTGTACAATGTTGATGAGTTAAATCTTGAATACAAATGTGGAAGTGGTTTCTGGAATTATTTTTTTAGTAGTAGGAATTAGTATGCAAGCATTCCTCTAATTACATCACACCATTACATCACACTTCTATTGAAGTATTTCCTTCATCTTCGTAAGGACACGGTTTATGTTCATAAGAACAGTTTTAGCTTGTTCAATAGTTGATATTGCATCCATTGGAATTGCTTTGTTCAGTTGTCATCTCATTCTCCAATCCATACAGTTCCATTGACAAATTATTTTCAATTAATTCTACCTGAACCTTGGGGGACATCATTAGATTTTCCACCCTCTTCAAAATTTTTTCATTTCATCTGCATGTAGTATGAAAAGTGTCTTATATTGTTTTAAATTCTAATTTTTAAGGGGGGGGGGATATAATAGGTAATCCTAATGAATGTTATTTACTCTCCTTACATCCATAATCATGCAATATAATAAAGATAAACTTAAAATACTCAGGTTTCTGCAAGTCTCCAAGAGATTCGATAGTGACTGGCGGATTTACATATTTTTCCTTGCGAAATTGGTGCCTTTCATTTAACATTTTTATAATAGCACAATACTAAGAACAATATTTTTATTTTGGGTATGTGCGGAATTCTTTCCTGTGTTGAAAAAACTACCAGATGACATCAAAACCTTAGTTTGGCCCGCATGTGGAGTTGTGCAGTTTACAGATTAAGTCGACAACATATTTAATATTTAAGTAAACAATACTTGTCTGTTAGTGTCAATTTAATTATGATACTTAGTGTTGAACTTTCTTGTAGATATCACCTTGAATGATTGTGCAAATTCGCCAGTATGCAAAAATCGCCTGAAGAAATCTACTAGCAATGTGATGACCGTCCTAAAGAAATTTGAGGTGGTGAAAAGTTGGGATGAGAAATCTGATGATGATTTTGAGGGCGATTTCGTTCAGCAGGAGGACGAGGAGGGCAACATAATCTATGTTTTTAACAAATCCGAACCGAGACGTAGAAAAAAGACCATTTCTGGACCGTCCGAGGAAGGGCAAGGAAACGTTTATCCTGTAGATATATGGTTCCTGCTGTCAAAGTATATTAGACCTGAAGACATTGGTCGGTTCGCTGGGATTTGTAAAACGTCTTATCAGGTGGTGTGTAGTGCACAATTTTGGTACGGCATGTACAAACGGTACTACAATTCATCGATAAATCTGCCTGAAGATTTACAGATGGAATCAATGTTCAGAAAATATGGCCTCCGTGCTTCAGTTGTTAGAGCATTACATGACATGTATCCCCCATACATAAACAGACTGAAAACAATATCTGCCAATGTTGAAATACATCCTGCTGTCCTTCAAAAACGAATTTGTGAGTCATTATGGTATACCCAGAAAATAAACTGGATATATTATTTCAAAATGAAGGAGAAAGGGACTGACAATGTTTTAAACCATTCCAAAACAACTTTTACCAGACCAGATTTACTTGAGATTCTCGATGATGTCTCTGCTAACCCTGATGAGAACTGCTGTGTCTTACAAGTGTTTTGTAAGGAATTTGCTGCTGTGCCACCTGTTATCGGTAAGAAAATGTAACAAGTAAAAAAAAATCAATTTAACCCTTACCAAGGCAAGGTAACACAGGGGTGCAAACAGACCAGCCAGATCTATTAGGAATGCGTAGTATTGTTTCAGGTGTTCTACATTTCTGAAGAAAACATTTTCATTTCAAACTTGCTTATTTAAATAACCAAATGATGTATTGAGAATTTCGTTATCCTATTAATTTGTTATGTCTTAAAGATTATTGTTACAGTAGAATTTCTTAACATTTCTGGCTTTTTAACGTTCTTACCACTCACATCTGCCAATCAGTTTGCCATAACAATATATACTTTGGACATATTCAAATATAATCTTAGAAAATAAAAATATAGAAATGTCATAAAAGAAAATAAAGAATGATGTCAAGTATAGTGTGCATCACTAGACTGCTTCGCCTGGGATGCACCTTGCTGTGATAAGAGTTAATTGTCATTAAAATATTACAATAATGGAACATATAATGATGCCAACTTTGGTTTTTATCAAATATTTGCTAAGTTTGAAGTGAAGTATATCCTGAAACTGATATTCGTTTCATTATTATTGATATTTTTTAAATCTATTCTTTTTCTTCGGATTGAGCAAAAATTTAAGAGGAG
The DNA here is from genome assembly GCA_946251905.1 of Cryptocephalus moraei. NCBI lineage: Eukaryota > Metazoa > Arthropoda > Insecta > Coleoptera > Chrysomelidae > Cryptocephalus > Cryptocephalus moraei. The sequence continues at coordinate 31,446,559 of OX276454.1, forward strand.
GAATTTACTCTTTTTGAAACATGGGAATAAATCATATTACAGATCGTGTAATCAATGCAGACCATCAATAAAGAGACAGACACTTGCCAAAAGTTTTCACATAATAATGAGATTGAATACAAATAACCTTTACCTTACTTTTCACATGGAATTAAATGCACACATATTCAGTATTCAATTCACAATGTCCTTAAAAAATAGTTGGTAGACTTGACAGATTTTCTGATTGTACTTTAACACTTGTATACCTACCACCCACTACAGTTGGTATATATGTGATGTCACCTGATCGCGTGCATTGGAAGTTATTGTACTTTTCCTGTATTAACTTTTTCTTATTGTGGTCAAGCCTTCCGAACTGTGAAGAAGGTTCTTTAAATCTGTATACATTTAAAAAAAAAAGTATATTCATTTTTTGTTTTAAATTTGAATTAATCCAGTGTTTGAAATTAAAAATAGGTCATTACTTCAAAATTGTTTCCGATACCACTGATTTTGATATAAAATTTGTAATAACGCTTATCTTACGCTCCTTTTCACAAGCTAAATGTTCTTGATGTGTACCTTTGGTCTGTTGTAGGAGGTGAATAAGTGTGGAGGTGTGGTTTAAGTATGTAAAATAAGCATTTGTTCATGTTCCGGAATGTAATTTATGACTTCTTGTAATATTTCATACTTTACAAAGAACCCATTATGACGAAATGTATAAAAAACCTTGAAATTTTTAATGGTGCGTTTATAATGAATTAAAATTCGTTCACTATTAGTAATATTATTTCGGGTTTATTGCAACCTTTGGACCCTTAAAACCATCCCTTATTTAGTTGCATGTATAGATATCACTGATATGATATTACTAGATAGTACTATATATAGGTCGCCCCTATATATGTTGTCACTAGATATTACTAGACTTTGAATTCTCGCAAAAAAATTCATTTCACTACAAACCGTTGCACAAAAATATAATGGAAGCTTACGTCGCTTCCTTAATGATTTTAATAATAAAATTATACATATCTACATAAACATGGTGTTAGAGTATATCTATTTTCTTCAAACATATTCATGTTTGTACCGTTTTCTAGCATGGGAATTTTTTTGAAATAGGTAGGGATCTGAATGTAGATTACTGTTTGATGACTTGATATCTTGTTGTACATTGGAATTGGAAACAGAATCATTAACATGGTAGTAAAACATTTTTATCACACAAGCGCTATAGAAAGTAGGATGTGTCAAAGTTTAATGTCAATGAAGTAAAATAAACACATCTAATTTACTTATACTAAATTGAAATTGTAATTTACTTGTATTGAATTGTACTAAAAAAGGTTTTTCTTAAATTAGAAGTTCTATTTAGGAAAATTTCCTGTAGATAAGTGATATGCCATTTAGCCATACTGAATTTAAGACAACATTTAAATTCATTATCACCTTTAGAGTGTCATAAAAAAATGCTCAACTGTAGCCAGAATATTAATTATACAAAGTGTGAACATGTCCAAGTCCAAGAAAGCTGTTATATGAGTATATTAAATCACACCTATCCCAGAACAGTTTTTTGTAAATCACTATACATGTTTGTTTCATATTTATATGTTGACCAAAATTTCAATATGTTTCAGGGCAAATTTTGACATCAGTATCTGTGACCCTTTCCAATGGCTTGCGTCATAATCGCCTGCAGTTGAGCTTTGGGTCTGGAATCCAGAAGGATTGCAGCACGATCATCCTTGATCCAGTGATTAATTATAAGGTATTGAACTGGTGGCATCCACACTATCCACATAATGCCAGCATACAAGATTTGTTGAATACAGATGAAGTCATTTAGTTGCCAATTTTATTGGAGGATCCTTCCTACCCAGAGTTCATTTGAATTCCATGAAATGGAATACAAATGGATTCATCATGTAAGTGAAATCGGTGAGATTTAAAAGAATGATTCTGTAAGGGTTAGCATAGGTCGATTTAGTTATTTGTTCGATTGATCGATTTTTCAGTTTAATTATAATTCCAGAATGTATGAATTTTTGGATGTGTTTGTTGATTTTCATAATTTTGGTTCTTTTGATTGTTCTTTTTTTATGAGTAACTTGGTATGAATTATTAAGAAGTTTATTAATTTAAATAGTAAAAAATATTTATGAGTATATCAAAATAATATTTTGTGGTGTGTTAGTATATTCTTACTGTGAAAATTAGAATAAATTATTAATTAGAATTTTAAAATGGTTGATTTTTTTATGACATTACATTTGATTGTTAGCTACTGTAAAATGTTTCTATAAATATTGTAAACTCAAGTTTTCAAAAGGTGATGTAAATTTATTTTTGCAAATGGTACTGTTATTATTTCTTTAATTGTAATAAATACTCCTGTTTATTTTTCTCTTTACTAATACCTTTGCTAATACCTACTCCTCTTCCTAAATGTTTTCTAAGAAAAACTCGCTTGACTCTGTCTCTTGAAAAAACTTTCTTGAGTATGGCACTGTTTTAATTCTGGCAAAATTCACATTGAATATATCTCTGGAGGCCTTTACGGCTATCAGGGGCAATACCTCGGGGTGTATTTCGTGAAAAATAACTGTCTAAAGACCCCTGAGCATGCTACGCAATTATTATCAACAAATTGACCTGAAGGGTGCTATTACCTGAGAATTTGTCGCAAATGTGTAATTTAACGCCAACATCGGATAGGTACGCGTCGGAATTTCCACCTAACCGTGGAATCGGGCGCAAGGGCGTTTATAAGGGGTTGAATTCCAAAAATTGGTAATTTGACTAATGGAGTTTGTTAAAATTAAAATATTAGAGTAAAATCATACCTATTTGAAAATAACAAAAATCTGAGGTACCTAATATAAAATGTCACTAGGTAAGAATTTAGGTTTTCGATTACACTTCGCGTGGCAATACTAAACTTGACGGTTTGTCATTTCAGGGCACAAAAACGGCAGTGGTGTCAATGGAAATACACAACTTTTGTGAGTTAAATGATGATGATGATAACCAAAGTAGACCAGGGAAATAAGATTTTTTCGTGACACTCAACCAACCAGGTAACCAAGCAGTTATTCATGTAAAAGGGTTTTACAGGAGTAAAACCTATACGTTAGCAACCAACAGTTTTGTGCTATTGTTGAATTATTAACAATTAAAGGTCGAAAAACGTAATTTTTTTTGCATTTTTTGTCCCTGAAAAAATCTTAGAATCCTATGAATAATTCAAAGTTAGCATCTTGTAGGGAATAGAAAAATCTTCAAAATGACGGTTGATAAAACATGATGTAATATTTTGTTGCTTAGATAATTGTAAATAAAGCATTATTATAAAATATGCATTATTTTTAATTAACAATAGCTATTGTAAAAATCAAAATACAACTTTGAAATTACGTAAAGTGTTATGGTAGTTAATATGTGGTAAAAATTTGAAAAGGATTCATTGAATACTTTTTGCAAAATTGTAATTGTTTATCCCAGAAGACTTCTTTTTGCGTTATCATTATGCGCACAATAATGATGATACAATAATTCTACGGGTACCGAAAGAAAGAAGAAGAGTTATTTCATCAAACCTAATTGTTTAATATCGGAAAAATTAATTACCACTATTGTTAAAAATCATCACAAAAACATGGTCATTTTTCGTGTATAAACAAATAGAATAACTTTATTGATGTTACTTACAGCGAAATTATTTTTACATATTTGAAAAGATAGCATTTTTACCTTTATTTTAAAATAAAAAAAATTGTCCTAAATCAATTTGGGGCAAAGTTAGCAATTGTTTTTCTAAAATTCACAGCTAATTTGTTTATAATAATTAAGACTAATGCCACTTTGAAGATAAAGAGTTGAACTATTTGTTAAATATATTTGGAAAGTATTGAACTTCAACATCGAGTTTGCTGAAGCTTCAAATATGCAGCTCGACAAAGACGAGCTGAGGAAACTAGAAAACTACGAGCTCAAAAAATGAAAAGGTAACTTCAAATCGAAGCAGAAAGTAATTAATAGATATCTCTGGCAATTATTAACGGATTGTGGTGATTCTTTTTTTAATTTGGGGTACCTCGTCGAGTACAATACAAATATGTAACCTGTTAATTAATTACCATTTAAATAAACAAAGTGATTTCTTTAAATATTTTTCCAATTTTGTTATTAATTATTTTCAGTATTTTTGAATTGTATTACATTTATTACTAACGGAAAACAAAAATGTTTTATGTGCACCCCAAGAAACAAAAACAAAATTGCTATATAAATAAAGTAGTTTGTTTAAACATTTTCCCAAATTGATTTTATGAGGTTTTTCCCTTTCTTTTCTTCTTGGAGAAACGGAAATGAAATGGAAAAACGTCACGATCCGGAGGAGGAGAATAGCGAAGAAGAAAATTTAGAGTGTCATGAGAAAGTGAATTATTCTAATCCTCTTGAGTATTTTAATAGTTATGCGGAATGATTTATTTGTAACATAACTAAAAATAAAAATGTAGTACTTATAACTAATAAAATTTTGATATTAAGCTAACCATACTTATCCAGTCTTTGTCAACAAAAATAACAAAAAATATTACTATTTTGTAATAAATGTTATTATTCAAATAGTACTTTTGTATATTTGAATTTAATTAATAAATAAATGAAGTTAATAATTAAATAAATTAATACGACATTCCCAAACACTAAATAATTTTGCTTCTTCAATAAATTTTAAAGTGTGACAAGTAAAATCATTAATGTAACGCGAAATATCAACCGCAGGGCGAAGTGTGTTTACTCCCGTCTTACCTCGGCGGGATGCTTCAAAGGAATTACTGCGACGCTTAAAAGACAGCTGCATGAATTCTCCCGGATTGTTGTTTTGTGACCTGCTGAACATTTCCTACGTAAACATTATTAAAGGAACAATCGTACCTTCTAGAATGTACGAGAAGGTTCTCGATCATGGTTGGGGTGTATATATAAGGGGGCTTGTGATCGAGGGGATTATTAGAAGTAGAGAAGCAGACGTGAACCCGACATACGATCCGAAAGCGGAGCAGTACAAATAAATTAAATAGTGTCTAGTCTAGTGTACAAGTAGTTAAGTGTGTTAAATAAATTAGTGTACAATCAATGTTAATAAATTAGAAAATAAACGTTACATTAATATAAAAGACTAGGATGACTAGATTATGTTTCGTATACTTAAAAGTCATTATTAATACATATAACATGAAAATTATTTATTAAAAAAGCCTTAACAATCTATTCTCTCGATAAGGAAATAAAACCAAAAAAATATTGATTTTTTGGGATTTTTTTTGATTTAAACAAATGACATTGTTTATTTATGAATATAATTATAAACAAATTGTATATTTGTGATGTACGCAAAGAGAACATACAAATCTATAATTCATAATATGTCATACTGATTCTCAATAATTTTTTGTACTATGTTTATATGTAAATTTTATTGTAAATACTATTTATCAGTTTTTTATAACAATATGAATTTTTGTTTTGATATAAACCTTCGAACACTTTTACTAATAAATAAGCAAACAATAAATTTTTACTTAACGAAATTGTTTAAGCCTTTATGTGTGTATTGTTGGTTGCGTGTTTGTCGGAGTACTTGTGGCAACCGTGCCCATTTTTATACGCGCATCGGTCGCTGCGACGAGCGACCTAAGTGGGGATCTCTCGATCACACGCTCCCGAACGGGACGGTTAGATTTTCGCTTTTGCAAGTTTGTATCATGGTAGCCATTGTATCATTGAAAACATTTCAAATAAATGAATGTTAACGTAAGAACTCGATATTTTAAATACAGTCCACTACATCGCTAACAGAAATAACTTTTATAAAAACGTTTAAATAAATTACATTATTTATATAGCAATTTTGTTTTTGTTTCTTGGGGTGCACATAAAACATTTTTGTTTTCCGTTAGTAATAAGTGTAATACAATTCAAAAATACTGAAAATAATTAATAACAAAATTGGAAAAATGTTTAAAGAAATCACTTTGTTTATTTAAATGGTAATTAATTAACAGGTTACATATTTGTATTTTACTCGACGAGGTACCCCAAATTAAAAAAAGAATCACCACAATCCGTTAATAATTGCCAGAGATATCTATTAATTACTTTCTGCTTCGATTTGAAGTTACCTTTTCATTTTTTGAGCTCGTAGTTTTCTAGTTTCCTCAGCTCGTCTTTGTCGAGCTGCATATTTGAAGCTTCAGCAAACTCGATGTTGAAGTTCAATACTTTCCAAATATATTTAACAAATAGTTCAACTCTTTATCTTCAAAATGGCATTAGTCTTAATTATTATAAACAAATTAGCTGTGAATTTTAGAAAAACAATTGCTAACTTTGCCCCAAATTGATTTAGGACAATTTTTTTAATTTCAAAATAAAGGTAAAAATGCTATCTTTTCAAATATGTAAAAATAATTTCGCTGTAAATAACATCAATAAAGTTATTCTATTTGTTTATACACGAAAAATGACCATGTTTTTGTGATGATTTTTAACAATAGTGGTAATTAATTTTTCCGATATTAAACAATTAGGTTTGATGAAATAACTCTTCTTCTTTCTTTTGGTACCCGTAGAATTATTATATCATCATTATTGTGCGCATAATGATGACGCAAAAAGAAGTATTCTGGGATAAACAAATACAATTTTGCAAACAGTATTCAATGAATCCTTTTCAAATTTTTACCACATATTAACTACCATAAGACACAACACTTTACGTAATTTCAAAGTTGTATTTTGATTTTTACAATAGCTATTGTTAATTAAAAATAATGCATATTTTTCCTTTATTTACAATTATCTAAGCAACAAAATATTACATCATGTTTTATCAACCGTCATTTTGAAGATTTTTCTATTCGCTACAAGATGCTAACTTTGAATTATTCATAGGATTCTAAGATTTTTTCAGGGACACAAAAATGCAAAAAAAAATCACGTTTTTCGACCTTTCATTGTTAATAATTCAACAATAGCACAAAACTGTTGGTTGCTAACGTATAGGTTTTACTCCTGTAAACCCCTTTTACATGAATATCTGCTTGGTTATCTGGTTGGTTGAGTGTCCCCAACAGGGTACTTTTTTCCTTATTTCCCTGGTCTAAAGTTATCATTGAAGCTTCTATTTTTGCTGTACAAAACGTAATTGATGTTTTGTCATTTTCAGTTATGCCTGGTAGGTATATCCACGTGGTTATTTCTTTTGACATTTTTGTCAAATAATTTTGGAATTTAAATTACCAAAAGGTGCTTACAAAAATTGGTCATTAACACGTTGTATGTATATATCCACGCATATTCTCTAGGCAGATTAATATACGGTGCGCATTGCGCAATTCGAATATTTCGCCGTACCGAATGTTTGCGTGCTAAAAATTATCTTGGGCAGGTGTCTCAAAACTCGCATTTTTTCCTACTTTCGGCAGTTTTCTCCAGTCTCATCCCTCCTTTGCATTTAAAATATTCAAGTATTCAAATTTCGGGAAGTAATTAGTAGCCGGATTAAATGTAACACTTTACATTTTGATTGGGTGCGGGGTTTCCACGCACTCAAATTGATGAAAAAATTAAAACCCAACTTTATGATTTACCAAATTATAAATTAAAGTAATCTTATAAAAGTAGCTCCTGTTTTAGTTAACCTTATCTATAGGTACATACTCGTATAATAAATTGGAAGCAGATTTTTGCCTCTTTATTTGTTTTTTTGTTCGCTGTATGTGATTGTTTAAGTTTTACATCTAGTAGATTGACCCCTAGCAGTAAAACGATATGTAGAAAATATTTTAAAAACAACTGAAATCTGTTGAAATCAATTTTGAAATATCTCGTAAATATGGTTAAAGGTCTAAGTGACTTATGCTTCATGAAATGTTATTTTTAAATATATGAATAGTATATTATTATACTAGTTTAATAAGACTGAGCATTGTCACACGAGAGTTTTAAAACACAACGAGCGAAGCGAGGAGTGCTTTAATAGAACGAACTGCTATTGCCTAACTCGTAACGGTGTACTTCGATTGGTGGAATCGAGCGATAAATCCGAAAAGTTTAGGTTCGCGCCACAGTTTTCGTCAATCAGAAACAAAGTTCTTTCTATACAGCTACGGCGCATGCACCATTCCCGTGTAAATCCCGCAACTCTGCGACACGGTCCCAGTTTCATGATTATATGCGATTACTTGCTCCCGGGCCGGCGGTCTCCTATTATGTTCACAGCCTCATGTCGTTCCTAATATTTTGGTCGTTTCGCTCGTATGGTATCGAATTCCTGAACAATCCAGACTTCTGGAATTCTAGAAACTCAAATCGATTCGTCGAACGGACACTTCCCGACTTGTGTTTATTTTGTGGCGAGACTTTCCGTTACTATACATTTATGCATGAGAGAAAAGTGCATTTTACAGACGGGTGTGAAGATAGCCACATCCAGTAATCCTTTAGTACGATAAAATAGGTGCTCTTTTTTAATCACAAAATTTGTGCAAAAAACATTATCGGACAGATTGTTTATTTTTAACCAAATGTATCCGATACGATTTACCACCCTATTAGCTACCGTGTGTGGGTTGATACATGGGGTACATTTACACAAAATCATTACATAATGAAAAAGTGGCTTTTGCAAAATACGAAAATTGTCATTTTTTTCTCCAAATATCTGTTCACAAATACTATATAAATTGGAAAGTTTGGACAAAATTGTTTTTTTTTACGTTTTCTGTAGTGGACACGTTTTTTTCTTATAATAATTCATTAATGCCTGAAGAAACGTACCTACTATGTATTACTTTTGTTCATTCAAGTGGTTTTTTCCTTTTAAAAAATGTTACTAACGGGATGTGTTTAAAAAAATGTAATTAATGATGAAATATTTCCCATGTACATATATTTTAAATCAAAGTTGGCTTCATTTCATTTTATTACTTATATGATAAGGTGCATTTTAGTTCAAAATTTTCTTAAACCAAAATGTAAAACACATACTTACTAATTAATTTAGCAAATAATGATATGGAATAAAAGATTGTATATTAGTGCCGATTTTCTGTATCTTAAAACTGTTGGATACTGTTGGAAAACTATTGATGAAACGAAAAAAATGGACATCCATCCATTGTGTAGAGCGTACAACTTAGTTTTTTAAATTTTGCATTTGTGTAATGTTTCTCATATTAGGATTGTAATAGTGAAGTATTAAAAATTATAAATTGTTTCCCATTCACGTCTATTCAGTCCCTGAGCCTCACTTATGGCTAGTGTAGAATTGAATAAATCTGGATTTACAGCCTTAGGTACTTGTTATTCTTATTGTGCAAACATTTTGATTGATTTATTTAAAAATGAATAAGTTGAACGCACATGAAAGATCCATGTCATGTCTCTTCAATTGATAAACAAGTATTGTTGTTAATAAAAGTCTTCGCCAACTAATTTATTCCAAAAGAGCGACCGGTTTCGACTTCATCGAAGTCATCATCAGGCTCGCAAACAAGAAGTTTTAGGGCTCCCGTTGCTCGACGTATGCGACGTCACAAATACAAAACAATTACGTCGACACACACAGTTAAAAATTAAAATTAACAGACATCGAACAAGGATATTACATAAATTAAACATGGATGAAGCTCTAAAGGAGCTAGCTACCTCATCCTTCAGAGGTTGAAAGGTGAGCTTGCGAGCCTGATGATGCCTTCGACGAAATCGAGACCGGTCGCTCACTCATATTTGCTTCAATTTGACTATTATTATTATTATTATTATTATTATTATTATCATTCTTCTTCTTCTTCTTCTTTCTACTATTGTTATTATTATTTTTGTCCCATTTCTCAACATACAAGTTGGTGCGGTTATTAACTTTGTCATCTATCTAGCTGAGAAAGTAATTCAACTCCTCTCAACTAGCCTAGAAACTTTCGGACTATATGGCACGTTTGTAACAATACTGCGCGTTGGCCTAGATTTACAATGTTATTGGGAAGTCCAATCTTGTCTAGATTTGCAAGGAAATTTTTACTGATTATACCTTCAGCTGATATAACAAATGGAATGATAGCGATACTGCGGAGTTTCCATTGAGCTTTGAGATCATATGCCAGGTTTTCGTACTTCGTTGCTTTTTCACCCTCAGTTTTTTTTTACATTGTGCGACAACGGTACTGCTATATCAAGGACGATTCCAGTTTGTTCTCTCTTGTTTATCAGTATGATATCCGGTCTGTTGTAGTCCACACTCCGATCAGTTGTTATAACTCTGTCCCAGTATAACAGATGGTCGTTCGTTTCCAAGACTGGAGAGGGGTCGTATTTATAGTACGGTGGGGGTGGAGCATCAAGAAGGTTGTGCTTGATTGCCAGTTGTTGATGGATTATTTTGGCGAGTTGGTTATGCCGCCCTAAATATGCACTTTCTGCTAGCATGGGGCATCCCGCCATTATATTCTCAATTGTTTCACCTGAGGCCCCACACTTCCGACATTTGTCAATGACATTTAGCTTCAGGCAGTGTTTTTCGTAGTTCCTTGTTTTTACTACTCGGTCTTGAATGGCCATTAAGAATCCTTCCGTTTCCGGGTACAGCTGTCTTTCGTGGAGCCATCGTAGAGAAGCGTTCTTGTCAACATTCTCTAGGTGTAACAATTTGGGGTATCTTCCATGGAGGGGCTGTTCTTGCCAAGCATTCAGATTCTCTTGCATTGACACAATATCGCTTTGGTAGGTTGAGACAAATTGAGAGGTGTGTAGCCCTTGTCTTCTCTCACTATTACTTTTAGTATTTCACTATCAGATGTTTGAAAATGTTGTCTCATGTTTTCTTCTTGATTTAAACATAAATTTTTTATGTTGAGTAGGCCTCTGCCTCCCTCTCTTCGGGGTAAATAGAGCCTCTTCACTAATGAGTTAGAGTGAAGATTTCTTGACTTGGTAAAGTACCTCCTCGTTGTTCTGTCTAATTCTTCCAGATCAGTGTTCGACCATTTCACAACACCAAAGGAGTATGTTAGTATAGGGATTGCCCACAAGTTTATCGCAGCGCATAAGTTTCCACCCGATAATTTAGTATTGAGGAGTTTGTTCAGTCTCTTTTTATATTTTTCTCTGAGTTCTTGCTTCAATTGTGAATGGTCCAGTCGCAAATTTTGTGAGGTACCAAGGTATCGGTATTTATTTATTATTATTATTATTATTATTATTATTGTTATTATTATTATTATTATTATTATTATTATTATTATTATTATTATTGACCTTTTACAATTTTAACAAAAGTATTTTATGCTTTTAGAGCATTTTATAAACTGGTCAGGAACTGGTTCAATTTCATCACTTCAGAAAGAAACACCCATTATACTTTAATAAGTAGCAATTGGAACACTTAATAAAATTAAAAAATTAAACGACTTACCTTGGTAGGATGTTTAATTTTGATTTCTTGAGGGTTCCATCACAAATAGTAACAACTAAGTAGTATCATAAACTCCAGTGCGTCGTCAAAAAAGAAGCTGAGTAATCAAAAGTACTGAGTGTGTGACCTCCCAAACCCCAGAACGTCTCTTCAGTCATAAATTTTCGCGCGTCGTTAGCGGGTCGCCAACACGAACCTGTGCTTTCGACCCGACAATTTCGCTTCAAAACAGTTTCTAGGAATTTGTGTAAAGTGTGTACGTGAGAAAATGGACGACGAATCAAGGAAACGGAAAAGGGAGGAAAAGCTGGCAAAGTATCAAGCCAAAATCGCAAAGCTTCACCAAAAACTAGTGGAATTAGGCTCGGATAGTGACCAAGGTAACTTTTGAACCATTCTCAAAGCTGCAGTCGCTCGACTTGCTTACAAGCTTGTTGGGGAGTCGCTCGACTTCTTCACAGAAAAAGAAACAATAGGCGATCGCTCGATCAGCTTTTTAATCTGACAGAAAAAGTACACTATACTTACTTCATTTTCCTGTTTCCCCTTACAGAGGAAAGAGAACCGTCCGTTCCAAACGAGGAAACATTGGAGCCGCAGTCACCTAAAGACCCCGTACAACTTGAAGATACGGAACCACGCACTTCCCAAACAGTCTTAACCTCTATATTAGGGGCTGATCCAACAAAGAAGAAACCTGACGGGTTTTCGCTTAATTCAGATTTGGCCCGCTATTGGTCGGAATACCTCAAATCAGGGGCTGCAAAAGAAACCCTTGATACCATATTGCATAAATATGCAATACCTGAGAACTGTTCTACGTTAGCAGGACCAAAACATAATGAAGAAATAAAAGCAACATTGGATTGAAGCAGGAAAAATTTCTTCAAGCTCTACAAGACACTATGGGATTGGGTTTGGCCGCTTTAGGTTCCCCGATTTCCAAATTTATCCAGGATCCTGAATCAGTGACGCAGGATGATATTACGGCGATCGCCGATGCCGCCACCATTTTTTGTAGGGCACATAACTCTATCTCATTGCATAGACGATATAATATTTTTCCTGCATTAAAACAAGACGTAAAAAAGGCGTTGCATGACACAGAATGCGGAGAATTTCTGTTTGGAAACAACATGCAAGAAAAAATCAAGGCTGCGGAATCTCTGGAGTTGTCTCTATACAAAACCATGGGACTTATCTTTTTGCTTATTCAGAAATGCCCTGGTATTTTTAAAATGCAGGTGTTCAGTTGCCCAAGTGAAATCATATATGTGAATGTATGGATATGTACAGATAAAGAAGTAGAGGGTCCATTAGAGCTCCTCGCTCCGCCCTCGCGAATTAAACTCTGACTTTCTTCACGGTCCCAGACCTTAGAAACAACTCCTAACTCGCGACTTCGCCCTTGTGAATCAAACTCTAATAATCCTCAAGGTTCCAGACCTTAAAATAACTCCCAACTCCTGACTTCGCCTTGGCGAATCAAACTCCAATAATCCTCCAAGGCCCCCGACCTGAAAGTAACTCCTAACTCTGGAATTCGCACTCGCGTATCAACTCTAATATTTCTCAAAGGTCCCCGACCTGAAAATAACTCGTAACTCTTGACTTCGCCCTTGCGAGTCAAACTCCAATAATCCTCAAAGGTCCCCGACCTGAAAATAACTCCGTACTCTGGACTTCACCCTTGCGAGTAAACTCCAATACTGCTCAAAGGTCCCCGACCTGAAAATAACTCGTAACTACTGACTTCGCCCTTGTGAGTCAAACTCCAATAATCCTCAAAGGTCCCCGACCTGAAAATAACTCCAACGTCTGGACTTCGCCCTCGCGAACCAAACGCTGACTTTCTTCAAAGGTCCCAGACCCTTAACAAAAACCTTAAAACTTAGTACAACACAACTGACCTGAAGTCCGGTCCCTGGCCATTTCTCCCTAACTCTGAACTTCCTTGCGGTCCTTACCTTCAACACCAAGACCACTCACAACAAAATCACAACCGGACGGTTATCCGGTCGCCCGACCGACTCAGGTTTCGGCCTCTGACCGACTCTCCAACTCTTAACTGTTTTCTTTCCAAGAGCCCTCGATTTCCCTTTCTTTCGGTAACAAAATTCGATCAAAATTTTCCCTCCAAAATTCTAATTGGTCGAAACTCCTTTACTGAACCTATGAATAACCGTTACGTCATAAAGTCCGCCTTCGTGAACGTGAAAAGACCAGGAATCTTAACCTCTGGTAATGAGCGCATCTTTGTTATCTAAATGTGCAATTTTCGTGGTCATGTTACATTTACGAGTTGATGCATATTATGTAATAGTAATCACGTAGCGATGTACATTTTTTCATATACAGGGCCCTTTTTCCTAATGTTACAAAATCTAATAAATCAAAAAATCCCTTAAACACCCGCAGGGTGTTACATTTCCTTAACTTGCAAAACAGATTATGAATTGTCATCTGTCGAATCAAATTTAAAACCAATTGATGCTTTCCAGGTAATTTACTTTGCAACCTAAATAACCTCAATTAAAACTTGCACTTAATAAATCGAAGTAAATTATTGGAAATGTATTTTATGCATTATATGCTATTTTCGGAAAAAAATATGCAAATGACTATATCAACCAATTATGCAATATGTATTCCTTATATAGTTTGCTTTTTGTTAGTAATAATTATTATTGCTCATATACTCGTAGGTATATATTCACATTTTTGTAGTGTGAACATTTATGTATATCGTGTCTTCGTAATAAATACCTTAATTATTGTAGAATGTTATTTAATTTGATTGAATGAAAATTACTAATTTACAATCCGTCAAATGTACCCTAATACTTTTTACATTTTTAGAGCTGACCGTTTTTATATATCGGTGTAATAATCCCTTTTCCAATCTTCTGCTATCTGTCTCTAACTCCAAATTGTATACTAATGAGTTGACCCAGTGCTTTATTAATGTTTGATCCTAGTAAGTGTCTTATTGCATTAACATCTCTTCCGTAATTTCGTCCGGTTCTCTCGCTTTACTTTTTTTACACTTTCTGAGCTTTTTGAGCCTTTCCTCTGACGAAGTTTCATTTTCCCCACGTGTGTATTTATTTGTGACTGGTTGCTTATGCTATTATGTTACAACTTCGGTTTATAGGGGTTGATCTTGTAACGAACGAGACATCTTATGTTATTCTTGTAAATATAAAGTTGGCTAATAATATAATACCTAATAATAAAATAATCAAGCTATTAACACGGGCAGTTTCATTGAAAACAGAATTTACAGCGGCTGCTGTTTGATGACTAATGGGAGCACATTGGGCATGTTTCAAGTTGAACTGTGCACCAATTTCCTTACTACTATAAGCACTATCACCAACCAACCGAATTTTTTCATCATTTTAATTCTGTGGCCATTATCTAAAAATTAACGCAATGTTATCAAAGTTTTAATATGACTGACATTTAATGTCAAGTTTTGCTTTCCATGGCACACTAAATATCAGATTAAAATATAAACCTAATATTTTTTTTTAAATGATGAAAAATTTTAAAATGCGAATTTTCTAATTTTTTCCGATATCTCTATCAAAAAGCAAAATATCGATAAGTGACCCTGTTCGTAAATGCATAGTAGGCTGAGTTGAAAGTTCAGATATCATTTGAGTATATTAAAAAATGTAAACCATCAACCTTTGTGACTATGCAAAAATTCAAATCTGTATTCCTTCCAATAGCAAAAATTTTGAGGTGTCTTGATCTTAAATAAGACACACTGTATATTAAAGAAGAAGGAGAAGAAAGTGTGATTGATACCGCTAACAGTGTGAATAAAGCACGGGTTTCTAGCTTTCGGTCGACATATGCAGGATATATCACCTACTCGTATATAGCTGCTTGTGCGCTGATGGTTTGCCAACCGAAAATCCTTCGTTGTTTGGCCGAAATGGCACATTTGCGGTTAGCTTCTTGTACGATGTCCCGTTTATTTTGTGTTTAACCATGGCTAGTTCCAAATCTTTATTAATTAATCTTTATCTGTAAGGCTGTTTGGACGTCGTCCGCGATAAAACTCGGACGAAGAGTTGGTTATCTAAAGAACTGGCACTTAATTATAAGTTTCGGAATTAAAATTCGGTTTACAGAAAGGTATGCTTGGGTGCCAGATTTCAAGAGTCTACTTCTTAAAGCTTTAACGCCCGGTTTCATAATGCAGTTGAAGTCCACTTTAACTTAAAGTTGACTTTGACTGTGACGTTATAAGTAGTAAAAGTGATGAACGCATCACAGTCAAAGTCAACTTTAAGTTGAAGTGGACTTTAACTGCATTTTAAAACCGGGCGTAAGTAATTTAACTTAGTAGAATGCCAAGATGCCCGTGAAAATAAAACGAAGAAGACAGTGAATAAATAAATAATTTTACTTTCTGTAAAACATCAGTTGACAAAGTAGTGAATTATAAGCAATGAATGGCGAACCTAACAAAAAATGGTAACGAAAACGATTGGTGGTAATTAAATAGCAGAAGTATATAAGCGGGTTTAGTCAAAGTGATATTTATACAAGCAGAGCAGTTAAAGCAGGAGAGCAGTGCAGGCAATAACTTAATCAAAGGGTATTTACAATAATGTTCTAGAACACTGAAGAATTCATGGATTTCTCGGTGCTAACTGTACTCGATCAGCAAGTGTGTTAGTAGTACTTGGAGGTTGAAAAATTTGTGAGGTTCATCCACGAAGGCTGGGAAATCCACGGTTTTAGAAGAATTTTTATTGTTGACGGTCGGAAAATGCTGAGCTTAGATCAAGAAATAATATACTAACACGCTGTGGTCGGAAAACGTGCGGTCATAAGTCGCGAAGGTTGGAAAATTCGCAGTTTAATTGGCGGTTTTAATTAAAATAGTCTAAAAACAAAACGAAATTTTTGTGGGTATTATTTTAAGGTACTTTTAGTAGCTACAAATGTAGAAAACAGTTAGAGTTTCTAACTTGAAAAGGGTTATAACTTCCCCTCTGAGTGACTGGAAAACATTTAGAAACCCTAAATTTCTCTTATACCGAGTGGGTTGAAAAGGGGATGACATTTATTTAATAGTGTCTAAATAGATAGGGTTTAAAACTGGTACGCTTCTAGCTAAGGCACTAAGATGATTCAAAAGAATACTGTAGGTTAATCACTTTCTAATTCATATCGGAATCACTCGGATATTTTTAAGAGAAATACTTTTTAGAGAAATTTGAACTCTGCATGAGTATAGCTTGAGTAATTAGAAAAAAATTAAAATACCAGAATGTTTATTATCAAGGGCGTGGAAAGGTGGTTTAAATTTATTTTATATTTACTAAATACGATAGCTAGAAACAAGAAAATAGTACAGACTGGCTCCCAGATCTTTCAGAAAAATACGATAATTCTAAGTTTCACTTTCTGAGGACGTGGAAAAAAGAAATCAGTTATGAGGAATCGGCTATTATTTATATAAAGGATGTTAAAAAACGAACGTCATAAACTTTATAGAACATTAAAGCCCAAAATATGTAGAAAAATTTTAGTGAACGTATATGCGAAAACTCTTAGTTTTTAAGATCCAGGGCGTTAAATTTTTTTAAATGTAATCAGTTTTTCATTATCTTCAAAATAATTTTCAATTGCTACGTGAAAATCAGGCCTAATACCAAATTTGGTGTGTTGATTACATTATGAATTCAAAAATGGACTTATTTTAAGGTAAATATATTTTAAAAATTGCCCTAAACCAATACGAAACTAGATAGAAATTTTAACTGGAATTTATGGAAAAATTAAGTTTTTGATATAATACCTACTTTTGTATCATTTCCGTTAGGAACGGCTGGTAGCCGTATAATTAAGGTTAATTATAATGCATAATTAAAAATTTTTATGGCGTCAAGGTGTCACAAACTTTGATGAAAATACGCCATTTGCGGCCACATGTTCCTTAAATCTTTCTGCCTGTTTAAGATTATTCCATTACCCCTTAGAGCTTGTGATACTTTTTTGGGCAACGTACAAATTTTCAACAATGCATTTAGGTTTTCGATATAAGTTTTCTGGAAATCTTCCCCTCTTATTGAAATGGATCTAAAGTACAAACTTTACGTCAAAGCTACTTTTCATTATTTTTTTGTCAATGTTCCTAAACAGCTACGTACAAAAAAGTTTGGGTAGTTGTTATCCTCCACAATCCTTAATTTTTTACGTCATAATTTTAATCAGTGTACCAAATTTGATAGTAAACTTGAATTGCAATTTAATATTGAAATTAATTATGTACCTAAATAATTTAACAATTGATTACTATACAAAAAAAAATTAAGCGTCTTCGGACATATGTTCACTCAGATTTTCTGTGTATTTTGGGCCATAATTCCTCCTGCCCTCTTAAGATTGTGACATTTGTTTAATAACACTATGTATAACAGATCAAACTCATTTTTTAGGGAGAGTTGTTCAAAACTCCAAAAATTTAATAATTTTACAGCACAAAACGTATTTATTTCGACTTAGTTCATCTAGCCAAGTATGTTACCACATGATATTAAAGTCTTCTATTTAATTATAATAAGTATCATTAAAAACGGTATATACTGGATATATACTACACTCGTAATGCTGTCATGACGTGACTCGGAATTATTGAAGGTATGCAGCTTTAATTGTCCCACAGTACTTAAATTTTGTAACATTTTTATTGCACACCTACATCTCACTAATTTTGAATTTTGTAAATATTTTCAGTGTTACTCTCATGTTACGCATTATGTGTAAGACTTACATTTAAGCTTTACTCAATTCATGTAGTCTGAGAACATGAGTTATTTGCGAATTCATTATAAAATGGAACATTTTCTCGGCATTCTGAACTCCACGTAGCACAAATAAGTTCGTAAAGTTAAAGTTTGTCCCATTTCACAGTTTTACGGAAAGTTTTAAAACCGTCTGAAATGGTTAAAACTCTCTCTCTCTCTTTTGTCAAATATTAATCTCTCAAATTTCGCATTGAAACTCAAATGGCAAGTCAAGACAATGTTGTTCAGTTCTGTAGCCAAGATTTAAACACTAACTTGAAAAATTTTTAGAAATACCACCATTTGTAAAAAAAAGACAGTTACGACTTCGTTTTTTCGTATCGTAGTAGGTAGTTCACATCTCTGTAAGTTAACGCCTTTTCACAAAATTCTTTCACTGTTGGCACGAAAATATTGGTTGGCGACCCAAATTTTGAAAATCGAATATTGTGGCATTTAAAAAAAAAACACATGGTTGGAATTAATTTTGAAATGAAACTTGCGGGATATGTTAATAGGCTGCATTTAATTCTTTATCGAAGTTTGAAATCACTAATTTCGGATATTGCTGGAAATATTTTGGAAAAAAATATAAACATAGTTCAGTATTTCGTATCTCGGAAAGAACACCACCTAACCTAACCAATATTTTGAAAATTCAGTACTGTACCATGTTTAAAAAAACGTGCTTTTTTAGTTCAAAATTTATGCTTTCGACTTTCGTCATGAAACTCACAGCGTAGGTTAATGGAATATTTTAAACATTCTTTTCTCTTCAAGTAATTCTTCTTCATTTACTTTAACATCTCATAAATAAGAAATCTCCTGTCATTGTCTTTGCAATGATTAATATGGAATTACTCTCACAAATGGGAGACAAAAACAAAATTAATGTAAAATAACCAAATTTTCAGTGAATTTTTCTTAACAGCATAAATAGGATGTATGTGGACTGATAGCAGCTTATATTTAGCGTATGAATTTTGGGAATACTACCTTATTTCTCGTTATTTACTAAAAAATTTGAAATAGAAACTTTTTCGAAAATAACAAATAATAACATTCGAAACGTTCATAATATTAAACAAATATTTTAAACCATTTATACACATTTCAAAACAAGTTCATAATTCTGTCTTACAATAGTTAAAGTAAAGCATCATTTTGCTGTAATTATGAATATTTCGATATTTGTCGAAAACATTTCAACAAAACGTTTAGGTGTTTTGAAAACTTTTTGGGATATGTCACAATAGTTATAGATCAAATATTTAAATCCATCAAAATATTTTGTGCTGTTAGGAAGTTTTGATCAACAGTGAGCGTCCATAAGTAGAAAGGTGCACACTTCTGTTTCCATCTGCGATTAATTAAGTTATAAGAATCACCCTCATCTTAATGAACTAAATAGTAGTATTTGAGTTTTGGTCAAACTCTTATAAAAATGTAGATTTAAACCTATAAACCACGATACATGAATTTTCATTAAAATCTGTATAATGCGTTCGAATAATCTACTTGTAAGTGTATGAACCGTAACGCTCCTGGAATATTGCCTCTAAATTTATGTTCGCTGCCATCTCACGCCTCCGTAGGGACGCTCCTACAGCGGATGAAATTGATCAGTGCTTTTATTTTTGAAAAGGGCCCGGCGTGTTATATTTTCTCCCATGTATTTACTGTTGAAAATCGTTTTACTGGGATGGTTTCGATACATTACTCTTTTACGAGATTTCACACTTTTACTTATATTTTATCAAAAACAAAAAACTTACAAAGGATGTTAATAGTTTTTTTTTTCATGTATCACTCGTGGTAAACTCGGAACAAAAATTAAAAAAAAAATTATTTGATTGGATGTATTCATAACTGTAGCAAAATTTATCTAACTACTGTTCATTGCAATTACTTTTCCTATCTTGAATGCTAATATAATAATACTAAAAACCACAACAACATATCAACTAAGTGTTTGTCAAAATCGGTTGCCTTATCTGACACGAAACCAATTACATTGATTCCGAATAACGGCAAATTAATTTTTCTAATACGCCATCATCTCATTTTAACTCATCGGCTCTGTGTAAATATATCGGGCATGTAAATACACATATCGCCTAGAACGTATCGAATACGTCCATAAACGTTGGAATTATTAATCGAAAGCAAAAATTTAACGTCTACACACGTTCGAGGGCGGATTAATAATATCGTTATGATACGCTATTTTGAGAAGGGAACAGTTGTCAACATTTACTTTTGAAGTCAAAGTTTTCATTGTCCTGGAATTATAAGAAATATTTTGTTAATGAGTTATTTAATGAAATATTCTACATACGAATTATACAGGCGTCTAAGAGAAGAGTCGACACGATGTGGAAAGAATTTAACCAAAAGTTTTGTTTCCATAAAATCTTTTGTAGATAACAAAAAAACCGTATTTGGGCTGCAGCCTGCATAGTTTATATTGTAGGTACCTCTTAAAAAAGCAAGTAAACTGCGAGTAAAGCTTGTTTTCCATTTCAAACATAGTAAAATTAAGGTTCTATAGAAATCCATACCCTTTAAAGAGGAGAGGTTATAGATCCAAAAAATTCTTTGGCACTCCACCCTATTGAAACGATATATTTCTGAATGGTCTTTACTTACTAAATATAACGGGACGTGTTTCGGGCCACTATTTTCTAGTACCCATCATCAGCGTATCTATGATAAGAGGAAAATAAATTGGATGAAATTATGTGAAATTAAAAAATAAAACCTACCAACGAAATTATAGACAAGTATAAATTATGACGTCCTCACTGTCTTATGAATAAAAAGAAAAATTCATAGGATGACTTTGAAAATGAACTTTCATCAGTCAATTCAAAGGTTTAAAAAAATTTAAATATGGAGAAAGCTTGATTACATTAGTATTAAAAAATTGAAATGAGATCATGATACAAAAAAAATCAGTGTGATCCTGAAATCAATAACTTACCATTTTGGCCATCCAAAAGGTTATTATTGTGCGGGAAACCGTAGCTCTGAAAATTTCTATGGATGTCCGCCCGAGCCAGCTGCGTAGATCTTTTACATGTTAGCTATGAGTTCTGTCTTCCGACGACAGAACTTCATCCTTCGATGATCAGACGGAGCATCTCGTAACACTCGCCTCTCACGATGTGATGATTTTCTCTCCTTGATTGTTACAAGAATCTATAGATTGCTATAGAATCCTAAGTTGGTCCAGGAGACACGGAGCATTTGTCTGTAGGCGCATAATTCAAACGCGTTGATTCGGTCTCTGTGGTTGCGTCCAGGGTCCAGCTTTCACATCCATGTAAGATATAAAAGGACAGGAAATACGTCACAGCGTAGAAATCGAATCTCGGAGACCAAGGTTGACGTTGCGGTTTACCAATAGTGTTCTCATGTTGTTGAGATGTTTCCTTGCTTGTTCAATACTTGCCTTGATAGTAGGAGAGCTGGTGTCAGGAAAAAAACGACCGATCTGCACAAGTTTCGAATGCTACTCATATGCGAGAACAACACCTACTATTAACAAAAAAAAGTTTCTGTCACCCCAAATCGGTGCCATTTTGTTAATAAACAATCGTCAATATTGCAAAATAGGAGGGTAATTTGACCGATCTGCACAAACCCCAAAATTTGAATACTGCTTCTTTTCATCAAAAGAAGGCACTCCTAACTGTTCTGCCATGTCTGACTGGTGCGAAAATCGTTCTGCCTGGGGTTTTTCCACGGAAAATTTTGACCAATCTGCACAAGTTCCAAAATGCTAAACATGAATTTATAATGTTAAACAAAGTCCCCGAATACCATTCTGCCAGACTAAAATGGTGAGAAAAATGTTCTGCCAAACCATTTTTCGAGAGGAATATCTAGAAAATTCAACTAATGTGCACAAGCTCCAAACTTTACACACGACATCGTTATAACACAGAAACCTTATGCGAACTATTCTGCCAACCCTTTTCGGTGAGAAAAGTGTTCTGCCAAGTAATTTTCCATTAAAAAAATCTTGAAAATTCGACCAATTTGCACAAGCTTCAAATTTTGCGCACGACTTTGTAATTATACAGGAAACTTATGCGAACTATTCTGCCAGCTTGAAATGGTGAGAAAAATGTTCTGCCAAGCTTTCAAGGAAATCCATAAAATGAGTAGAATAATCGAGCAAAATCCACACTATATATAAAACCGGGCAACTCATAGTTGGTTTACGGTGAAGTATACCTCGTGGATACGGTTTTCGAGTAGGAATTCTCCCCATCCTCTATACTAGAGGTTTCCAAACTTTTTTCTCATAGATCACCTTCAAAATTTAGCTGATTGCGGTGGACCCCCTGCAGCTACATTTCTACCATATTCCCAAAAGTCGACAAAGTTTTTTAAGATTTATTAATTCTGCTGTGAGTGGATGTCAAAAAAGTAAAGTTGGCCAATCAAAAAAGGGATTCCATCCAACTTTACTAATTTGACGTCTACTTACAGCACAAGGAACCAATCAATTCCCGCTTATTTATTATAT
Organism: Cryptocephalus moraei; assembly: GCA_946251905.1. Lineage (NCBI taxonomy): Eukaryota > Metazoa > Arthropoda > Insecta > Coleoptera > Chrysomelidae > Cryptocephalus > Cryptocephalus moraei. The sequence goes on from OX276454.1 coordinate 31,469,378, forward strand.
AAAACTCCCCATTTGGAGTGGTAAAAAAAAGGAAAATAGTACATTTTTTGTGTTGCATTTATACAAATATATAATTATTACATTATTAATTATTATTGTCATCATATTACATCGTAATATGCTAACAGTCGTAATATGATTAAAATTAAACATTAATAACGTAACATTACTTCTACAATGACAATCACAAAATAGTCTCAACACGTTGTACTGAATATGGAATACCTATGCAAGTTTTTACAAGAAGTTCGAATGGTTTCGGGGGCCGCAGTTACCCAGAACGCTGGAAGATATTACTTTAGAGCCTGAGACCACTGACAACATTACTGAACCCGAAGATATCGACTTAATTTCAGGTAATTTTCAATGAGAAGATAAACTGTAACTTGTTTACCTAACAATTAATAGTGGTTCTACCCCTAGATGAAGCTGAAGATGAACATTTGCATATGTCAGATACCTCAAGTGAAGAAGAAGTCTCCGACGATGATGAATAAATAATATGATGAATAAAAAAAAAGGAAAGAATAAATGTAAAGAAATATCTTTAATAGTAACAAAATAAATAATAACTATTTTTTTCATAATTTTTTTTTTTGTCAATTCCCTTCGTTGGAAGCCATAACATCGTCAAATTCAACATTTCAAGCACAATTTAATAGAATTAATGTAACATAAAGGGATTAGGCAGTATCATGATATTACTCGAATTACTTAGAATTGCTCTGAATAAATTTGACTGATACCACGTTCTGATTGAATTTTAACGAAAAAAGTAGAGGAATGAATTTCTTCAAATTGACCAAAAAATGCGGGAAAATTGCCAAATTAACTTACAAGTTCGAGGTGATTGTTAAGAATTTCGTGATTTTTTATCCAACACTTGCTTGGCAGAACATTTTTCGCACCGTTTCAAGCTGGCAGAATAGTTTACATAACCTTCCTGTGTAATTAGGAAGCCGTGTGCAAAATTTGAAGCTTGTGGGAATTGGTCGAATCTTCAAGATTTTTTTTACTGGAAAATTACTTGGCAGAACACTTTTCTCACCGAAAAGGATTGGCAGAATAGTTCGCATAAGGTTTCTGTGTCATAACGATGTCGTGTGTAAAGTTTGGAGCTTGTGCACATTGGTTGAATTTTCTAGATATTCCTCTCGGAAAATGGCTTGGCAGAACATTTTTCGCACCATTTTAGTCTGGCAGAATGGTATTCGAGAACTTGATTCAACATGACAAACTCGGATTTACCATTTTGGAAGCTGTGCAGATTGGTCAAAATTTGGTCTCCATTTTTCCGTCGAAAAAACCTAGGCAGAACGATTTTCGCACCAGTCAGACATGGTAGAATAGTTTGGTGTGCCTTGTTTTGGTGAAAAGAAGCAGTATGCGCATTTTGGGATTTGTACAGATTGGTCAAAATTCTTCCGTTTTTTACAACCGTTTTTCTTAAATAACAATAAATATTCACCAGCCTGAGGTGGCAGAAACGCAATTTCGTTAATAAAGTGGCATATTCCATATGTGAATGAAGTTAAAAACTTGTGCAGATCGGTCGACTTTTCTGACATCAGCTCTCCTACTATGATCTCGACCTTTACATCGTTGTGCTGGTTAGCGAGAGTACCCAGATATTTTAGAGACGACATCTGTTCTATGATCTCTCCGTGTAGCCTCAAGATGACTCAAGATGGTCTTGGATGTGTTCAAGGGCCTCAGTAAACGAGTAAACACTGCCTTTGAATGGAGGTTAAACAGGAGGGGAGATAAGATACATCCCTGTCGCACACCTTTTCTAATTTCTAGGTCTTCCGGTGTAGACCCTTTAATTCTGACCGTTGTTGTTGACAGTAAAGTTCACTTATGATATTTAGATCTTGCACGTTGATCCCGGTCAATTTGAGAATCTCAATCAGTTTTCGATGTGAGACGCAATCAAATGCTCTTTTATATTACATGAAACAGGCGAATCATCGACATTCATGTCCTTGCATCTCTGCAATGATAAAAAGGCTTCGGGTGTTCTTATTCCGTTCCTAAAGCCGAACTCAGAACGATCCACCAAAACCTTAAGTCTCCTGCATATACGGGTATGAATGACGCATAGGAACACCTTTAGAACATGGGACATTGGGCTAATCATGCGATAGTCGTCGCACTGTGATGCTTTATTTTTCTTCGGTAGGGTAACAAATGTAGACTTAAGCCAGTGTGACGGGATTGCGCCAGTTTGGTAGATTGCCTTGAAAATTGTCGTAATGAAGTTCAGACCAGTATCATCTTCGAAAGCTATGAGCTTAATAGTTTCCGCATGCACGCTGTCAGAACCTACAGCTCTTCCGTTCTTCTGAAGTTTTAATGCATGCTTAATTTCGTCTCTAATTTCATCGAAAGGAAACTATGCAGTACTTAAAGGACGAAGAGAAAGGCTTTTTTAAAAGTAGCGCCAATATAAGTTAAAAATGACTGCACATGCCAAAGTTTTTATATGTTTAGTTGAAATCAATATTGTAAACAAATTACAGAATTGAAAAATTCAACCGAAAACTTTAAACCAGTTGATCATTAACTGAAGTACGCTGCGGATCTTTCGTTAATCTAACAATCTCCATTATATCTAATAAATGTGAATTTTTTTCCTTTTTGTTAACAAAATGTGTAAAATATAATCAACGGTGATCTGAGAAAAAAGAGAGAGGAGAGGGAAGAGAGAGAGAGAGAGAGAGAGAGAGAGAGAGAGAGAGGGAGAGAGAGAGAGAGAGAACTCGTAGTCCTTAAAAGAGGGTTGTTAGTATATTGAATAACCTGTTTCATATGTTCATTACGTCTAATGGTAATACGTCTCCCCGTTTGACCAACGTAGGCTGTCATACAATTTTCAAAAAGGACGTTGTATTATATAAACATCTGATCTGCCCCCTGGAAGTATTCCATCTGTAGCGTTAATTAACTTACTTATATTAAAAGAATTCGTGGTGAAAGAGCTGTTAAGGTCAGCCACGTGTTTCAATAGGATCTATAATACTATGTGTGAGATTGGATCCACAAATGAAATTGAAAAATGTTTACGAGGTCTTTCGGAGGAAGAGGGAAAGTTTGAATGACCTAAAATATAATTAATTTATTAAACGAATTGGATACTAATTTGCTGGGACTATACAGAAAATTATTGATAATTCATGGTCATTAATCCTAAAATCCAGTTTAATTAAGTGTACTGAAGTAACGAATAACAGCAACAATGTTGTTGTTCCGGAATTTCTGAATATCTCCATGACGACAAAAAAAAAGTTTATTATGAGAACTATTAACGACTTACAATACCACAAGTAATTTTTACATGAAAATGCAGCAAATCGGTCATTGAATAAGTGATAAAAAATATATTCCAGCTTTAAATGAAAATCTCTCTACAGACGCATAATGTTAGTCAAAATTAAATCTATTTTTATCTAAGTAAATTGAATATTAACGCGCCTCTATGAAGCACCGGTATGGCACTTCGGTGTCAAGCTTTCAGCTTTAAAATTTTGCAAGGAATGTGGAAACGCATACATTTATTTTTTTCTAGTTTATACACACCGTACATACTCTTTAAAATTTATTTATGCATATCAAAAATACCTCATTTGGATACAGTCTGTTTCAAACGATATTTTACGTAATTATTGTTATGGCATAAAATAAATTATCTTGAAAGGTCCTCAAAGCACATTTTTCGTATACGTCTTACAAATGTTTTATTGAAATATATGTCCATTTCTGAAAAACACTTATAATTTCTCTTTTGCGTTTCATTTTCAGCGACAGTGTATGTGAATAGAAAAGAAAGAAATATTCAAAGCAGGTATAAGTCACATTTATCATTACATATCACACATCACATATTTGAAACACACCTCATAATAAATACAAGTGCAGTGTATAATAAAAATTATAAAAAAATTAGTTAACTGTAAAAATCGAGTGGGAGAATGTTAATAATAATAACCTACCATTTCTAGACGTCTAAATCTCGTTCAATAACGGATGTTGCATCACAAATTGGTACAAGAAGAATACATCTTCCGGAAGATATCTAAACTTCCTTTCCTTCCAACCCACGAGGTACAAGAGAGCCGCCATTATTAACTTGGTCGACAGGGCAATTCTACTCTCTCACGAATCTTTCAGAGCACAAAACATTAAATTCATAATAGAAACTTTTGTTGAGAACATGTATCCCATACAATTTATATTACACAACATAAATAAAAGAATAGATCAATTATTAACAAACAGTCTTAATAATAATAATAATAATATCAATATCCTAACTTCTCCACAAAACACAACACAAATAACAAAAGATACACTTTTTATAAGACTCCCGTACCACAACAACATAGAAAATTTCACTTTCAAAACCCTGAACGCCCTAAACATATATCCAGCTTGGTATTCATTGTCTTCTTTCAATAATCTTATTTTCTCTAAAATTAAAGACCCAACACCTATAAAAAAACAGAGTTGCGTAGTATATCAGGTCACATGTTCTGATTGTAACCCTCCTAAAATATATATTGGAGAAACAGAACAATACATAAGAAAGAGATTACAACAACATCAATTGAATATCACTAAGGATAATTCAACACATTCCGGTTTAGTGGAACATGCCATAGAAAACAATCACAATTTCGATTTGGAAAATTTTTCGATATTATTAGAGCGTGAATCAAATTGGTTTGAAAGATTATTCAAAGAGGCAGTACATATTAAAACATCTGATAATATTGTAAACAGGCAACAAGATTTTCAAAACTTTGCTCAAGCATATTACAAGTTATTCAAATAAATTGAACATATGAAAACTATCACATTTTCAAAACAAATATACAGATTTTATCCTTCATCTTTTGACACATTTTTGACACTATTTAGCGCTCACAATTTTGTAGATTTCTATTATTTATAATGGCCTTTTAAACAATTGTTATACAGTATAAAATGTCAAACATGTCAAATTTTATCTTGATGACATGTAAGTGATATTTTTTGGTTGTATAAGAAATACTTAACATATTTATACTTTTAGAGCCATAATTATGTTCAAAATATTAAACGAAACGTCGGCAATTTAATCAAGAGTTATTTTTATATTGGGGATTATCAAGAACGCTCCTTAAAGTAAAAATCGAGTGTTTCCGATTATTTGGAAACCGAATTAATTTGTTCATTAAAGAATAGTCGGTCAGTCAAACTTCCGACGTTTCGTTCATCATTATGAACATATTCATGGCTCTAAAATTATATATCTACATGTTGAGTATCTCTCATATAAATAAAAAAGTATCACTTACATGATATGTTATCAAGATAGAAAATTTAACATGTTTGACGTTTGATAACTGTATATCGATTGTTTAAAAAATTTATTAGAAGGCCTTTATAAATAACAGAAACCTTCAAAATTGTGAGTGCTAAACTATTATCAAAAAATGAAAAGATGAAGGATAAAATCTGTAATCTTTGTGTTGAAAATGTGATAGTTTTCATATGTTTAATTTATTTGAATAATTTGTAATATGCTTGAGCAAAGTTTGATATATCTCAAGAATTAGTTGTAAGTATTTATAATTGGGGATTATCAAGAACGTTCCTGACTATTCATCTTTGAAGTAGATATAAAAATTCATAAATATATAATCGTGCGTTAAATGTATATTAGTTATTTGAACATAAGAAAACTTTCCTCAGAATCGGTGAGTTTTGAGGGTTTAACTCAGATTAACCTTTAAGTAATGGATTTTGAGATGGCTGGAAAATATATGATGTTCAAAAATAAATATTTTAAAATGACGGATATAATGGGTCCGAATTATTATAAACAAATTCTTAATAATGACACTACTCGATTTAATAAAAGCAATTTTGCTCGAATTGACTTAGGTGGGGTATTTGAAATCACTGAAATGGGGAATATGGTAATGCTGAGGGGATGCCTCCCTGAGGTGGTAAATCAGGGTGGAGAACAAAAACGAGTTGGAAAAAGGTAAGTTGCGCTAAGTATGAATTTGGTCATTAATAATAAGGGCAAGAATGCTCTGATCCCGCCCGTGAAAATATTGTAACGTTTATTCTAATTTATTTCACAGTTCTTAACATCACTTAATTTATTTAGTCTATTCCTTACCTAATTAATTTTTATTACACACTTAACGCGCTAATTTATTCGTACACTTATCGCACTTTTTCGCTCACGACGGCTTCTGGTCTACTCTGCCTCTGACGGAACCTGACGAAATTTACATTATTAATGTGTTTCCAGAAACTTGCGGAATGTGGTTTATTTCTTTCTCTAATTGGACATTCTCGATTATTCTGTCGCCTTCGAGAAGAGTTTTTATGATCGCAATTTAGCGAAGCGGTCTCCTTTGTAATGCGCCACCTGCGTCGGATAAGAAAGAACACGCTTCACGCTGATGTTTACATTTCGCGTTACAATATGGTTTAAAAAATAAATATTTAAATGGCGATTGTGACATGTTAGAACTGTCGTTTAACGTCGGTAGTCGGTAGACAAGTCGTTAGAACGTCGGTCCGACGTGCAAAAATGAAGATTCAAAATGACTAATATGCACGGTAAGTCATGTGGTGTTGACGTGGCTATCTTTGTTAATCGTAGAGATACAATGTCTGTTAAATGGGTATCGGAAAATCCTCGACCTAAATATTGTCCATCAGCTTTATATAAAATAATCCTAATTGATTCTGACAGATTTCGTATGAGGATTTCTTGCCGAATTCTATCAAATTATTTTAATTTTCCCTCACTTTCATTAAGAAAATAAAAATAACCTTCCATTTCCGACTATTTACGATAGTGCTTTAAATATACAAGGTTCGCTCCGTTTTAAAAAACAGTTGGACAAAGTGCATTAAACTAAACTTACATTATATGTAGAAAAATACAAAATATTAAAAATGAAGATAAGTCTTCTTGTGCTTCTCGATTTTTGCACATTTTCCTATATATGTATATAAATCGGGTTCAAAACGTTCTTCGCTGTTTTTAGATTCCCAGTCTCGATTTCTCTCGATCTTCCCATAGATCTTGTTCTAGCCCTTTATTTTGAATATCTCTATCGATACCCTCTCCCAACTTAATCTAGGTCTCCTCTATTTTTTCGTCCCTGTGGTGTCCAATTTAAAATTTGTTCAGGTAATCGATCTTCTGGTATTCTTTGATATTATGCCCATACCACCTCAGCTGATTAACTCGTATGTCTTCTGTAATCGTATGTTGTACCTTCATAATTTCTTCAACTCTCTTGATTCTTATTTTATCGCGTCATGAGATTCCTGCATCATGTCTCCAATAATCCCTCTCCGTGGTTTCAAGCATTTTAATTGTCTTCTCTTTCAAAGGCCATACTTCATTACTGTATGTTGTTATACTTTTTATTATACTGTTGTATATTCGATGTTTATTTCTCTTTGATACTTTCTTACACCACAGAATACCTACTATTTATTTGTCTCATTGCTATCCTTCCTTGGTTATTTCTGTGTTCAATGGCTTCATATAACCTACCATCAGTTGTAAGGATCATGAAGTATTTGTATTTTGTGCAGTGTTTTAATTAATTGTTGTTGTGTTTCTTCTGGTATTAAATTTCTCTGTTCTCGTCCGATACACATGTACTCTGTCTTACTAAGGTTTACTTCCAGCCCCCATTTCCTATACTCTTCCACCAGCTTCCTTGTTATATATTCCAGATATTCGTAGTCCTGTGCCAAAATAATTTGATCGTCCGCGAAACACAGAGTATGAATTGTGGAATCGATCAATGGAATACCTATATTTTTGCATTTTCTTTTCCAATTTGCTAGTGCATATTCCAGATGGATTTTAAAGGGCGTAAGTGACAAACAGCATCCTTGTTTCAATCCCTTGGTAATAAGAACTCCTTCTGAGACTTTGCGTCCTACTTTCACTTTAGAAGTGCTGTTATTGTAAAGTTTTTGAACTGCTTTTATTTATTAGCATTAATATTTTTCAAGGCTTCCCATAATTTTGTTGTGGTACGCTGTCATATGCTTTTTTAAGGTCGACATACAGTAGGTGAGGTTCTTGATTCCTTGCTGTTTTCTCCTCAATTACCGGAGAAATTAAGAATAAATGATCAATAGTTGATCTTCCCGCTCTGAAGCCAGCCTGTTCTTCGGCTTCCATGTTGTAGTATTCCTGCTCGACTTCATTTTTGATCACTTTTCCGTAAATTCTGGATATTGTACACGGAACTGCAAGTCAACGGTAATTGTCGCAGTTTTCTCTACTCCCATTCTTATATATTGTAACGCGAAATGTAAACAGCAGCGCGAGACGTGTTTACTCTTATCGGTCGGCGGCTTTCCTCAAAGGAACGCGGCTACGCTTATTAAGCGCAGCGGCGAGCAATAAAAACCGTGCTGAGCGTTCCCGCAACATCTCATTAAGAAAAAGTGATTTATGACCTTCTGGACGTTTCCTAGGTAAACATTATTATCGAGATGGATCGAGTTCTTTGTGGAATTATCGAGAATACAATTGAGAAATGTATATAAGCGGGCTTGCGGTCGGAGAGGATTATTAGACGTGAAGCGCGACATAGTAAACAAGCGACAAACGGGCCAGTAAAAATAAATTACATTTAAGAGTGATATAAATTTATTAGTTAGGAAGTAGTTAAGTGTGTTATATAAATTAGTTCAGTAATAGTCTAAGATAAATTAAGTAGTGTGTAGTGAATAATTAGGATAGTGTAAGTAAATTAGAAAATAAACGTTACAATATGGTAGACATGTAAGATATTTTCCATTCTTTCGGTAGCGCTTTACCATTGATACAATTTAACAAAAAGTATTTGAAGATGAGAGAATAGTTTTTCGCTACCATTTTTTATTAATTCTGGTGGAATCGATCCTGGACCAGGAGATTTTCGGTTTCTTAGCAATATACATCGTCTTTTACTTTTTGTTTGGCGATTCTAATGGGAGATGTAATAATATGTATGTTATCGTTTCTCTGATTTTAGAATTGTTGTCGGCTTTTCGTGAACAATTTAGAGAAGCCTCGAATGTTATCGGCGATATAATATCATTTGATCTTTCTTGGCGGAATGATTTTAAAGTCCACCAGTTTTCCGTACTTCTGCTTCTTCCTAAATATATGTCGATTCGAGTGCAGGTTCCAAGTCTCGTTTTTCTTTTTAGTAATAGTTTTCCGTACTTTAACTTATGCTTGTGTAAAGTTTCTCTTATCGTTGTCATCTTTTGTGCTTAGAAATTTGGAGTACTTTTCCTTTTTATCGATTAAATATTTATTCCACTATCGAATAGGTATACATAATTAAGTTTGATAACATTTTTGGCTAAATTTTGGCTAAATTTGGCTCAATGTTCTCTTAATGGCACTTTATAATTATCATTTTTCGGTTTTTAGAAATTTTCTCAAAATCCACTTCCATTTATTTTTATTAATTTTGAACATTTTTTCTACTACCGAACATCTACATTAAAATTGAAAAGCATTTCTAGCGAAATATTCTTCAAAGACAATTTACACTTGCAATTCGTCGGTTTTTGGAAATTTTCTCAGAATCCAAAATAACATTTTCTCTGAACTTTAATTATTTATTCTACTATCGAATATGTATAATAAAATATGAAAAGGCATACAGCGCAATTTTTAAATTGGTTCATATATATTAATAATTTCAGATTTTTTAAGAACTTTATTATTTTTGCCATTAAAACGTCACTGTAAATTGAACCCTATACCTATTACTTGATCTATGATCTGATTATGATTAGATTAACCTATGAGGTCAACTTTGAAGGAAGCCAATGAAAAATTTCACAGGAAAAATATTAAACTAACAATAGTAGATCATGAAATCTCTTTTTTAAAAAAATGTGACAACCAACAATTAATTCATTTTAAAAATGACAGAATTGTTTTTTGTGAGAATAAGTGAAGTGGAGGAATATTGACGTAAATTTATTGTTTCTTTCAAATTTTGTATTCCTTATTTGAAGATGCTTAACTGTACAGGGGTGCAACATGCTGTAGAGGTAGGAGTTGCATTAAATTAACGAATTCTGGGTCTCACCTTGTGAAAACAAATTGTGTCGATTCTATAAACTCTTAAGTTCTCTTGTACTATTATGGTTATATAGACTGGGCACTAAGAGCTCGTCCGCTATGTAATTTTCGGTATGTCGGTATTTTTTAGCTATTGCTAAATATTAATATTGTTCCATAATAATTATAACATTCGTAATTCGTTATCCTTTACGCTTCTATTATCCATTATATTTATAAATCATCTGAATTTACTGGCAGACCTGTATGTATTCTTTACGAAATTTATATTAATATTATTATTATTATTAGTCATGTATTCCATCAAATCTGCCAAAAATTTAGGAAATATATGTAAACACATTGTAATTGCTGCAGAGCCAACAGTTGTTCAATGTATAGGTACAGTTTATCTTTATTATTACATTTACAATAACAAAAAAATATATATGTCCCCCAAACCAAATCGAGAGTGAAAGTAGGTAATCTTAAAATAGATTTTTGATAGGTACATAAACTGGCGATAAACATGTGCACTTTAACACTTCATTACCTTCCATAAGAAGCGCCGAGCTTTCTGGAGAAGTGAGAGTTTTATAGAACCATAAATAACTTTCGCTCGTAATTACAACACAGAGTAAGTGCCTTATATACGAAAAATCCGTACCACCAGATAAGTTTGTATTAACTAAACCCTCTAACGTGCTCGACATTTGCGTGACATTTTCGACGGGAACAATTTTAATAAAATGGTCGAACGGTATCTCCCCGAACGGATTGCCCAACACGCGGAACGGAGAGCTCAAACAAAGTCCATATGACGCCTAATAACGACAAATTAATATCTCCTCTGAAACGTTGTTTATGGAAAAATAACGTAAATTTCGTGCACCTCATCCTCTCACCTATGGAATGCCCACGATTCTGATGAGATTAGCGAAACGGGAAAGCAATCAGCGCGGAAACAGTTGCAATGCCTACGATATGTTTGGATAATACACGTCTGTGCGATATTTTCAAATTTGTTTCAAATGGTCGAAACACGATTAAAACTCTGTGGTTCTGGGCGAATGCGCCTATTCAAACGCACACGATAAATCTTTTAGGGTTTATCTTACCGAGAAAGATTTATTGAGCTAGTCAATAATTTCCAGACGACAAATTCTTAAAACGCTAAAAAAATTAGAAATATACATTATATTGTAATGCGAGAAGTAAACAAAGCGACACATGTTTACTCCTTCAAAAGAATAACTACGACGCGTACAAGACAGGTGCATGAACATCTCCTGCGTAGGTGTTCTAGAATATACTAGAACGTTCTCGATCAGGGTTGGGGGTGTATATATATAAGGGGGCTTGTGATCGAGGGAGTTAGTTAGCAGTAGAGAAGCAGACGTGAACGCGACATACGATCCGAATGCGGAGCAGTACAAATAAATTATGTAGTGTCTAGTCTAGTGTACAAGTAGTTTAGTGTGTTAAATAAATTAGTGTTCAATTAATGTAAATAAATTATAAAATAAACGTTACATTGGTGTCAGAAGAGCGGATCATGAAGAAGTTACGCGAATTAAAAGTGGCCGAGTTAAAAAAAGAACTCGAGGAACGGGAATTGGAAACAGGAGGGAGGAAGACCGAACTCCAGGACCGACTCTCGGCATTTTTGAAAGAAAATGGCCAGGACCCGGAAGTTTTCGAGTTCGAAGACGATGACATCACGAAGCAAATCGCCGTCCAGAAGGAAGATATTACCTCCCAAATCGCCGCCCAGAGGGAAGACATCACTGCTCAAATCGCTGCCCAGAGGGAAGAAATCGCCGCCCAGAGGGAAGAAAGCGCCGCCCAGAGGGAAGACATCACTGCTCAGATCGCCGCCCAGAGGGAAGACATCACTGCTCAAATCGCTGCCCAGAGGGAAGAAATCGCCGCCCAGAGGGAAGAAATCGCCGACCAGAGGGAAGACATCACTGCTCAGATCGCCGCCCAGAGGGAAGACATCACTGCTCAAATCGCTGCCCAGAGGGAAGAAATCGCCGCCCAGAGGGAAGATATTACTGCTCAAATCGCCGCTCAGAGGGAAGATATTACTGCGCAGATAACCGACCAGATTGAGGCTCAGCGTAAGGAGACTGAACAGAAGATCAAGTAGTTGGAAGAACGACTAGAACAACTCAGTAGCGGCGAGAGGAAGGAAGACGATATTGAACAGAAGACGAAGCAGTCGGAAGAACGACTAAAGCGAGTCAGTAGCGGCGAGACGAAGGAAGAAATAAAGGCGGTCGTTCAACAGAACTCGATATCCACCAATCGAGTGACGCCCCCAACGTTCGATGGAAAAATTCCGTGGGCCAGCTACAAGAAGCAGTTTGAGACAGCTGCGGAGGCTAATGCTTGGTCCCCTCACGAAAAAGCTGTTTCCCTTACGGTAGCCTTACGTGGAGAGGCGTTAGAAGTTCTCCAGACGCTATCCACCGAGGAAGCCGGGAATTACACGGAGCTGCTGAGGCGACTGGAAATGCAATTCGGCCAAACACATCTGGAGCAAGTTCATCAATCCCAGATGTCCAATCGCCGTCAGAGATCGAACGAGACCCTGCAGGAGTTCGAAGCGGACGTAGCCAGACTAGTGAGGTTGGCGTATCCCACAGCGCCGGAACAGATGATGGAGTGCCTCGCAGTGCAGACGTTCGTGAGCGGGCTGCGGGACCAGGAACTGCAGATGGCCCTGAGGCTAGCTCGACCGAAAACAGTAATGAACGCGCTCGCCATCGCACTAGAACATGAGGCAGCAATGGAAGCCTCCCGCATTCACGGTTGTGCTCGAGCTGTTACCGAGGAGGTAGGCACAGAAAAACTCGTGGAGAAGGCCGTCCAGCAGATCATGGAGTTGCTGTCAGCACAGAAGACGCGGCCCAAAACAGCGGTGCCGGCAAAGGCCCCGGAAAAACTAATGAGGGTCGATAAAAGGGAGGGGACGTCGACCCGTGGCAATAGGAACCCCCGGGCCAGTATAGCCTCGTTTTCCCACCAATTGGGGAGCGCGTACGTCGATGGCACTATCGACGGGAGATCCCACGCCATGCTTGTGGACACGGGAGCTACGAAGACGATCGTACGCTCGGAAGTTGTGAGGGACCGTAGGAAGATTAGGCCAAGTAGGTGGCAATTAAGAACTGTCACTGGGGAGAAGGCAGTAATACACGGTGAAGCGACGGTTAGCATGACGTTGGGACGAGTAAAGTTTGACCATCGTGTTCTCATAGCCGAAATTGAGGAAGACGTCATACTGGGAATGGACGTCATGAGGAATCATGGATTCCAGTTGGATTTCGGACACCGAGTGTTGAGGATCGGTCAAGAAGAATTACTGCTACACAATCGTGACAACTTTGTGTTAGACGTAATAATGGCAGAAGATGTGATTCTCCCAGAACGAAGCGAAACGATCACCTCTACCTGTCTGAGGGGTGTTGTGGAAGAGGGAATTCCAGCCGTGATCGAACCAGAAAACGATGACAATCGACTGGCTCGGGGGGTACTGGTAGGAAAGGCGCTCGTTACTCTCTCAAGTGAAGTGCCTGTGCGACTACTCAACATCAATCAGTACCCGGTCACCATCAAGAAGGGTACGAAGCTGGGCACATGTATAGCCGCTTCAGCCATCGTAAGGGGCGTTAGTGAGGAAGAAAGGTCCAAACACACTCCGCAGGACTTGAAACAAATTCTTTCCCAGACCAGTGCGTTTCTCTCGCCCACACAGAAACAAAAGGCCCACGAATTAATAAATAAGTACCAGGACATATTTACCACCGAGAATGGAAAGCTGGGAAAGACCAAGGTCGTGACACATAAAATTGACACGGGCGAGACACGACCAATTCGACAAACAGCAAGACGACTACCTTTGGCCAAACGGGAGGAAGCCGAGAAAATTATCAAGGACCTAGAGCGGGACGGGGTCATCGAGCCGTCAAGCAGTCCATGGGCCTCGCCGGTAGTACTGGTGAAGAAAAAGGATGGGACTACTCGATTCTGTGTAGACTACCGGCAGGTGAACAGTGTCACCAAAAAGGACAGCTACCCGCTACCACGTATCGACGACACACTCGATACCCTTGCTGGATCCACGATATTTTCGACCTTGGATTTAAAAAGCGGCTATTGGCAAGTCGAAATGGACCCTGCCGATAAGGAAAAGACGGCATTTACCTTCGGTAACGGCCTGTGGCATTTTACAGTCATGCCATTCGGACTTTGTAATGCCCCAGCGACGTTTGAGAGGCTGATGGAGAGCGTGCTAATGGGTCTGACGTGGAAAACGTGCCTAGTCTATTTGGACGATGTCATCGTGATGGGCAAGACCTTCGAAGGACATCTGAAAAACTTAGAGGACGTCTTCCAGAGACTGCAAGGCGCGGGACTGAAACTGAACCCTAAGAAATGTCAGCTCTTCAGAAGGAAGGTCTCATACTTAGGGCACGTAGTGAGCAGAGAGGGCGTCGCCGTTGATCCGGACAAGACAAGTACGGTGAAGGAGTGGCCAATACCGGTAGATAAACACCAGTTGAGGAGTTTTCTGGGCCTCTGCACGTACCGACATACCGACGATATGTCCGGATGTTCTCCGACGTCGCTAAGCCGTTGACAAGGCTCACGGAAGAAGGACGAAACTTCTGTTGGGATGAGGAATGCCAGTCTGCCTTCGACGAGCTGAAGAGGAAGTTGACCAGTGCCCCAGTGTTGAGTTTTCCTCTGCCAGAAGGACAGTTCATCCTGGACACCGACGCGAGCAATGTGGGAATTGGAAGTGTTCTGTCGCAGCGCCAGGATGCCACGTGTCCTTGGATACTTCAGCAAGGTACTCTCCAAACCAGAAAAGAATTACTGCGTCACCCGGCGTGAATTATTGGCCATCGTTAAGTCCATCGAGCACTTCCATAAATATTTGTGTGGAAGGAGGTTTCTGATCCGGACCGATCATGCTGCTCTTAAATGGCTCCTCCAGTTTAAGAATCCCGAAGGACAGATCGCTCGCTGGATCGAGAGGCTCCAGGAGTATGACTTTGTCATAGAACATCGGCCAGGACAGAGTCATGGAAACGCAGACGCACTCTCGAGAAGACCATGCCCTGATGAATGTCCTCATTGTCATAGAGCTGAGGAAAAGTCCGAGAAAGTCTATCGAACGACCGTGGTCGCCGAGGAATGGACACCATCCTCGTTACGACAAGAGCAAGGAAAAGACCCGGTTCTCAAAGAAATCCTGGTTTGGAAAGAGGGAGGAGAGCGTCCTGAGTGGCAAAAGGTATCACCTGGCTCGCCAAAACTCAAGAGCTATTGGGCACAGTGGGACTCGCTAATGGTTGAGGATGGGCTACTAAAACGCGTACTGGAGAGCCAAGACGGGACGGAGGAAAGACGGCAGTTGGTAATTCCCTCCAGTAAAATCCCGGAGGTCTTGCGGCACCTTCACGACGGATCGTCTGGTGGACATTTAGGGATCAAGAAAACGCTGCAGAAGGTACGGGAGCGCTTCTACTGGATCAATTGTTCAGACGACGTGAAGAACTGGTGCAAGAAATGTACTGCATGCTTTGCAAGTAATGGGCCACAAAGACGACCGAAAGCTCCCATGAAACAATATAACGTCGGAAGCCCCTTCGAAAGGATCGCTATTAATATAGCAGGACCCTTCCCTGAGACCGAAAAGGGGAATAAATACATCTTGGTCGTGATGGACTACTTTACGAAGTGGGTAGAAGCGTACGCTCTCCCTAATCAGGAGGCAGAGACAGTGGCCGATGTGCTAGTGAAGGAGACGATCTGCCGGTTTGGAGTACCCATGGAATTACACTCGGATCAAGGAAGAAACTTTGAGAGTGGCCTATTCCGGAGGATCTGTGAGAAGTTTGGGGTACGAAAAACAAGAACCACGGCCCTTCACCCTCAGTCTGACGGCATGGTAGAACGAATGAATCGCACCCTCAACCGCTATCTAGCGAAAATGGTCTCGTCACATCAAAGAGACTGGGACGAACACGTGCCGTTCTTCCTGATGGCCTATCGCTCGGCCGTTCATGAGTCGACAGGATAAACTCCAGCCAAAGTCCTGTTCGGGCGAGAACTTAAACTGCCCTGTGATCTAATCTTTGGCGCTAGACCGGACGAGGACGTTTCGGGGGAAGATTACGTTTCCCGGATGCGGCAAAGGATGAACGAAATTCACGATCAAGTCCGGTACCAACTAAATATCGCCAGTGATCGCATCAAAGAGCGTTACGACATCAACGCTAAAGAGGGTGGCTACTAAATGGGAGATCGAGTTTGGCTGTACAACCCACAGAAGAAACGTGGTTTGTCCCCTAAGTTACAGACTAATTGGGAAGGTCCCTATGTTGTGAAGAAACGAATCAATGACGTGGTCTACCGGGTAAGCAAACTACCAAACGGCAAGCCGAGAGTGGTGCACTTTAATCGGTTGGCACCCTATGAGGGGTCGCACGATGAGGCGGAGGTTCCCCGAGTAAGAAACACATTGGCGCAGGGGAACGAACTTTCCTTCGAAGAATTTATGAGCGCCTACGGGGGTACCGGAAAAGCACGGTATGGGGTAACCTGTGAAAAACAACAGGATTTGTTCAGCATACCTGAAGAATACTCGTTGGCCCATTGTGTGTCCGCCGACCTGGTAATGTCACGAGGTATCGCCACGGTTTTCAAGAAGAAGTACGGGGGCTTGGAACAACTCAGAGCGCAACTCCCGGAAATTGGCAAGGTTCTGGAACTACGTGACAACGTAAGACACATCTTTTATCTGGTTACGAAGGAGATCGGGTCCCTTAAACCATGTTATCACGATGTATGGCGAACCTTGCATAGGCTACGAGACCGACTGCTGGAGCTCGACATCAGGAAGCTAGCTGTCCCCAAGTTAGGTGCTGGACGAGATCAGCTGGACTGGAGGGTTGTCCGGAATATGCTGGAAGTAGTGTTGAAGAATACCGGAGTGGAAGTTTTAGTCTGCTGTTTTGGGCCTGCACCATGTCGACTCGGGAAGACGGTCCCCTGTTATTTTGACGCCACGTCTCGCTGTAAGCGGGGGGCTAACTGCAGGTTCCTGCATGGGCCTACCAGGGATACGTTCCGAGACGAAACGTCTCTAAGGCGGGGGCAGTGTAATGCGAGAAGTAAACAAAGCGACACATGTTTACTCCTTCAAAAGAATAACTACGACGCGTACAAGACAGGTGCATGAACATCTCCTGCGTAGGTGTTCTAGAATATACTAGAACGTTCTCGATCAGGGTTGGGGGTGTATATATAAGGGGGCTTGTGATCGAGGGAGTTAGTTAGCAGTAGAGAAGCAGACGTGAACGCGACATACGATCCGAATGCGGAGCAGTACAAATAAATTATGTAGTGTCTAGTCTAGTGTACAAGTAGTTTAGTGTGTTAAATAAATTAGTGTTCAATTAATGTAAATAAATTATAAAATAAACGTTACAATATACTCACATAAATTGATGTTGCTTATGACTGTTTCACAAGATTTCATCTCAAGATGACCCCTGCATGTCAAATATTGTCAACAGAGAATAATGTTTATTTGTTGAAATTGTTAGTTTGTCATATGATGCAGTAGTAAGTAAAAACAGTAAAATGGCGTTATGTAACATCGTAAGACTTTCATATGGCCGGACCAAATATGCATGGCAACATTGTTAAAGTGCCTTTTAGGGAGGTTTTAGAAAAAAATGTTTCAAATAAAAGTAGTAGAGTGAAATTATGAAACGAATTTCATAATAATATGAATATTATTACACTACTTTCGGTGTAATAATGAGATCATTAGTAACGCAAAGTAGATAAATGATATTTTCGTATTTTGTTTTAACGTTTCACTGCTTATTTTAATGTATAAAGTTTATTACCATATGTTATCCCTCTTATTCCTTAATCCGAATTTTTGTACCTTTTTAAATAACCCTAGGCCCATCTTTGTTGTTCTTTCTGTTTTTCTGGAATTTGATTTTCAGCAAATTTTTCTATTTTAGTGCACTTTGTGTTGTCAGGAACTAACCAGGCTCGAGAAGAAAGGCGGAAAAAAAGAAATACGGAAATCCTATAGAGTAGTCAATTTCAGGAATCAGAAACATTTTTAAGAGATGCTAAGAATAATCTACATAAGTTTCTGTTCACTAAAAATTATTAACATATCTTTTTTCTGAATGGAGATTTAAGAAACATCGATTTGACGAACTGTCAAGAATTTAAATTGTCAAAATCAATGCTAATTGTAAAGTGTCAAAAATTATAATTGCGCACCAAGACCACGGTGGGTCACTTTTTGCACCTAATTAGCACGTTTTTTGCCTTATTTTAGCCTATACAAAGTATTCTCAAAGTTCATTTCGGAGAAAACCCAGATCCTAAGTAAAAAAGTTTATTAGTAATTTAAAGAATGACTCATATATACGTATAAATTTCAAAAAGTTAATAAAAGTTGTCTCATAATACAATTACGAAACGTATATTTAAATTCATTAAAGTACTCTGTATTTTGACAAAACGAGTTTCATGATTCACTTAGCTCATTTTGTAAATGCATAACATGAATTTCTTAGTTTGATTAAATGCATTTAGTAATTCGTATACACACAATAGATACCTCTTCTAATTTTATTAAATTCACCCAAGTTTTTACACAGTACGATATATAGCTAATCATACAAAAAAATGTAGTGGTGGAATTATGTAAAACATTTTTTGTAAAATTACATAAAATTTTATTAAAATAGTTCTGGCTATAAGCAAAATGGTACCCATAAGATATAGTTTAATTTGCCTATTTTTACTTTCTCATAATATGGGGTACTCATATAAGTGAAAGTATTGTAATCGTGATGATTTTCGGCATTTGAGATATTGGAATTTCTGGACGTTTTGAGTTCCCCTGAGTTCCAAAAACAAGTTTTTGGAAACATGTCTGTATATATATATATATATATATATATATATATATATATATATATTATATATGGTAGCGTCTGTTTTCCATGTTAGGAGCGGCTGGTATAAAACATTCGCCAACCCATCTGGCCAGCGTGGCGAATTATGGTCAAAACCCCCTAATACCATGGCGACTTTTCTAACAAATGGAAGTGAACCCCAGGTGGGTAGACCACTCTCTAGCAACTCCCACACCTCTATAGGGGTCTGCCTCAAGGATTCTGGGGGAGGCAAAAGGTCGCTATCACAACCTACCACCAAAACAGATTCAGCGAAGGGAACCAGCATTAAGAGATTAAACATTGTTACATACAACGTGAGAACACTTCGATCTGAAGAAAATATGGCTTAACTAGGAATCGAGACGCAAAAGATCAAATGGGATGTTATCGGACTCAGCAAAGTCAGGAGACGAGGTGAAAATTTAATAACATTAAAATCCGGCCACTCATTTTATTACGCCGGAGAAGATGACAAATCGGAGGGAGGTATCGGCTTTCTCATCAACAAGCGCCTTAAAAATCAAATTCTAGTGGTTAAGAAAATTTCAACCAGAGTAGCCTACCTAGTAATAAAACTAAACACAAAATATAGTACCAAAGTTGTACAGGTTTACGCCCCGACGTCATCCCACACAGAAGAAGAATCATTCCACCATAATCTGCAGTGATTTTAATGCAAAAATGGGTCTGAAAACAGACAAATCCGAGATACGCCTGGGAAATTTTGGGACAGAAGGAAGAAATGCCCGAGGAGAAACTATGCTGGGCTTCCTACTACAACACAACTTATACCAAATGAACAGCTTCTTTCAGAAAAAGCCACACAGAAGGTGGACATGGGAAAGCTCAGATGGTAAAAGCCGAAATGAGATCGATTTCATAATCACAGATAAGTTACAAGTGTGGAAGACGTGACAGTACTAAACAACTGCAGGACAGGAAGCGACCACAGAATGGTGCGATGTAAAGTCCGTATGGAACTCGATAGAGAACGGTACAAATTGATAAGGAAAACATCCAAACGGATGCGGACAGCACCAAGAGATATCCACGGATTTGAGACCCATATTACCAATTCACAGGAGAACAATGTTCTCTCAGATACAAACATAAACAGCTTGAACTGTGGAAACCGAGGCTTTAAGAAAGGGCCAAGACATATTTTGCCCCAGAAACAAAAAAGCAGAGAAAATTAGCCAAACCACAAAAAATCTGATCCTCGAGCGGAACAAAATGAGAGAAAATAGAAACACCACCTGTACAGAAATGAGAGAAAAAAACAAGGAAGTCTCTAAAGAAATCAGACGGGACATCAGAAACTACCACAATAGGAAAACTCAAGAAACAATAGAAAAGAACAGATGAAAGTACTACGCAACAATCTTACCGAAGGCAAATCTGAAATAATCAAACTGAGAAATAAATATGGTATCATCACCTCAAATCGAGATGAAATCTTGAGCACTATGGAGGAGTTCTATTACGAATTATATCGGAGCCGCATTGAAGAACCCCAGCGTACTTACACAAGAGCGAGGAGTCGTAAATCAAGGATCAGAGGAGATGCCAAATATCATCATCGAGGAAATTAAAGGAGCATTGTCAAAAATGAAAAACAATAAAGCTCCCGGAGAGGATGAGGTGGTTGCAGAGGCAATAAAAGCTGGAGGCCCTCTTTTATTAGAAAAGATACGAACGCTCTTCAACCTATGTCTGCATTCAGGCACTATCCCGGAGCAGTGGCAGGAAGCGACCACCATACTACTACGTAAAAAGGGAGACAAAACAAGCCTGGAAAATTACCGACCAATAACTCTCCTCAGCCATCTATACAAACTGTTTACCAGAATCATAACATCAAGGCTGGATAATAAACTCGAGCTTTACCAGCCAAGAGAACAAGCGGCTTTTCGATCCGGTTTTGGGGCTAATGATCACTTGCAGAGTATTAAGACTCTCATCGAGAAAACCATTGAATACAATAGACCTCTAGTCCTCCTGTTTATAGACTTCCACAAGGGTTTTGACACGATCGAGTTGAAAGCTATACTAGACGCCTTGAAAGAATGTCGTGTTGACTATAGATACTCAAAACTCATCTATAATATATACAAAAACGCTACTATGTCAGTTAGACTGCATAAAGCCAGCAACCGCATTGAAATCGGAAGAGGTGTGAGGCAAGGGGACACTATGTCTCCTAAAATATTTATCACTGTTTTAGAACATGCCTTCAAAAAGCTTAACTGGGATAAAAGGGGAATAAACATAGATGGTCAGAAATTTAGCCACCTCCGCTTCGCGGACGACATTGTCTTAACAACGAATGACTTGGGAAAGACAAAACAAATGCTCCACGAATTAGAACATGCATGCTCCGGGGTTGGTCTAAAAATAAACTTTTCTAAAACGAAGATCATGACAAACCTTGTCATGAGCGAAGGTATAAACATCGACAACACCGAAATTGAATTTGTTGAAAAATATACATACCTGGGCCACGAAATTTGAATATCTAGAGACAATCAGACATGCGAGTTGCACAGAAGGATCAACCTCGGATGGGCGGCCTATGGATAGTTAAGACACGTCTTTAAGAGCGAACTCCCCATCTGTCAAAAAAGAAAAGTGTTCGACCAGTGCGTTCTGCCAGTGCTCACATATGGCGCGGAAACAATCACCTTAACGATGACATCAGCGAGAAAATTCAAAGTAGAACGACGCAAAATGGAAAGGTCAATGCTTGGATTGAGTTTGAGGGACCACGTCACAAACCAGGACCTGCGGCGAAAAACCGGTGTGATCGTCGAACGAATAACCACATTAAAATGGAATTGGGCAGGACACGTGGCCAGAATGAGTGACGATAGGTGAACCAAGAGGTTGCTGGAATGGAGGCCACGCACAGACAAGCGAAATAGAGGAAGACCACCTATACGTTGGACTGATGACCTGAAAAGAGTTGCAAACAACTGGATCCACGCAGGTCAAGATAGACGCGGATGGCAAGCCATGAGGGAGGCCTATGTCCAGCAGTGGACGATAAGGGCTGGTTGATGATGATATATATATGGTGTATGTGGTTAACGTTTTCTCAGAAACTATAAATAGTGGAAAGTTGCAATTTGGTATTTAGGATTTCATCGGAATCAGTTAAGGGTAAAGGACACTTACTTTTGTCATAACGTTTGTTAAAACTTAAACTTTGCTTATTTCTACTTTACTATTCAATTCTTATTGAAGAGCCTTATTGAATTACTCTTGTGAATTTTCATTTTTTCTCAATTTTCTCCAAAACGGCTTTTGTGATTATTACCAAGTTTTAGATTAGAACTGACCTAACTTCTCCTGTTTGAAACTATTTCCAGCCCATCTCTGTTTTTTTGTTCATTTCGAATTTGATTTTGACATTTTTTTTATTAAGAAGACAAAGTAGCATTTTTGCTACTTGTAGTATATTTCAGAAATCGTAACAATTTTTATCAAAGAGCTGAAAAAATTCTATACAAACAATTTAATATGTATTGTAATAATATGTAATATGTAATAATTTATATTTAAACATTTTGTATACCTATAAAAAAATAAAAAATAAAATAAAAAGTGTAAACTTTTTGTTGGCTTATTTATTAGTAAAAGTATTGGGAGGTTTATGTAAAAACAAACAATGAATATTATTTTTATAAAAAAACTGAAGTACTATACTTATACTATATTTTCACTTCGTAATAAATAAAAATAAACACAACAAAAGAGATCGAGCCAAAGCATTTCCTACTTCGATACTTACTATAATTGTACAATTTCAAAATATATTTCACGAATTGAAAAACCAAAGTTATTGTTTTTCATGTGTAAAGTTAAAACTTCATTATCGTTTAATTACGTATTATACTTTTTTAAATAACTTTTAATGGGTTTAAAAAAATCTAATTGAAATAAAATCAATTGTGAATAAAACAGATGCAATTAGAATTATTATTATATACAATAAAATAATGTTATAACTTGTTTATTACATACAATAAAATAATTATTCATCGTTTATAACAATGTTATGTTTTTCTGAGTTTGCGCAAACCTCTGAGTACTTTTATTTAAAAAAAATAAAAGCGAAATAAATAAAAAATATAATAATGTGGCGTTTATTTTATAATTTATTTACATTAATTGAACACTAATTTATTTAACACACTTAACTACTTGTACACTAGACTAGACACTACATAATTTATTTGTACTGCTCCGCTTTCGGATCGTATGTCGCGTTCACGTCTGCTTCTCTACTTCTAACTAACTCCCTCGATCACAAGCCCCGTTATATATACACCCCCAACCCTGATCGAGAACGTTCCAGAAGCTACGATTGTTTCTTTAACAACGCCTACGCAGTAAACGCCCAGAACGTCACAAATTACTTTTCGTAAACAACATTCCGGGAAAACTCATGCAGCTGTCTTGTACGCGTCGTAGTTATTCTTTTGAAGGAGTAAACATGTGTCGCTTTGTTTACTTCTCGCATTACAATAATAAAAAAATAAAACAAATTAAATGCAAAAAGGGAAAAAACCCCATAAATAATTTTATTTAATTTTGCCATATAAACTGACGTTTATTGACGTAAAATCGAACCTATAAAGTCATTGTTTATTTTGTTTATTTAGGCAGCGGATTAAAATGTTTTAATATGCTGCCTATTCGATTTTGCCGTATAAAGTGACGTTTTATATGTTTAAAATTGTTTTCGTCGTTGTCAAGGTTGCGGCACTGAAGTTGTCATCTGTCAAATTTTCTCTTCAAAATTGGACTTACTCCGCTAATTGTCAGTTTATATATGGCAAAATTGAATAAAACGTTGTAATACACTCGCTGATACAATGAACGTTTAACTCGCGATATTAACATATCGCTCGATAAACGTTCATTTTATCCGCTTGTATAATAAATAACTATTAAGATACCATTTCATAAATGAACACGCAAAAGTAATTTGCATGTCACTTTAGATAGTTTCGAATTACGTTTAATGATATGCTTATTAAATTCCATTTCGTTTTAGTAAATAGATATATTAATAAACTACTATAGTTGCTCAAAATTTAGACCGATTTTCTTGGAATTTAACATATTCTTGATTTGCGTGTGAGGCATGTATCGATCACGGTTTGTTGATAACTCACCAAAAATTGTAACATGAGATCCAAAAATTTTACAAAGATGTTCGTTTAGGTATATATTTTCATTAAAATTACTAAATATTTACTAATTGAAACAGAAATTCAACATTCTTCTATATTCTGAACTTTCTATTTCCCAAACAAAAAATATAATACTGCATTAATATCTAATCCAAAGGAAAAAAAAATTCAATGTTTCTAAATATCAAACAGAAATCTTATAATTTTTTTAACTTCAATTTTAATCATAATATTATTGCTTACTGAGATAAGTGACAATATTTTGGATAAATTAATTTCACAACGGAAAAGAAATGATTGTCAAAAACTTCTTCATTTATGTTCTCGACATATATTTTAGTGATAAATTTCTCTCCCTCCTAGGTGCCTTCTCTATTGAGGTTGGCGATCAAAATGGCGTAATGTGGCGTAACTTTCTCTGTCCTGTGCTTTATGAATTAGATTGTTCCCACTAGTATGTGTCCAGTCTCGTATGTTTCTGAGCCAAGATTTTTTCTTTCTTCCGATGCCACGTCTCCCGTCGATCTTTCCCTCCAGTATTAGTTGGATTTGCTCATACTCTTTGTGTCGCATGATATGACCTAGAAAACTCGTTTTTCTGAGCTTTATAAAGTTGATTCAAAGTAGGCGGGTATTCATTTTGTTCAGAACTGTTTCATTGGTCGTTCTGCTTGTCCAGCTTATCCTTAGCATTCTTCTATATAACCACAATTCGAATGCATTTATTTTCTTAATATCATCCTGTTTTAATGTCCACGTTTCACAAAAGCCCTACTGCTCATAAAGCAGTAGGGACCAAATGTAGCATTTTAAAGTTCGTAGCCTGGTTGTTATAGACAGTTTTGGGTGGCATAACAAGTTTTTCATTTTGGTGAAACCCGATCTAGCAATTTCAATTCGTCGTCTGATCTCTACTGAGTGGTCTAGTTGCCTGTTTACTTCTCTGACCAGGTAGATGTAACCCTGAACATTCTGAAAATTTTGTCCATTTATGGTGACAAATGTATCCTGTTGGTTTGTTCCTCTGGAGAAAACCATTGTTTTAGTTTTTGTAACATTCACCTCTAATCCTGCCCTGTTACTCTCTTCTGTCAGGATGCCCATTAATACCTGTAGTTGTGTTGCTGTTTCTCCTATGACTACCGTGTCATCCGCATATCTGATATTATTAATTATCACCCCGTTTATCTTTGCTCCTTCTGATCGATTTTGAAGTGATGATCTGATTATATGTTCCGCATACACGTTAAAGAGTAGGGGAGATAGGAGGCAGCCTTGACGAACTCCTCTTTGTATGGCAACATACTCGGTGTTTCCGTTTTGTGTGCGGACGCATCCTTTATGGTTCCAGTAGATATTACGTATAGTTATTATATCTCGTCTATCCAGATCTATCTCTTACAGGACTTCAATTAACTTCTGATGCTCAATGCGGTCGAAATAGTGATAAATTTAGTTCGGTGAATTTGACATAATTACCAATTTAAATTGAACAGTACTTTTCATTTATTAAAATAGTACACATTTTAAAATACATTTTTGGAGAAAACCAAGATCTATCACAACGGGACACGCATTTTTTAACCAATACTTTTACCATATATTTTATTTTTTTCTAAAAACGAAGTGGATATACTGATTAAATTAATAAATAACATTTCACATGGATTATACATTTCAGTAAATATATTACTACAAAGCCAGCAATATATTTCATAATATCTCCTATTAGGTGCTAATTCATTTATATACCAATATAAACTGTTTATTGACGTATTCTTATTATACCGTTATACCCATATAATTGCTGTAACATACTGTAAAGAACTAAATACTTACCTTACTAAACTGTGAATTATGCTGGAGTTGTGAATTAATTGTATGTTAGAATAAAATTTAGTAAGGTAAGCTCACACTCTACATGTATCTGTTACCTATTTCTTGAACAATTTATGTATGTTGTAAGTTTTAAAAAGATAGTTTTATATTATATTATTACATATTATGATATTGATATATTGACTCACTTGTCTAGAATATTGGTGTTTTGATACAGTTGCGAAATTGACTGACCAATGTGGCACATTCGTTATTTATGTGTGGTAAACATACTAACATTAAGAGCCTCCATTAGAGTTACTAGATGAGGCTATGTTTTATAAAACCTAAAAGTATTCAAAAATGAATTGAAAAAATAAAATAACTTGTCCTTTTGGACGTATACTAATTTCGTGTTTACGATAAAGGGGTTTATATGTTCTCCAGCAAAGTATTGATTTGCACATTCGATGGTTTGTGATGGTTTAAACTTTAGACGCTTACATGCAAACTGCTACAGCTTGTCCAGCTGATTTTCCTACACAAGTTTTACCGTTTTCTTTTTATCTGCACAATAATCAATTTAATCCAGATCTTATTTAGTCGTTTCTCGATGCTTTTTATATCATTCATCTTATTGTTTTCGTCGATTCGAATCCTTTTTCTCTGATGTCTTTTTCTATTTTGCTCTCCTTTATAAATTCCGGCACTCCTTTTATTACAATCATCACTGTCTCTTCCTACGATTCATATATATGAGAGGTATTGGGTCTTCTCCTTTTTTCAATAGTCTCGTTCTACCCAAAGCCCTCGACAGTTTTCACATGTATCCTTATTCCTTCCTTAGTATTAATTGTCTCCTCGAATTATACTCCGTCGATTTCCATTTCTTTCATAGAAATCCTCGTGCGCTGTATATTCAGAGGAAGAGAAAACTCTCCCTTGTCTCGTGCGCTTATCTCTTTTGGTTTCGTCCCTGCTCGGGGCTTCATCAATGTTTCTTGTATGTAACTAACAAAAGTACAAAAGTGACACGACACTGACAATGGTGGGTAGGTTAAATAAATAAACGAACAACCACGAACAGCCTAGGTTTCATATAAACTTAATAAACAAAACTTTTTTCTGATTACAAATTGATTTCGAGCTGCAGTATTTTAAGTTACATTTATCGGAAAGCTCACGCTGCGATTTGGTTAGAATTTACTTATAATCACCGAGTAAGCACTGCAAACATTAAAAAATCCATAACGCTTAAAGGGAGCATGATTTAAAAAAATCTGAAACAGTCTATATGATATAATAAAGTACGTATTTTGGTATTTGGGAAACACATCGGATTTTTTGAAAAAATTAAAAGAAAATCTAAATTCCCATTCCGAAAGTAAACGTTTTATTGGAATAACTTCTTGATATTTGGCGTATGTACACCTTCCTCTTTCGTTAGCGATCCATAATTTAAAAATTGAATTATGGGTCAGTTTTGGAAAGAAAACCTTTGAAATTTGTGTTGAAACTCGCTGAATCTGGCAAAGCGACACTTTTTTGTTATGTCCCCAAATATGAATTCGCAAATGTCAACAGTTTTCAAAATATCAGCATTTTTTGAAGAATTAAAAACAATTTTTACATTTTTACATTAAAAAAGTTACATTTTTACAAAAGTTACAGTTACAAAAGAAAAAGTTACATTTTTTTTATACATTCATGTCTCCAAAAGCAATCGTTCTATCGGATACAATTTTTCTTATTTTGCATCTAGGATCCTTCCTATTATGTTAATAACAGGAATTTTGAGAATGGAATTAGGAAGCATTTTGAGGAAAAGTCGTAAGGTGAGGTTAACGTTTTTTTCTGGTCAAAAAGTGAATCAAACTGGTTTTGAAGGACGAAAAACTGTTACACATTATTCAGCTCTTCATGAACCTAGATGTCCAGGATGGTGTAATAAAAGCTGCCTGTAATATATAACTTTTAAACAAATCACCGATAAAAACAATTTTAACTTGGCTTCTCTGTTTCCATCAAACCATGCTGGATATTATCATTATTTGAGATCATACATACAAGTTCAAACACGGATTAGAAACTAGGAAAAGCTCATCAGACTGGGAATTAAGTAGCATAAGCTTAGTTATATTTTTAGAGATCAGGAAGAAACAACCTTTCGGTCAAATTTTTTGACCTAACCAACAGTGCTCGTCTCATTCTCTTTTTTGGTGGGAATTTAATGAAAGGAAGGTATTTCATCACTTTTTAAAAAAACAAAATGGAAATCGACACATACAATCAAAGCAACTGCCTACATAAAAGTTTCAGAGCGCTAAATTCTGCATAAAGTAAGTACGAACACATATCATTACTACCGTTGTAAGGTTACTTGCTCTTCCCTAAGTTGACGCCGTTTGTTGAACTTTTGCTAGTGCGATTTTTGCTATAATTGTATTTTTCGCAAAAAGTAGTCGATTAAATAAAAAAAATTGATTAAGTAAATGTGCAGCGTTTAATTCTGCGTTTAATGAGTACTGATGTATAAAATGTAAATTCATAAACTTGACGAAATGACCTCTCAAGTTTTCCCGTAAAGCGGCTTATCGAAGATCACAAAGCATACGCTCTGCTCTGATGTCTTATTAGCTGTCAGAAGCACTGTGCACAGGCCATCGTTTGAGGGAAGAGAATCGATGAAAGGAACACATGATTTGTGACTTACAGTAATGAATTATACATGTAATTCCTTCCATGAAGCAATTCCAGCTTGGGGTCTCATCGCATTGTCATTTTTTATTCATCTACATTAATCACTTGGTGAAACTTCCAATGCATAGTTGATTTCCCAAAGATCGTTAAAAATGGTGCTACTCACTTTTCGTCTGCTCTGAATAGGTGACAATTACAAAGCACAAGATTTCTCTACAATTCCAGCGCTTGGTATTACTCCTTTTGAAATTGGGCCGTGTGAGGAAATAGAAGAAGAGTGGTTCCAAAAAGAAGAAGAATACACTGAATTCTACCAATTTCGTGAAATATGTTTGATCCATCTAAATCATCTACATTGATACCTGCGTTATCAAACACAAATTGGGAGAAGATTCCACGTAGTGCACTGCTTCTTAGGATTGTCAAGAAAAAATTTCTAACATTCTCACTTCATCATGGCCAGTAGCTACATGAGCTAAATATATCAAATGTTTGGAAGCATATTTCCTCATTAAAAGTGTACTGGTACCTGCTTGTAATAATGAAATAAAAGATTTTAGTCTTGCTGTAGAAACTACATATTTAGTATGAAAATGTAGCTATCTTGATTTTCCATTTGCTATTTTCCTTTCAGTGTTTGCCTTTCATATTTATTGAATTTAGAAAAAATTTTAACCAGTATTTTGAAAACATCAGTCTTTGCTTGATGGATTTATTTGAAATAGTTTAATAATTCATACGCGGTGAACGAAGTGTGAAGTGGTCTCTGTCTCTGTAGAGAGTGGACTATATAGATTTCTCTCGTGGCTCGTGGGCGGCTGCGGAGATGAATCTTGTCTCCAGGTTGTAAGGCTGGAGACTGTAGTAGTAGTTGGAGATCAGGGCGTGACGTGATCTCTTGAAGTTCTTGAAGTTCTAGTTGTGTGGAGAGAGGGCGTGACGTGCTTCTCCGTGTCTGGGTCTGAGGGCGTATCGTGCAGATCCGGGATTGAAGTTCTCGAAGTCTGGAGAGAGGGCGTAACGTGCTCTCCGGTGTGGACCTGAGGGCGTAACGTGCAGGTCCGGGTTGAAGTTCTTGAAGTCTGGAGAGAGGGCGTGACGTGCTCTCCGGTGTGGACCTGAGGGCGTAACGTGCAGGTCCGGGTTGAAGTTCTTGAAGTCTGGAGAGAGGGCGTAACGTGCTCTCCGGTGTTTGACGATCTTGGAGTTTAGAAGTTGTAGTATCTTGAAGATCTCGTAGAACTCTCAGGGCGTAACGTGAGAGCTTGTAGGTTGGGGTGATATAACTCAAGACCAACAACACACGTCGTTTTGAGCATACATCTAATACTAATTTATAATTTATTGTCCCAAATTTCAGAGCTTTTATACATCTTGTTTTACATTGGTTAAATGAGATATTATTTGTTTTGTTACCTTGCACCCAGACTGACCTTTTCGAGGAGCGATTGTTATCACGTTACCTAAACGTCGTGTTATGCTTGGTCAGCTGAGTATGGAGAATTGAACTTAACCGGTTCACGTTTAATCGTAATTGTTTTCCTCTAGTAACGTGAGATGGTCGCTAGTGTTATTGATTCGTGTGCGAACGTTAAAACAATCCAATAATATTTTGTATAACTCTCTTTGCTCTTAATTATGACTTATTTTTCTGTTTTGTAAAACAACGCGTATTAATTTCAATGATTAAATTATGTAAAAAATTCCCTAAATTCGTTTACAATAAATTATGATTTCTTCACCTAAAAATCCCTTAAATAATGTTGACGTAAGCGTCAACACGCGGAAACTGGCATTCACTTTGATTTTCATTCAACTGCATAGAAACAATGTAAAGTGCAGCTGTCACAATGGTCAGGCAATGGTCAGGGACCATCTCAAACAAGAATTATGATACTCACTTTCACTAGCAATCAAGTCACTAAGATGGTGGAGGCGAAGACCCACTTCTTCACTTCAACTGCCGCCTCTTACCACAGCTTTACCTGGAGGTTTTAATTAAATTACTCGTAATTCATTAAATATATTAAGGAGCTATATTAGTGACACCAATCGTTTCAATCCTAACCACAAGATTAAAATTAAAGGCAAAAAGAGTTCTCTCCAAACAATCATATCGATCTAAATGGCAAATTAAGCCGACTGTTTGATTCGCCGGTTGGAAACTCGAAATTTTACTAATTACATTTCGAGTTTGTCGTCTGGTCGTCTTAATTTGAAACTCAAGGCAAGTTCGACAGTAGCTAAGTGTCATGGTAGAGCGATCTTCAGAGATTGACGAAATGTTTACTCTCCAAATTCGACGGACCAATTAAAAAAAATATTACCGCCCCTAGTGTAGAAGTAAAGAGTTAAAAATTTTCATACGCTTTAATTATTCAAGTTCCGACAACACGTGTCTCATTAGTGACCCAACGCCGAAAACGCTTTATTTACTTGCACACGTTTATTATTCGTTTCGTTTCTCCGGGGCGGAATTTCGGCAGGAAAAATATCCTTTTCTTCCCCTTGAAACGCAATTATACACAATGGAACGCAAATGCTTAAACCAGACATTTCATATTTTATTTGAGGATAATCTGCTGTTGAGGCAGGTTTTTATGGGCAGGTTATTATACCATGAACAGTTCCTATCATCGATTTTCACTTACCCGTTTCGTTAGGTGGGTGTTCAATTAAATTTATCTATAAATTTCCTCTACTGCACTTCAAGAATTAGGCTTGCAGCCTGTTCCATCTTCATGTTTGTCATCATCTTCTGTGCCTACCCACGTCTCTTCTTCCTGTTGGTCTGTAGTGTACTACTTGTTTAACTAACCTATCGTTCATTCTTTTAATATGTTGTCTCATTCTAATGAGTTGTGTTGCATTCTGTCATTGACTAAGAATATGTTCAATTCGCCCCTTATTTCCTCATTTCTTATTTGGTCTCTTATTGTGCAACCTTTTATCCTTCTTACAAATTTCATTTCAGCGGACTGTATGTGTTGTCTATCTTGTTTCCGTAATGCCTAAGTTTCACTTTCGTGTGTCAATATTGGTGCTACCACGACTTTATAGATTTTCATTTTTGGTTTTGTACTTGTTTCGTTTTGCAGCGTTCTTTGTATGATTCCACACATCATTTGATATTTATGTAGTTTGTTTGTTATATCTTTTTCATATTCGTAGCTTATGTCACACCTTACAAAATTAAAATGTGACACAGTTCTATGGGCACTTCGTTAAGTGTATTCTTGGAGCGTATCGGTTGTTTTCCTATAAAAGCCATTAATGCAGTCTTTTTTCCTGATAATTTTAGATTATAATTCTAATATGTTTAACTTAAGCGGTATATTGTCTTTTGTATGTCGTCTTCTGCTTTTTGAAAAACTATTTGGTCATCCGCCAACAGGTATTTGTGCAATAAGTAGTTAGTAGGTGTCAGCCTTATTCCAGGGTTAATTTTTTGTTTCCATTGTCGTATGACATCATCGATATATAAGTATGTTAAACATGGTTGTTGACAAACTGCACCCTTGTCTAACGCCTCTGTTGATTGCTATTGGCTCTGTTCTGTGTTTTCCTGTGTTTATTATTCTTTCTGTTTTATAATATAAAATGCTTATCACTTCTATTAGGTGTCTGACATTTCCTCGTTTACCCATAATTTTCCAAAGAGTAATTCTATTTACCCGTTCGAAGCATTTTGTTAAGGTCAATGTCATTGCAGGATCTTCCTTTACGAAAGCCTTTCTGTTCTTCTAATAGTAGTGCATTGATAATTGATTTTATACTATTATTTATAATTCGAGCATATAATTTGAATGTTGCGTTTAATATACTTAATACCCCTGTTATTTTCCACGGGGGTTTCGATCTCCTTTTTTTATAACGATACTACTACTGCCATCTTCCATTGGTGTGGTATTTTTCTCTGTATTTATAAATATAATACCACTAACAGAAGCCTAATCTAAAACCGTTCCAGATCCGGCAACTTAGTACATATAGTAGTACTAGTAGTACATAACTTTAGAGTTAGTGTAGGTACTCGTAATGACTTAATAGTAGTAGGTATTTAGTTAGTATTACATAAATTGCAACCCCCTTTCCATCCCTTCGGACAATTCAATTTTTCCGAGGTACACGGAAGACTTCATATAACCCTGGAAAGTTTAAAGTTCTCAACGACTTATTCGAGAAGTACATTAGAACAAAAGCCATAAGGATAAATTTCCCCACTGTTTTTTAACTGACCCCACCCCCCTCCCGCCCCCCATAGAAAATGGGATGATCTGGTTTTCCTGAACTAACTGAAAACCCAATTCTTTACTCTCCCAAGATTCCAGTTTCCAAATGTTTAGTAACTAACGAAACTGCACAACTCTTACCCTTACCCCCTCTTTTACTCCTTCGGTAAGTAAAATTTGATTTAATATTTTCAGGCCACTCAGGAACCTAGGCTATAACCGTACAAAGCTTAAAGTTTCTAACTGTTCGGTAAGTAACCCGGAATTACAATTATTGCAAAAATAAATTTCACTAGTATTTTTTACCCCTCGTTAAATTAAATTTGGGGTTTTTTAATGTTTTTGGTTCATCCGGGAGCTCAGTTATAACCACGCAGGGTCTAAAGTCTCCAACTAGTCCAACCTAAATCTCACTTATATTTTTCAATCACCCTTACCCTCCTCCCTCCCCCTCCGGAAGAAAAAATGTATATTTTGAACAATCTTGAGGTCTAACCTGTAACCGTCCAAGTTTAACATTTTTAACCGTCTTGCAAACACTTCGGGATAAAAACAAAAAATAAATTTCGCCTCTATTTTCCACCCCGTCAGAAAGGAACATTCTATGATTATCTGAACCACCTGGGAGTAGAAATAAATTCAACCCTTTGTATTTTTCATCCCTTGGGCAATGAAAATTCACAGTAATAGCATTTTTCTGAACCATCTTGCGGTAATAGTTAGGTATAAGCGTGCCAGGTGTAAAGTTTTTAGACATTCGAGCACTATTAAATAACTGTCTTTCACTTTTCTACCCCTCTTTATATGTAATTAGGGTATTTTTAGTTAGCATATGCGCAGCAGAAATAGCAAGTAAAGTAAACAAATAGGAAAATGCAGGATGTAAAATTTATTTCAAACTTTCAACTTTTGAAAATCTATCTCATTAAACTTATACTTATAGGAAGCAAATGGTTTTATTAAGAGAACCAAATGAGTTTACTGAAGTGAACTTATATATTCAACACCAATATTTTGAGAAGTACTTTTAAAAGACTCAGTATTGTAGTAAATTTATGAGAAAATATTTGGTGTTCATTAACTTGGCATAACCAAAGGTATAACGTATAACGTTACAAAACAGTTAAGGAGATGCAAGCAATTCTAGAGTAGCTGGAGTTCAAAGTTTTGTAAGTAGGTAATTTCAATTTTGAACAATTTAGAATGATCTAGTCAATTAGCTCATCTTATTAAAAATACCAGTTAAAGTTTCTATGCTCAGGACTTACTAAGGTAAATTTAGGTGTCATTTCACACTGATGATTTCATAAATGCTTCCAAAAATTGAGTATAAAATGTAGAAAATGTGAAAGACATAGTTTTATGTATATATATTATAAGTTGGTGTAATGTGTTAAATAAAAAGTACATGAAGTGAACCGCTGATTGAACTACTATAATACGATTTTCAACTAAATCAAACGTAATATATCAAAAATTTTGTAAGGGATAGTTTTAACGATAACGACCGTTTTAATTAATCGACATGTGTAAAATATTATACAATTTTAAATTGTTTTCAAGATATATTTACCACTTATTTATAGATATTTTGTCGGAATATTTATGATCACTGCTAATTTAGATTTCAGATAACAAAGTCAAAACAGTTCACGTATTTTTCAAGTGTTGTTTAACCCAATTATGAAAGAGTATGTATTGTGAAATTTGTTGTGAATTGTGTAAATATATTTGAAAACATTTGCTCTTAATGTATAAAAAATTATAAGTCAATTTTTTTATTTTTTTGTTATATTAGTGGGTCTCAAAAATATTCCAAAACACCTCGAATAAATATCGTTACACTCAATGTGTTGCAGTTGCATATTATGCAACATTTCTGAAAAGAGGTATTAAACATTGATACAGTTTTTTAGCATTTATATATGGGAACCCTATGATTTACTTTGATAATTTTTTGTAAGAGTAAATAATGAAATTACTGCAATAATAAAAACATTATAGTAGCTAATAGTAACTAACAAATGAAGTAAGTTATAATTAACACATTATTAACACTAATTATAACACTAATAATGCAATAATAGTTGGATTAGGTATATAGTGTAAAGTGCCGAGGAAGCAAAACAACGATTGGAAATTATTACTCCTTATTATAAAAGAAAACTCGTTTCTTCCCTTCGCTGGACATGTCCGTACCATATTAGCTGCTTTCTCTCTATATCAGTCATTAGTGAACCATCTATTCCCATCCGTTGTCTTACCTCCTCATTTCGAATTCTATCTCTCCTTGATACACCCAGTGATCTTCTAAAAACGTCCATTTCAGTCGCCTCAAGTTTTCTTCGATTTTGTTCCGTTATTCTCCACGTCTCTGCTCCATAGGTTAAACTGCTTTTAATGAGAGTTTCATATATAGTATGTTTTCGTTTCTTTCCGATGTTGCTGCTCCACAGTATACCATTCAGATACCCAATTGTTCTTCTGGCTTGTGTTATTCTTTTCGGAATCTCTCTGTCATCTCTACCTGAAGTGTCAAATTCCACACCCAGATATGTATACCTACTGCAGTTTGCCACTACATCATTCTCCAATTGGATATTAGAGAGTTCTGCTCCTATAGGGAGGTATTTTGTTTTCTGTGTGTTGAGCTCCAGTCCCCAGTTACTATACTCTTCTTGAAGTTTCCGGGCCATATATTCTAAGTCATCTTTATCGTTTGCTATGATGACTTGATCGTCAGCGAACTGTAGCGTATATAAGTACGTTTCTCCGATGTCAATACCCATTCCTTTGCATTTCCTTTTCCACTTGTGTAAGGCTCTTGCTACATAGATCTTGAATAGTGTTGGTGATATACAACAGCCTTGTCGCAATGCTTTATCCACCAGGAATTTCTCTGACCCTCTATTGCCAATCTTTACTCTTGACTTGGAACCCGCATATAAATTTTTGAGAGCTCTTATGATGGTATGGTTAATGTTGGTTTCTTGTAATGCTTTCCATAGTTTCCCCACCGGAACTGTATCATAGGCTTTTTGGAGATCTATGAACATTAAATGTGTTTCTTGGTTGGTGGCAGATCTATTTCAATAATTTGTCCAGGATTCTGAGCATTTTTTCCCTCCTAAGTATGTGTTGATTTCGCTACATTTTTTATCCCAAATTTCTCTCTTCGCTTTATTTATTGTTCTTCTTGTTATTCTTTTTATAACTAGAAATTTTTCTCTGTCTTCTTGTTGTTGTGTATTTAGCCACTTGTGATATATATATTTTTTCCGCCTTATCAGTTCTTCAATTTCGTTGTTCCACCACAGTTTTTTAATAAGTTGTCCAGTTTTTAGACCGACGGCCTCCTCCGCAGCGTTTTTTATACTACTTATTATATTTTCATATACCTCTTCTACTGCTTGTTCGTGTATTGTTTTGAGTTTCTCGTCTAGTCTACGTTGGTACAGAATTCGTGTACTTTCGTCCATTAAGCTGTCTACGTTATATTTTTTCTCCGACAGTTCTTCTGTCTGACCGTTTTCTTGTTCCCTATTATTTAAACATTGTTTAAATCTAAATGGGGCTACCAACTTTGCTCTTACTATGTAATGGTCTGATCCGCATGTTACACCTCTATGGGCTCTTACGTCATTTACTTTAAGTGCAGTATTTTGCCTTACTATGACAGTCAATTATTATAAAAAATTATATTAAATTATTAATTATTAAAAAAATTACATAAAAATATTATTATGTGCATATGATTAATGTAAGTATCGGTTGATCGTAGATCGCTGCGAGTATTACTCCTGTAAGGAGGTTTACCATAACCATACACTTATTGAAACAATTTTGAAACAGTTGCAATATATTTACTCATCAACTCATCCAATTAGTGCTGGTGCTGCTCTCAAGAACTGCTTTCACGATTTAATGAAATCAAACTTGTTAAAGCACCACACTACGTATGATACAATAAATATGTTATGTATATAAATATTATTCCCCATATAGATTAATCACAAAGTAGCAATGGTAGAGACTAATGGTAACACAAGTAATACTAGAAACCATAATAATAACAGAAACGTAATAATAACAATAATACATTTAAACTTAATAACTACTATAAAAATATATTTTTAAGGCTTTAATCCATTTCATTTTTCTGGTCCTAACTGGCAGTCCATTACATTGTCACGCTTACGGCCTGACCACTCTCATATCTTCACGGTTTGGTTGTTGTAGCTTAGACAATTAAGACCTTAATAGGGGAGAGAGAACAACTGAGTACATAGTGGAGTGAATCAAGCGTTCACATTAATGGCGAACAAAAGAACTAAAAAGTACACAAAATGAGTAATTTAAAAAGTGACATAAATTACTTTAGTCGATGAGTTCAAGCAGCCTGTGATATAACGCTTTCGGCAGTCTATTACATTGTTACGCTTACGGCCTCACCACTCGCATGTCTTCAAGGTTTGGTGGTTGTAGCTTAGACAATTAAGGCCTAATAAGGGAAGGAGAGCAACTGGGTACATAGTGGAGTGAATCAAGGGTGCACATTATTGGCGAACAAAAGCGCTAAAAAGTACACCAAATTAATAAATTACAAAGTGTTATAAATTACTTTAGTCGGTGAGTTCAAGCAGCTTGTGATATAACGCTTTCAGTTAGCAGTTTAATGTGAAAGAATTCACGTTTTGCCCATGGCTAAATTGCTCGGCCCAATTAATCCTACTGTACGTGATAATATGTCCCTGTTCACAGGGTTGTACAATCATTTATTTGTTTTTATATTTTTCGTGTATATACTATCACCTGTTCGTCCAGCATACGGATGAATATTGCAGCAAAACACAACGCCTCCATTAGTTTGAAGCTCTTTATTTAGACATTTTTTTATTAATTCGCACTACATCAGCTGCATAATTGCATTTAAGTTCGGAAGTAACTGCTCCCTGTAACCGATCTCCGTATGAAATGTAAATTGAAATTTTTCCAGGAAAAAGTTATTTTGGTATTATTGACAACTCACTATAACTGTTTCTTTACTCTGTGTTAAGCAACTCCGCGATAAGGCGGCACTTCTTAAATTTTATTTGACTACCTGATAGTGTGCAGTTTAGGGCCTACCAACTTAATAATAGAAATATAACACGATTTTGTCCAAAACTTTATCAAATTTGGCGTGCATAAATGGGCGGGTGTGTGCGCTAGCAGGAAAAGAATGATTCTAGATTCACTTGGTTCATTAAAGCTATTTTCAACAAGTTATTAAAATTTTGAACTAAGGATTTTGCATGGGATGTCCACCAATTAATACACACGCATTATTACGAATGTATTGATTATTAGTCAACTATTGTTCATTTCGTATTAAATACAATTATTCCATAACAGAGATACCAAAATGCAACTAAGAAAATATTTTTAGATTAAAACTGTATACATGTAGATATTTATGAATTCTCTCGAATTATCCAGATGTGCGATTTAATCCATAAAGTTTAGTAACCCGTTTCAAATTCGAAGCACCTGAGGAAAAACATCTTTCCCAATTAATTCAGTCGGTGTATTGCCTACGACTATAAACTCATTCATCGAAGTGCTTAAACGGGACGCGTCACATTTTGTTGCATTTTGGTCGATTTATAGTGCCTAACACAAAGTTGCAAGTACGTACGAATATTTCCGAATGTACAAGAGACAAAAAATATCGTCAAATGCTTTTAAATAATTAGTTTGTCGCTGAGCGTTGATTGTTAAATCATAATTTTATCCCACTCCTCATGTCTTTGGAACAGTATACACAACAATATATACGCGTGTATATTTTCCTAAAAAATGTTTTTTGGTGGTACGAAATTATGGAAATACGGATACCTACATTAACATTCAAATTGCTATTAATCCCTTTGCGAAGAGATTGTCTTTTAGATACATGACAATACGTCGGGGATGTATTTTCATCGTAATCTGAATTTTGATTTTTCGGAAAAATTCATGGAAATCGATTTATTTTCCAATTAATGGGTAATTGACTATCCCGAATATCATGTGCAAAGTAAAGAATGTACACCTACTGTTTAACAGAAGACGGGCAATTACACTATTTTTTAATTTGCTACAAGATCGATAGGTATAGACATGCTAATCTCCTCATTTTAATGCTTTCAGAAAGTGAAAAGGTTGAAAAATCGTAAAGACGTGTTTACATTCGAGGCAAATGTGTACGAGCCGAAGCGAAGCCGAGGCTTGTCACTTGCCGAGGATGTTAACAGTCGATACATTCCGTGTGGCTTATTAGATTTTTCACGCTGCCGTTGAAAATTTCCTCATAATTCCTCAAAAAATGAAATTTTTACTTTAGTTTGGACGTATGTCACTCCGAGATATTAAACTATAATATATATATATATATATATATATATATATTGTAACGTTTTTACTGTTTACTAAAACTAAAACACTACACGATTATCCTAATTAATTTATTTCTAACTACACTTTAACACTAATAATTTATTTCACTCAGAGATGTTTATTTATTTTTAACGCGCGCGGTCTCTCGCTCGAATGTTTACACACACCGGTTCAACTACTACTCCCTGCCTTGGGTCGGGCAATCCTTATAAATGCAGGTAGAAGGGTTCCCGAATATTCTGGCAGTTTTCGAGATTGTTCCACGAATTTCTCCACGGGTTTTCGGCGAATCGAAGCGACTCGGTCTTACGAGAGTGTTCCCGCTGTTTCTAGAACGGATTCGCGGAACCCGGGCAGTCCCAGACGTGTTTATTTGGTTTCGGCGAGCCGTTCCGTTACACTGCCCCCGCCTTAAAGATGTTTCGTCCCGAAACGTGTCTCTGACAGGCCCATGTAGGAACCTACAGTTGGTCCCCTGTCTGCACCGCGAAGTTTGGTGGAAATAACATGCTACGGTCTTCTTGTGGGGACTCCTCTCAGGATTCCAACAACACACCAAAATGTCTATCCCGGTGAAGCGAAATAAGACCTCCAGCATATTCCTGACGACCCTCCAGTCCAAGGCGTCCAATCCGCAAGCCAGTTTCGGGATAGCTAACTTAGTTAGATCTTCGCTAAGTAGGGTCTCCCTGAGGTCATGTAGTGCGTCCCACAGGTCCAAATAGGTGGGCTTGTGAAAGGACCTCCTCTTGGTAACCAGGTAGAAGAGTGGTCGTTGTGATCCATCTTCCTTAATCCTCAGCGCTCGCCCGACCGCCGGTCCCTGCTGATGGAGTTCATCCAGTTTGCCGAACCTCGTCCGAAACTCCGCGGCAATTCCCCGGGACATCCGCAGGTCTTTGGCCACGCAATGAGCCAGCGCATATTCAGCCGGTGTTCCGAAGAGATCCCGTTGTTCTTCCCTGGTCACACCGAATCGGGCCTTTCCGGTCCCACCATACGCAGCCATAAACTCTTCAAAGGAGGGCTCATCCTCTTGGGGCCGTAGTTGGCGCACCTGTTGATCTTGGTCGTGGTTTCCCTCGAAAGGCGCTAATCGGTTGTAATGCACGACCCTGGGCTTCCCATTCGGAACTTTGCTGATTCGATAGATGACGTCATTTAATTTTGTCTTCACTGTATATGGCCCTTCCCAAGCTTTCTGAAGCTTCGGTGATAACCCTCGTCTCCTTTGTGGGTTGTACAGCCACACCAGGTCTCCTTCTTCATATATGCCGCTGTCTGCCCGAACGTCATAGTGATCCTTCATGCGGTCGCTGGCGATTTGGAGATTCGTCCGTACCATCTCATGAACCTGGTCCATCTTTCTGCGCAGCTCGGTGACGTAGTCTTCCCCAGCCAGATCTTCTCCCGGCTTGCAACCGAAGCTCAGATCGCAGGGAAGCCTCATCTCTCGCCCGAACAGTACCCTTGCTGGTGTTTGGCCGGTGGACTCTTTGATGGCAGAACGGTAGGCCATCAGGAAAAAGGGGAGGTGTCGATCCCAGTCTCGTTGCTGTTGAGACACTACCTTCGAGAGGTACTTGCCCATGGTGCGGTTCATCCTCTCCACCATTTCGTCAGACTGAGGGTGCAGCGCCGTCGTTCTAGTTTTGCGAATTCCCAATTTTTCGCAAACTCCCTGGAACAGCTCGCTCTCGAAGTTACGCCCCTGGTCGGAATGCAATTCCAACGGTACTCCGAAGCGGCTCACTAACTCCTTCACCAGGACATCGGCGACAGTTGTTGCTGCTTGGTTGGGAATCGCGTAGGCCTCTACCCATTTCGTGAAGTAGTCCATCGCCACCAGGATGTATTTGTTGCCGCAATCGGTTTCAGGGAATGGCCCAGTAATGTCTAGGGCGATCCTCTCGAAAGGACTTCCCACATTGTACTGTCTCATCGGGGCTTTCGGCTTGCGGTGCGGTCCATTGCTGGCTGAGCAAACTATACATTTCCTGCACCATTCACGAACAGCCTCAGAGCAGCCCACCCAATAGAAACGCTCGCGCACTTTCTGCAGGGTCTTATTTACTCCCAGGTGGCCTCCAGATGTTCCGTCATGGAGGTGACGTAGCACTTCCGCCACCTTGATCTTGGGCACGATGAGTTGGAATCGTCTTTCTGCGCCATTATCGGATTCCAGCACCCTCTTGAGCAGTCCATCCTGTATCACCAGGGAGTCCCACTGCGCCCAGTACGATTTCAGGGTCCTAGAGGATGGGGCCACTTCCTGCCATTCCGGCCGACGTCCCTCTTCTTTCCACCTCAGGATCCGTTGGAGTTCAGGGTCGCCTTCCTGCGCTCGCCGCAGCCCGTCTGGTGACCACTCCTCGTCGGTGACCGTCGTGCGGCAAGTAGACGCCTCCTTAACCTCTGCACGACTGCAGTGGGAACATCCCTCCGGACACGGTCTTCTTGAAAGAGCATCAGCATTACGGTGGCTGGTTCCTGCTCTATGTTCGATGTCGAAGTCGTATTCCTGAAGACGCTCAATCCACCGAGCTACCTGGCCTTCCGGGTTCTTGAATCGCAGGAGCCATCTGATCGCCGCATGATCCGTTCTCAACAAGAACTTCCTTCCGTATAGGTACTTGTAGAAATGTTCTACTGACTTCACGGCGGCTAACAGCTCCCTCCTGGTGACACAGTAGTTCCTCTCAGGCTTCG
Source organism: Cryptocephalus moraei (assembly GCA_946251905.1). Classification (NCBI taxonomy): domain Eukaryota; kingdom Metazoa; phylum Arthropoda; class Insecta; order Coleoptera; family Chrysomelidae; genus Cryptocephalus; species Cryptocephalus moraei. Next base: position 31,511,571 of record OX276454.1, read on the forward strand.
ACAGGACTTTACTGAAGTAGCCAAAGACCCGCTCTTGCCCATCTTGCAGTTGTGACAAAACCCCTCCGATCCCGTCGTTGCTTGCGTCTGTATCCAAGATGAAGCGTCCCTCTTGGGTCGGAAACCCGAGAACCGGGGCCGTCGTCAGGCGTCTTTTCAGGGCGTCGAAGGCTGCTTGGCATTCTTTATCCCAAAGGAAGGCTCGTTTTTCCTCTGTTAGTCGTGTCAGCGACTTTGCGATGTCAGAAAACATTCGGACGTAACGACGATAGTAAGTGCAAAGCCCCAGGAAACTTCGTAACTGATGCTTGTCCTTCGGTGTTGGCCATTCTTGGACTGCTCGCACTTTTTCAGGATCCACCTCGACGCCGTTACTGCTGACCACGTGACCCAGATAGTGTACTCTTGTTCTTAAGAGATGGCATTTCTTTGAGTTGAGCGTCAGGTTAGCCATTTGGAGTCTCTTGAAGACTTCCTCCAGGTTTGACAGGTGTTCGTCAAACGTCCTCCCTACGACGATTATGTCATCCAGGTACACGAGGCACGTTTTCCAGGAGAGCCCTCTGAGTATGTTCTCCATGAGCCTCTCGAAAGTAGCAGGCGCATTACACAACCCGAATGGCATAACCGTGAATTGCCACAGTCCAGATCCTACTGTGAAAGCCGTCTTCTCCTTATCTGCAGGGTCCATTTCTACCTGCCAGTAGCCACTCTTCAGATCAAGGGTGGAAAACAGCTTCGATCCAGCCAGAGTATCCAGGGTGTCGTCTATCCGGGGAAGAGGGTAGCTGTCTTTCTTCGTCACGTTGTTCAGTAGACGATAATCTACGCAGAACCTGGTATCCCCATCCTTCTTCTTTACCAGGACTACAGGAGATGCCCAAGGACCGTTAGATGGCTCGATGACTCCCTCTTTCTCCATGTCGCGGATGATCTTCTCCGCTACCTCCCGCTTCGCCTGCGGCAACCTCCTTGCTGACTGGCGGATTGGTCTCGCGTTTCCCGTATCGATCTTGTGTCTAACAATACTCGTTCTCCCAGATGGTCCCTTGTCAGACACGAAAATCGATCGGTATCTACGGAGTAGCTCAATAAGCTTCTTCTTCTCGGATCCAGCAAGAGAATCGCAAGCATCCACTAGAGCTTCCTCCACTTTCGCGGCTTGGCCGCCAGCGCTTCCCGTCACCTGGTGGATCAGTGACTTCACTGGTGAGCAGGTTCCCACTTTGGTCCCCTTGCGGATGGTAACTGGGTAGTCATTGATGTTGATGAGCCGGACTGGAATTTCATCACCCAGCGTCACCAAGGTCTTCCCTACGAGAACGCCTCGGCCCACCTCCACGTCGTGGTTCCAAGGTTCCACTACGGCAGGATTCCCTTTTCCGGTGACGCCTTGAAGTCGGGTCACCACTATTGATTCGCTCCTACTCGGCAGGGTCGCGTCTTCCGTCAGCCTTATCTGGTGGACCGTCTCGCCCTTGGTGTGCAGGAAAATTTCCTCTGGGCCGACTTGCATCACTTGTCGTTTCAGATTGAGTGCGAAACCGTGGGTCTTCATGATGTCCATTCCCAAGATGGCGTCCTCTTCTATGTCGGCAATCAGGACTCGGTGTGGCGAGAATCGTGCAGTGCCGATCTTGATCTCGACGTCGACTTCTCCGTGGACGGCGGCAGCTTCGCCCGTAGCCGTTCGCAACCTCCACCTGGACTCCATCACTCTCTTCCCTCGCGTGTTCAGCAGGCCTGGCTTCAGGATCGTCTTGGATGCCCCGGTGTCGATCAGAAGGGTGTGCTTCCTGCCGTTAATTTCGCCATCCACGTACAGGCTGCCACCTTCACCTCTCAGGGTAGCTATCTTGATGACGGGATCTTGGGACGGGCAACGGGTCGGAGCTCCTCCCTGGGAGTCGACCCGTTTGGATTTGTGGACCCTTGGGCGCTTGCGGTCCCTTCGGAGACGGCCAACCTCTCCACACGGACAGCACTTCGCTGGTTCCTTTTTCTTCCCCTTCAGCAGTCCCTTGAGAGCGTTGACAACCTGCTCCAGGACGTCTTCCTTCCGTTCGGCCTCCACGCATGCGTCGTCCCCGACCACCGTCCTGACCCGGCCGCAGCTCCTCGACGCCTCCGTCGCCGCCTCGTATTCCAGGGCAATCGAGAGGGCTTCCAATGTGCTCTTGGGACGCGACAGCCGTACCGTCCGCTGCATCTCCACATCCCTCAAGCCGTCGATGAAGGCCGAGACCGCGAGACTCTCCGCCATGGACTCCGCCGCTTCCGGGTAGGCGAATCTGACTAGCTTCGCGATGTCGGCTTCGAACTCCTGAAGGCTCTCTCCCTGCTTCTGTCGTCGGGTCTTTATTTGGCATTGGTAGACCTGCCTCAGGTGTGCGTACCCGTATCGCCTCTGCAGCCTCTGGACGAGTAGCTCGAAGTTGTCCAGCTCCCCCTCTGGAACCGTCTGCAGCACGTCGAGGGCGCTTCCCCGGAGAGCGACCGTCAGGGCCACTGCCTTATCCCTCGGCGCCCAGTTGTTGGCTTTCGCCGCTGCCTCGAACTGCCGCAGGTAGTTCTCCCAGGGTATTTCCCCGTCGAAGGTAGGCGGCTTCACTCGATGACTCGCAGTAGGAACTGCCTCGATCCTGGTTGCCTCCTCGATCCTGGTTACCTCTTCTGAGTCGTTAAACGGATTACCTGAACTGGACATGTTTTGCGGGCTGGGCTGGAAATGCATGGATTGTAATCGATTCCCCAATTCTCGCAGTTGGTTCTCCAGTTCCAGTCGTTGGTTTTTCTCAGTCTGTAGTGCGCTGTCAAGATTCTCAATGCTGCTATCCAGCTGACCGTGGAGTTCTCCTAGATTGTCCAACTCGCCGTGGATTTTTCCCATTTCGCCGTGGAGTTCTTTTATGTTGTTATCCAACTCGCCGTGTAGTTTCCCCATTTCACCGTGGAGTTCTCTTATGTTGGTATCCAGCTCACCGTGGAGTTTTTCCATTTTGTTGTCCAACCCGCCATGAAGTTTTCCCATTTTATTGTCCAAGTCGCCATGAAGTTCTTTCATCTCCTTCATTTGGTTATCTATCTCGCCGTGAAGTTTTCCCATTTCGCCATGGAGTTCTTTTATGTTGTTAAGGATGTGCTCACCTTCCTCCTCGAAACCGAAAGTTTCAGGGTCGTCTCCATTGTCGATTAAATATTTCTCCAGACGTTTCTGCAGCACTGTTTTCGCCCCTGACGTTTCGAGTTCTCGTTCTTCCAACTCGCGTTTGAGGTCCACAACTTTTAAATCGTGTAATTTCTTCATTGTTCTTTATTTATTTCACTAATTAATCCGCACTCTGACACCACTGTAACGTTTTTACTGTTTACTAAAACTAAAACACTACACGATTATCCTAATTAATTTATTTCTAACTACACTTTAACACTAATAATTTATTTCACTCAGAGATGTTTATTTATTTTTAACGCGCGCGGTCTCTCGCTCGAATGTTTACACACACCGGTTCAACTACTACTCCCTGCCTTGGGTCGGGCAATCCTTATAAATGCAGGTAGAAGGGTTCCCGAATATTCTGGCAGTTTTCGAGATTGTTCCACGAATTTCTCCACGGGTTTTCGGCGAATCGAAGCGACTCGGTCTTACGAGAGTGTTCCCGCTGTTTCTAGAAAGGATTCGCGGAACCCGGGCAGTCCCAGACGTGTTTATTTGGTTTCGGCGAGCCGTTCCGTTACAATATATATAATATTTATTATAATTTTATTATAATTAATTATTTTAATTATAATATTATATATTATATACAAAACTATATTAACCAAGTGTAATTTTGTAATATCGATGTAGATCTTATCGAGGAAATTTTAGCAAAACATTAACAATTTGTTTGCTAAAATTTATAAACAGGAATAACTTTTTCAAACCAATAAATGAAATTGTTCATTGCGTAATCACATGAGTACAGAGTTTTTTTGAATACTAAAAAAATGTTGCATTTCCAATGAAAAATGATAGTGAATAAGCAAATGAGTTCATACTACTGGCAAATCATTTGTTGATGTTTTGTGGTCCATGAAACTTTTTTTAATTTGGTTTCGAAAATGGTAACCGTGTGAAATAAGTTGCTTATTTATTGCATACCAAAATTGTTGCACCAAGTAGTTCGAAATTGTCATACAGTATAGTAAATATTCAAATGTAAATTTTATGCACGATAACACGGCGTGTAGCATTCCGGAAATGATCGATGTGGGAAAGCTAGGTTTAACAACGCGTGTTTCGGAGAGATGCAGGGGAAAAATATGAATAACTGATATTTAAGTGTTTGAAAATATGTTCATGAATCCGTTGTTGAAAATCAGTATTTTAAAAAAGTATAGTTAGTTACATTCAGACCACTAACTGATATTTTTGCCCAATTCAATTTTCTTTTGTGCTCTTGGTACTTTGTTTCGTTGAACATCAGCTTTTGTAGACATCCAATGAACAATACTAAAAAATTGCGCAAGATCCTAAATGTATTTCATTTGATGCATTAAGGCTAAAATGAGAGAATGAATAGTTGCCTTGTCTTTGTATCCACTATTGCGATAAACTCAATTTTTTCTGAATAAATTCAGATTTAAATTTTTTTTCCCTCGTCATGGTCACGCATGATTTGAACGGCTAATAAATAACTGCACTGAAATCAAAATAACTTCACATATTCAGTAACTAATTTTGTTATAAATCTATTTAATAAATACTGTTTTATGCAAATATATGTAAATATGATATATGTACAATGAATGATGTTAACACATCATTGTTGTACACATGATGTGAAAACACATCACGTTAACACAAGTAGGTATATTTGTCTGAAAATTTGACTACATGCTCCTCTTAATTCTGGTTGAGAGAGAAAAAAACGAAAAGAGAGAGAAAGGGTATAGATGCTATAGAAATGATGTGAGAAATATTTGCTGCGCGTGCTCCTGTAAAAACTGTGTAACTGTATAATGTTATGGTGAGAAATATTGACATATGTATTGAGATAATGTTGAGATGATTTTTTCATAATATGTGAGAAGGGAATAAGTTGCGATGCGTGATAAAAAGATAGAGATAGAAAAAGAGAGAGAGAGAGAGAGAGAGAAACTGTCTTGGCTAACTTCCCTTCATGCCCACGATCGTTACATTCTTCGTTCCGTCTCGGTCGATTTTGAATACTTAGTTTAACATCTCCACGCAACGTGCCATCAGAAAAATAGCTTCCAAAATTTTCTTTAATAATATAGATTTACACTCAATTGCGTCAGGTTTCAATTTTTGACCGACTGTTTTGCTGTACACCAACAGTTACTGGACTGTTACAGGTCCAGAATCAAAAATACATAACTATCAGTTTCACAAGCATGAAACACACACCCAAAAATGACACCAAAGAACACAGAACACTAGAATGTGACAAACTATCAATTAGGATATTAGAGGTCGGTTACTTAGAGAAGAAACACTGTCATAGGTGCGCAGAGACGAATTTTAGTTTGTTTACCGGGGTTGTCTAGCAACCGTAACGTCACTACTTGGCCTTGATGCTAGTTTAATAATTGGGTTTGTCGAAGTGGCGTACTGTAATTATTTTGGAGTGTTATTTTTCGTATTATTTTATGCTGTTATTATTATTGGCGATTTTGGATTGTGTAGTGTTTAAACATTGATTTAAAGAAGAACATACAGAACTGTTAAAGGTATGTTATAGCCCCAAGTATATTTATCTGAATTTATTAGATCCCTAACCTTTAATTCGAACATACGCCACTGATGCTGGTAAAGAGAGATAGCTGTATGATGTGATGTATACCTGCGCGAATTTGATGAGTGCGTTTCTTCTCTAATTAACTGACCTATAGGTTAAAATCTCTTCCTATCCACGCCCGTAACCAGGCCGGATAAGATCGGATATCTTGTAGGAGGGCGGGACTAGGATATACACACCCTGAGGCGGTAGAGCACGGAGTGGATCAACTCCACTTAACGATTCCACGTTAACCTGTAGGTCCCGTCTAGATTAGCCTTGCAGCAAAAAGGAGACGTAACTACTCACAACAACAACAATATTAGGTTGGTTGATTTTATTTGAATTTGACGTAAGAGTGAAGTAATGGTATGGCCCTACTATTATGTAATTACTATTTAATTGTAAAGTACACCTACATAGTACGAAAAAGCCTGGGAAATGCTCACTGAACTTACAATTCTGCCAACAAATCCTTCTTCCACGTCCACGAAGATATGAGCGTGACCACTGGGCAATGCACGGCGTACAATGGATGTGCGTTATGTAGGCGAAGATACCGGGTGAAAAGGTGGCTCTAGCGCCTCTAAATAACTAGAACCAATCGGCTAAGGGAGACAACCTCAACAGAAATATCCTGGTCCTCCAAGCATGGGGGTTGAGACGTCGGGCCAGCCCCCCACTCTTGAAACATTTTTATTTGCGCTAAAAATTATAAGAGAAAAATTTACGGATGGATTTAACAAAATTAGACATGGCAAACGAAAACGAACAACGAGTTTTGATACCTGGAATGTGAAAGGCTTACGCACAAAGCAAAAAGAAGTCAATGAGGAAGTAAAGCCACTTAATAAAGTCGTAGTGGCTATCACTGGAAATAAAAAGAAAGGCACAGGATCAGAGCAAATCGAGGATTATATACATCTATACCGTGGCGTTGACAAATCACGTAGAGGAGTAGCAGCTGTTTCTATTCTAATTAAAAAAAGACTAGCAAGAAACATAAAGCACTGGCGTGCTCCAAATGAGAGAATTATAAGGGTGAATCTCAAATTAAAATGATATGCCTTGATATAGTTATAATTGGAGTTTATGCTCCTTATAATGACGAGAAAGTTTCCATCAGAAATCTCGTGATACTTATTAGTAAATAGTTTTATGAAATCTGATATTGTTTTGATTTCAACTACTCACTCCTCAGTTTTGTCCAGGTATTCCTATAACAAATTGTATACCTATCATCACATCTTAGCCCATCTTATTATCATATTCCCATCATACCATCATCATATCGTCATTACATTATAATCATACGGTCTAATGACACCATCGTATAATGCCCTCCACTTGATGACCCACAAAGTTAGGCCATAGTTTTGGCCCAACGCTAAGTATCTCTTCTAAGTTAATTTAGAATGCATCTCCTAATAGGGAATAGTTTACTTGTGTTTACAAGTGAACCTGTGAAATGTTGTTTTGAACATCAACTATTTTTTAAAAGTACAGTTATTTGGACCAAGGAAGAAACGATAAAGTTTATCGAAATATCTCTGTAGCAAAGTGTCATGTGGAATCCAAAACAAACATGTCATAAAGATAAAAAAGGAAATTAAGAGCAATAAATACACTGTGATAGAAATCATCCTAAAAGTTTGTGCATACTCGTATATCCAGTTCTTAGCAATATCCCAAGATAATAATTTTCATTATATTGCTGGTAGAGGCCTGTTACTTAGAGAAAGAACACTGTCATCAACTTCGCGCAGGTATAAGTCAACACCATACAGTTATCTCTCTTTACCAGCATCAGTGGCGTATGTTTAAATGAAAGGTTAGGAATCTAATAAATTCAGACAAATATACTTGGGGCTATACTATAACTTTAATAGTTCTGTATGATCTTCTTTAAATCAAGGTTTAAACACTACACAATCCAAAATCGCAAAACGAACAATAAGCCGGGGACAAATGTGTCTCCGGCTTAACACTCCAAAATAATTACGCTACACCACTTCCACAAACCGAATTATTAAACGACCATGAAGTCCAAGTGGTAACGTTACGGTTGCCCCGGTAAACAAACTAAAATTCGTCTCTGCGCACCTATGACGGTGTTCTTTCTCTAAGTAATCGACTTCTAGAACGCTCCTTTTTTATGTAAAGAGGTCTCAAACATCATGTAGAATGAGATTATTTTGTTCCTTTTAATGTAAAATCTGAGATTGCACCTTTTCAGAAGTAAAACAGAATCTCTATGAACCATTGCTGTCAGTTTTTATTAGTTTATCAATTATCAGTAATTGCATTATGCTCCATAAATTTGAAAACTTTTAAAATGTAAAAGCAAATTCTAGATATGACCTAGTTTATGAAAATTGTAAGATATTAGCCTATAAATTAATGAGCTTCTATAAAAATTTTATATCTCAATAATTGCCATTTCTACAGCTGTACGATAAGTAAATTAATATAGTGTCAAATGTCAATGTTATCAAACTTTAGGACTCGTAGTTCAGGCAGTAGTAAATATTTTTCAATAAACTTTTTTTAGGAATGAACCCTAGTCAGAGTACTATCCAATCACGAAAATTAGAAGTCTCTGCGATGAAAATTCTCGAAGTTATTCAATTATTCATTTGCTTTTTAAATTTGTCACTTTTCAGCGCTGTAAAATTTCGTTGCCATCATCGCTAGGCCATCAGCAACCAGTTATTGGACCAGTATTTGCCGACGTATAGAACAGCTAATACAGTTATAAAACACGGTTATTAATAGAGTACTGTAAAAATAAAATGCGAGACGGTGATAGATTATAGGCGGTGGGATAGATATAAGTTTAAATTTATAAATTTTAAAAAAATTTAATTGAGAAAGTTGTTTAGAAATTGTTTTCAATTACTGTCTTTGTCTTTGACTTCAGCGTCTTTGTTTTTGTAGCAAACATTTCAACTCTGCCTTTAGCATTCATTTAAAAAGGGTACACACATTTTTCAAAAACTAGTCGTATACAGTCGAAACATGAGAGCCACACGAATAAGTAGTAGGTAATAATTAGTGTTAAATAAGTTTGTTAAGTACCTATATATTTAGTGAAGTGTAATTATCTGGAGCCACAAAACTTTACATTGTCAAATAATTTTACAGTTCGAAGGCATGTTTCCGTATCTACTTCGGGTTCTAAATATTTATAATTTTCAACTATAGATATCATAGAGCAATAGTAAATAGTAGGAATAAAGCACACGATGCTGTAAGTAAAATTAATAGAACAATTAATAATTTCCATCAGGGACTTAAACGCATTTCAGTAATATTTTAAATTTGAGAAACACCTTTTGTTGGTATCGTTTTCTTTGTAATGACGGTAAAGAACAAATTTTGAAGAATTATCCATAAGCAATTTTTGAACATGTTTTAATCCGAACTGCACTTTTTCTAAATTATTAAGTGTGGCTGACTATATGCAATATCTGTTTTCTTAAAAACGGAATATTATTTTCAAGTGAACCATGTCAGTTATATGAGCTTCAGAGTTTAAACCGGGTTTTATAGTTTATTTGAGATTACAAATATTTTGAAAAACGACGAGAAAAGGTCGTGGTCTGCTTCGATTAGTGTTTGTTAATATTATGTACACTTTTTGTTCAGTGCACGGAAGAAACAAAAATAATAAAATATAATAACATCACTTCCATATAAGAAAATTTACTAACCAAATAATTATTTGAGGTTCATTAAAGGATCCAGAAGAATATCAATTTCCAATCAAATTCGCAATTAGCATCAGAATATCCGATCTAATTCCTTTATCACATTTTGTCTTCGAACTTACTTCAAACCGATTGACGCAGTAATCCATTATTGGTTTTTCGTCTTCCGAGGGAAAAATATGAGGAAGGGAGGGTGGCGGAGGGGGGGAAAGACAAATCAAACGTAAAGGAAAGGTCCTTGTTTACACTAATTGCTTGTTTTGCTTATTAAACTAACAGAGAAGGCAATGTTGAATCAAGAGAAACAACAACTGGCGTGCGGGAAATTCAGTCAAGTTTAAATTAATTTTACACCGGAGAAGAGACGAGAGAAAGGATTATACAGAGTGCTTGTGAAATGAGTTAGGCAATTTAATATCATTTCATCAACTTCATAGAAAACTAAAAAGCTCAGTTAATTACTGAAACAATAATAATTATGTATCATTATTAAGATAAATCTTCGAACTTTATTACCAAATAATTATTTTTGCAATAAATGCCTTTGAAGTAATGAACGAAGCGGTAAAATATCCAGATTTATATACACAGTAAAGTTATTAACCGGCAAAATTTATTTTGATTTTGAATTTCCATACACATTTCAACCGCCTGTTCAAATTCCTTAAAAATGTTTTGAATAGGCAGTAAACGTAAATAATTCAGAGATTTCATTATTCCTTTTTTTTATAAAAAACTTGAATAATGTAGAGTTTTATATTTTTAGATTTTACATTTAATTTTAGAATAATGTATAAAATACAGATTTTAAATGGATGAAATAGCCATGAAGTGGATACCACCAAATCGTAAAAAACGAGGAAGACCAAAAAGAACGTGGAGAGAAGGTATAAACAAAGCCATGAGTGCTCGGGATCTGAGAGAAGACCAATGGAATAACCGAAACGAGTGGAAGTTAGGCATCGGACAACGACGAAAGACGTTTTAAACCGATACATACATACTGTAATGCGAGAAGTAAACAAAGCGACACATGTTTACTCCTTCAAAAGAATAACTACGACGCGTACAAGACAGGTGCATGAACATTTGCTGCGTAGGCTTCTAGAATGTACTAGAATGTTCTCGATCAGGGTTGGGGGTGTATATATAAGGGGGTTTGTGATCGAGGGAGTTAGTTAGAAGTAGAGAAGCAGAAGTGAACGCGACATACGATCCGAAAGCGGAGCAGTACAAATAAATTATGTAGTGTCTAGTCTAGTGTACAAGTAGTTTAGTGTGTTAAATAAATTAGTGTTCAATTAATGTAAATAAATTATAAAATAAACGTTACATTGGTGTCAGAAGTGGGATCATGAAGAAGTTACGCGAATTAAAAGTGGCCGAGTTAAAAAAAGAACTCGAGGAACGAGAATCGGAAACAGGAGGGAAGAAGACCGAACTCCAGGACCGACTCTCGGCATTTTTGAAAGAAAATGGCCAGGACCCGGAAGTTTTCGAGTTCGAAGACGACGACATAACGAAGCAGTTCGCCGCCCAGAAGGATGACATCACGAAGCAAATCGCCGCCCAGAGGGAAGAAAGCGCCGCCCAGAGGGAAGACATCACTGCTCAAATCGCCGCCCAGAGGGAAGACATCACTGCTCAAATCGCCGCCCAGAGGGAAGAAATCGCCGCCCAGAGGGAAGAAATCGCCGACCAGAGGGAAGACATCACTGCTCAAATCGTCGCCCAGAGGGAAGAAATCGCTGCCCAGAGGGAAGAAATCGCCGATCAGAGGGAAGACATCACTGCTCAAATCGCCGCCCAGAGGGAAGACATCACTGCTAAAATCTCCGGCCAGAGGGAAGACATAATTACTCATATTACTGCTCAAATCGCCGTCCAGAGGGAAGAGATAACCGACCAGATGGAGGCTCAGCGTAAGGAGATTGAAGAGAAGATCAAGCAGTTGGAAGAACGACTAGAACAAGTCAGTAGCAGCGAGAGGAAGGAAGACGATATTGAACAGAAGACGAAGCAGTCGGAAGAACGACTAAAGCGAGTCAGTAGCGGCGAGACGAAGGAAGAAATAAAGGCGGTCGTTCAACAGAACTCGATATCCACCAATCGAGTGACGCCCCCAACGTTCGATGGAAAAATTCCGTGGGCCAGCTACAAGAAGCAGTTTGAGGCAGCTGCGGAGGCTAATGCTTGGTCCCCTCACGAAAAAGCTGTTTCCCTTACGGTAGCCTTACGTGGAGAGGCGTTGGAAGTTCTCCAGACGCTATCCACCGAGGAAGCCGGGAATTACACGGAGCTGCTGAGGCGACTGGAAATGCGGTTCGGCCAAACACATCTGGAGCAAGTTCATCAATCCCAGATGTCCAATCGCCGTCAGAGATCGAACGAGACCCTGCAGGTGTTCGAAGCGGACGTAGCCAGACTAGTGAGGTTGGCGTATCCCACGGCGCCGGAACAGATGATGGAGTGCCTCGCAGTGCAGACGTTCGTGAGCGGGCTGCGGGACCAGGAACTGCAGATGGCCCTGAGGCTAGCTCGACCGAAAACAGTAATGAACGCGCTCGCCATCGCACTAGAACATGAGGCAGCAATGGAAGCCTCCCGCATTCACGGTTGTGCTCGAGCTGTTACCGAGGAGGTAGGCACAGAAAAACTCGTGGAGAAGGCCGTCCAGCAGATCATGGAGTTGCTGTCAGCACAGAAGACGCGGCCCAAAACAGCGGTGCCGACAAAGGCCCCGGAAAAACTAATGCGGGTCGATAAAAGGGAGGGGACGTCGACCCGTGGCAATAGGAACCCCCGGGCCAGTATAGCCTCGTTTTCCCACCAATTGGGGAGCGCGTACGTCGATGGCACTATCGACGGGAGATCCCACGCCATGGGACACGGGAGCTACGAAGACGATCGTACGCTCGGAAGTTGTGAGGGACCGTAGGAAGATTAGGCCAAGTAGGTGGCAATTAAGAACTGCCACTGGGGAGAAGGCAGTAATACACGGTGAAGCGACGGTTAGCATGACGTTGGGACGAGTAAAGTTTGACCATCCTGTTCTCATAGCCGAAATTGAGGAAGACGTCATACTGGGAATGGACGTCATGAGGAATCATGGATTCCAGTTGGATTTCGGACACCGAGTGTTGAGGATCGGTCAAGAAGAATTACTGCTACACAATCGTGACAACTTTGTGTTAGACGTAATAATGGCAGAAGATGTGATTCTCCCAGAACGAAGCGAAACGATCACCTCTACCTGTCTGAGGGGTGTTGTGGAAGAGGGAATTCCAGCCGTGATCGAACCAGAAAACGATGACAATCGACTGGCTCGGGGGGTACTGGTAGGAAAGGCGCTCGTTACTCTCTCAAGTGAAGTGCCTGTGCGACTACTCAACATCAATCAGTACCCGGTCACCATCAAGAAGGGTACGAAGCTGGGCACATGTATAGCCGCTTCAGCCATCGTAAGGGGCGTTAGTGAGGAAGAAAGGTCCAAACACACTCCGCAGGACTTGAAACAAATTCTTTCCCAGACCAGTGCGTTTCTCTCGCCCACACAGAAACAAAAGGCCCACGAATTAATAAATAAGTACCAGGACATATTTACCACCGAGAATGGAAAGCTGGGAAAGACCAAGGTCGTGACACATAAAATTGACACGGGCGAGACACGACCGATTCGACAAACAGCAAGACGACTACCTTTGGCCAAACGGGAGGAAGCCGAGAAAATTATCAAGGACCTAGAGCGGGACGGGGTCATCGAGCCGTCAAGCAGTCCATGGGCCTCGCCGGTAGTACTGGTGAAGAAAAAGGATGGGACTACTCGATTCTGTGTAGGCTACCGGCAGGTGAACAGTGTCACCAAAAAGGACAGCTACCCGCTACCACGTATCGACGACAGACTCGATACCCTTGCTGGATCCACGATATTTTCGACCTTGGATTTAAAAAGCGGCTATTGGCAAGTCGAAATGGACCCTGCCGATAAGGAAAAGACGGCATTTACCTTCGGTAACGGCCTGTGGCATTTTACAGTCATGCCATTCGGACTTTGTAATGCCCCAGCGACGTTTGAGAGGCTGATGGAGAGCGTGCTAATGGGTCTGACGTGGAAAACGTGCCTAGTCTATTTGGACGATGTCATCGTGATGGGCAAGACCTTCGAAGGACATCTGAAAAACTTAGAGGACGTCTTCCAGAGACTGCAAGGTGCGGGACTGAAACTGAACCCTAAGAAATGTCAGCTCTTCAGAAGGAAGGTCTCATACTTAGGGCACGTAGTGAGCAGAGAGGGCGTCGCCGTTGATCCGGACAAGACAAGTACGGTGAAGGAGTGGCCAATACCGGTAGATAAACACCAGTTGAGGAGTTTTCTGGGCCTCTGCACGTACTACCGACGATATGTCCGGATGTTCTCCGACGTCGCTAAGCCGTTGACAAGGCTCACGGAAGAAGGACGAAACTTCTGTTGGGATGAGGAATGCCAGTCTGCCTTCGACGAGCTGAAGAGGAAGTTGACCAGTGCCCCAGTGCTGAGTTTTCCTCTGCCAGAAGGACAGTTCATCCTGGACACCGACGCGAGCAATGTGGGAATTGGAAGTGTTCTGTCGCAGCGCCAGGAGGGACAAGAACGTGTCCTTGGATACTTCAGCAAGGTACTCTCCAAACCAGAAAGGAATTACTGCGTCACCCGGCGTGAATTATTGGCCATCGTCAAGTCCATCGAGCACTTCCATAAATATTTGTGTGGAAGGAGGTTTTTGATCCGGACCGATCATGCTGCTCTTAAATGGCTCCTCCAGTTTAAGAATCCCGAAGGACAGATCGCTCGCTGGATCGAGAGGCTCCAGGAGTATGACTTTGTCATAGAACATCGGCCAGGACAGAGTCATGGAAACGCAGACGCACTCTCGAGAAGACCATGCCCTGATGAGTGTCCTCATTGTCATAAAGCTGAGGAAAAGTCCGAGAAAGTCTATCGAACGACCGTGGTCGCCGAGGAATGGACACCATCCTCGTTACGACAAGAGCAAGGAAAAGACCCGGTTCTCAAAGAAATCCTGGTTTGGAAAGAGGGAGGAGAGCGTCCTGAGTGGCAAAAGGTATCACCTGGCTCGCCAAAACTCAAGAGCTATTGGGCACAGTGGGACTCGCTAGTGGTTGAGGATGGGCTACTAAAACGCGTACTGGAGAGCCAAGACGGGACGGAGGAAAGACGGCAGTTGGTAATTCCCTCCAGTAAAATCCCGGAGGTCTTGCGGCACCTTCACGACTGATCGTCTGGTGGACATTTAGGGATCAAGAAAACGCTGCAGAAGGTACGGGAGCGCTTCTACTGGATCAATTGTTCAGACGACGTGAAGAACTGGTGCAAGAAATGTACTACATGCTTTGCAAGTAATGGGCCACAAAGACGACCGAAAGCTCCCATGAAACAATATAACGTCGGAAGCCCCTTCGAAAGGATCGCTATTGATATAGCAGGACCCTTCCCTGAGACCGAAAAGGGGAATAAATACATCTTGGTCGTGATGGACTACTTTACGAAGTGGGTAGAAGCGTACGCTCTCCCTAATCAGGAGGCAGAGACAGTGGCCGATGTGCTAGTGAAGGAGACGATCTGCCGGTTTGGAGTACCCATGGAATTACACTCGGATCAAGGAAGAAACTTTGAGAGTGGCCTATTCCGGAGGATCTGTGAGAAGTTTGGGGTACGAAAAACAAGAACCACGGCCCTTCACCCTCAGTCTGACGGCATGGTAGAACGAATGAATCGCACCCTCAACCGCTATCTAGCGAAAATGGTCTCGTCACATTAAAGAGACTGGGACGAACACGTGCCGTTCTTCCTGATGGCCTACCGCTCGGCCGTTCATGAGTCGACAGGACAAACTCCAGCCAAAGTCCTGTTCGGGCGAGAACTTAAACTACCCTGTGATCTAATCTTTTGCCGGACGAGGACGTTTCGGGGGAAGATTACGTTTCCCGGAAGCGGCAAAGGATGAACGAAATTCACGATCAAGTCCGGTACCAACTAAATATCGCCAGTGATCGCATCAAAGAGCGTTACGACATCAACGCTAAAGAGGGTGGCTACCAAATGGGAGACCGAGTTTGGCTGTACAACCCACAGAAGAAACGTGGTTTGTCCCCTAAGTTACAGACCAATTGGGAAGGTCCCTATGTTGTGAAGAAACGAATCAATGACGTGGTCTACCGGGTAAGCAAACTACCAAACGGCAAGCCGAGAGTGGTGCACTTTAATCGGTTGGCACCCTATGAGGGGTCGCACGATGAGGCGGAGGTTCCCCGAGTAAGAAACACATTGGCGCAGGAGAACGAACTTTCCTTCGAAGAATTTATGAGCGCCTACGGGGGTACCGGAAAAGCACGGTATGGGGTAACCTGTGAAAAACAACAGGATTTGTTCAGCGTACCTGAAGAATACTCGTTGGCCCATTGTGTGTCCGCCGACCTGGTAATGTCACGAGGTATCGCCACGGTTTTCAAGAAGAAGTACGGGCGCTCGGAACAACTCAGAGAGCAACTCCCGGAAATTGGCAAGGTTCTGGAACTACGTGACAACGTAAGACACATCTTTTATCTGGTTACGAAGGAGATCGGGTCCCTTAAACCATGTTATCACGATGTATGGCGAACCTTGCATAGGCTACGAGACCGACTGCTGGAGCTCGACATCAGGAAGCTAGCTGTCCCCAAGTTAGGTGCTGGACGAGATCAGCTGGACTGGAGGGTTGTCCGGAACATGCTGGAAGTAGTGTTGAAGAATACCGGAGTGGAAGTTTTAGTCTGCTGTTTTGGGCCTGCACCATGTCGACTCGGGAAGACGGTCCCCTGTTATTTTGACGCCACGTCTCGCTGTAAGCGGGGGGCTAACTGCAGGTTCCTGCATGGGCCTACCAGGGATACGTTCCGAGACGAAACGTCTCTAAGGCGGGGGCAGTGTAATGCGAGAAGTAAACAAAGCGACACATGTTTACTCCTTCAAAAGAATAACTACGACGCGTACAAGACAGGTGCATGAACATTTGCTGCGTAGGTGTTCTAGAATATACTAGAACGTTCTTTATCGGGGTTGGGAGTGTATATATAAGGGGGCTTGTGATCGAGGGAGTTAGTTAGAACTAGAGAAGCAGAAATGAACGCGACATACGATCCGAAAGCGGAGCAGTACAAATAAATTATGTAGTGTCTAGTCTAGTGTACAAGTAGTTTAGTGTGTTAAATAAATTAGTGTTCAATTAATGTAAATAAATTATAAAATAAACGTTACAATACATACAAAAATATTAAATAATCATATTTATATATTTATTGACAAACGACTTTTTCCGCACTCTTGCTTTGAAAGTCCCTAAGCAAAACAAACTTTGTCCAATGGTTCTAGTGGTAGTTATAATAAACAAGAGTCCTTGATCCTTTTGTAACTGCATCTTTATTAATTCTACTTGAAAGTGGCTATTGTTTTCTGAATGCAGTACATATACGTTTATAGATGGGGCTCCTCTTCTTTTAAGTGTACTTGAATTGTAGTTTGTAGAATTTCGCAAAAGAAGTTCTTGAAATATATATGTATTAGTGTCGACAGTGTCGACACAGATCCACAGAGCGTACCTCTGTTGATCGGTTATGAAGTTGTAGAGAGAGGAGATGTACTGTGTTTATACGTTTTCAGTAGGGCATATTATGCTGATAGGTTGTAGGTTTAATTCTCCAGCAAAAAAGTAAAACACCCCACTTTGATGAGGTATGAGTTAAATTCTTCAGCAAAAAATTAAAGCACCCCACTTTGATAAGGGAACATAATTACTATACTGATTTTTTAAAATAATCTTGGAGCTATCACACATGCTTTTTTGTTTGGATGGTATAACAAATTACCTTACTCTTTTGGATTGTTTAAAATCTCGATGTCCTAATTACCTAACAACGTCTCTGATCTACTATTTTCTTACTATTTATTATCTGTTTATTATAACGGACATTGCTCACGAGTTCATATCTCACGTTACAAGGGGTGTGTTATTTACATTTACTTAAAATAATTATAATATAGTTATGATTTTCTCGACAAAGTGTTCATCTCTCTCGTCGTTCTTGTATTATTATTCTTGGAAGGTTAATGTAGCAAAAACTAATCTACATTTAAAAAGAGTAAATACAGAACCCTTATCAAACCACTGATTATGAAAAAGAACTAAACATCTCTCAACTCAAGCTTTCTTATGTTACTCATTTAGAGATTAATAATTAAAATTAGAGTACTTAGAGGTTTTTCTAAGATCGTTGTTGTGAATGTTAACATTCTTCTTGAGCTGGCATATTTCACATTGATAGAAAAATTTAAATGCTGGTTGTTCGAGGCAAAGAGGCAAGGTTCAATTTGGAGAGACCAGACGCAAACCAGAAGGTGTGATCTATTCATCGGTTTTAGACTTCAGCTGAGATTGGGTATGAACAAAGTACATAGGAATTACCCCCACAAAACCACAAATGAATACTCTACTTATTTTCCATCTGTCGAAGTTAGTGAAACTACGACTATTCCAAAATTTTATTATATAATTTAACTGAAGGGTTTGCATTAATATGCCGGGATAACATTTACAGGGTACATAGAAATTGCCTCCATAGTACCACAAACGGGTACTCCATTCATTTAGCAGTAGCTAGTAGCAGTAGCATTCATTATCCATCGAACTGGGTAAAATTACAATTATTTCGAAATTTTATTACGTAATTTAAGTAGTGTTGCGTTAAAATACCGGGCTGGTAACTACAGATTACATAGAAATTGTCCCCATAATACGACAAATGAATACCCTACTCATTTACCATAAGTTGAAGTGGATGAAACTACTCTTATTCTAAAATTTTATTATTAAATTCAACTGAATTACTTGCTTTCAAATGCCGAGATGATATTAACAGGGTACATAGGATTTGCCATCACAAAACCACAAATGAGTACCCCACTAATTTAACATCCGTCGAAATGGGTGAAACTACCTTTATTTCAAAATTTAATTATCAAATTAACTGAACGACTTCCGAGATGATATTTTCAGGTTACACAGGAGTTGCCCAAACAAAACCACAAATGAATAGCACACCATATGCTATTTCCCGTGTTTGCGAAAAATGACAGTGGGGCACTCAATAATTATGTTAACTTATTAAAAACTTCTGCAAACATGTCCATACGTATTTGATTTTGCGTACAGGTAAGCTCTTGTGGTGCACAATATATGTTAAATTTAAAAGTGATTCATCCAGAAGTGTTTGCAAAACTGAATTTCTTATCCCAGACCCCTTAATTGTGCAGTAACACAGTTGAAAAATTTTAAACGATCCAAATTCAAGTAGGAGAGTTGTTCTACTAATTTAAATTAGTGAATGATCTAAAATTTTATCTAAACAGTAGTAAAAGTGTATTACAAAAGTGCAGTATTTTTTTTATTTACTCAGGTAAAGTACAAAACAGTGGATGACCTTTAAAAAATTTGAAACAAAAGTGGTGTCCCTTCACGATAATTTCAAAAGTGCAGTTGTTTCATATTGTAACGTTTATTTTTAATTTATTTACACTATCCTAATTATACACTACACACTACTTAATTTATCTTTGTCTATTACTGAACTAATTTACATAACACACTTAACTATTTCCTAACTAATTAATTTATATCACTCTTAAATGTTAATTTATTTCACAGGTTCGTTTTTCGTCTGTTTACTATGTCGCGGCTTCACGTCTCTAATCTCCCTCTCCGACCGCAAGCCCGCTTATATACATCTCAATTGTGTTCGCGATAGTTCCTGAAATCACTCGAACCTTCTTTTTTTATGTAGAAAGGTCTAGGAGGTAATAAATCACTCTTCCTTAATAAGATGTTGCCGGGACTCAATTACGCGTAGGTAAGCCGCCGAGGTCCGATAAGAGTAAACACGTCTCGCGCTGTTGTTTAAATTTCGCGTTACAATATGTTATATACTGATAAATGTATCTGTCTTCATTCTACAACTTAAGGCGAACAAAATTTCGATAGAAATTGTGTATCAACAATCATCAATATATTAATTTTTTGTATTAGGTATACCTACGTTATCATAGTTGTGATTTTTAATTTCATTGGACATTTTTATTTACAATCGTAAATGTTTATAAAGATTTCTAAATTTATAATAACCGCGATGTTCATAAACATTAAAAACATACTTGTAAACAGAATATGATAATATATTTTGTTCAATGTTTTTATGTTTAACTTAATAAGTAACATTTGTTTTAACTATATTAAACATTTTTTAATCCATACAACACTTTCTTCTACTTTTCAGTGAAGTTAAAAAAATGACATTTTACAAAAGAAGTATTTTGTTTTTTTGTAAAAACAAATCATACGATTAATTTACAAGGTTAATAAAAAAACAAGTAGCATATCCGTATTGTACACAAAAAGCCGGAACAGAAAAAATGTTTAGTCTCCGAGCCATAAGATACATAACAAACTTGAATATGCAATTTCACTTTTTGTGAGCTTTAAAATTAGAGTTCTCCCACCATGCTCCCAGCTGCTCACTTAAAAACGCTTTGTGTTTGATGCTTTTGCCAAGAGCTCACTTTTGAGGAACCCTTTTAAAATTTTTATACTAAAACTTTGACTGCTGAATTTGAAAATGGCGGTTCCTTCGTTTCTTAACTTCTACAAGAAAACCATAGTGTTTTTTTATACTCACTTCGTTCAGAAGTGTCGTGTTTCTTAAATTCGTGTACAAATATCAGGATTAAAAAAAGTATAACTCTGTCTGTCAATATAACAAATTAATTCATTATTATTCATACGCTAGAAAAAAATTTTCGATTGTTTAAGTCATTAACAAATAAAATTGGTAGAACCACTCTACTTCTTTAACTTAAACTCTTTGAAATTATTTGAGCATTATTATTATGTGACTTATGTTATTGCAAAAATAAGGGGCCTGGGATAAACAAATTCGATTTTGTAAAAACCACCTATTAATCGTTTTCAAATTTTTATTATATGTTGTGCACCAAAAGAGCTAATTTTTTATGCATAATCAAAAATGTTCACCGCAATTTATTGCAGAAATTGATAATAATTTCATTTAAACTCATTTTTAACTCAATTAAAGTTTTATTGAACAACAAATGCATCAAATAGCTTTTACCATAGCTCATTCCCAAGAATCCCAAGGTTATTTTAAAGCCCTTCAAGCTGATCGTTTCGTTTTTTGAAGGTGTATAGCAATTTTACTTACAGACCAAAATGCGCTAAATTCACACATTTTTAAATTTTAATTGCCAAAAAAATAAAAAAAAATCTTTTAACTTGTGTTTCTTTACAACTAAAGTAAAAAAAGACCACACCTCACCCACAGCCATTTTCTCCAAAAGTCTTTTTTGTGCTCATTTCCCTGTATTATTCATTGCCCCATATTTAGTTCCGCTACGCTTAATTGAGTCCCGGCAACATCTTACTAAGGAAAAATGATTTATTACCTTCTGGACCTTTCTACATAAAAAAGAAGGTTCGAGTTATTTCAAGAACTATCGCGAATACAATTGAGGTGTATATAAGCGGGCTTGCGGTCGGAGAGAGGGATTAGACGTGAAGCCGCGAGTGAATAAATGAGGCGAAAGACGGACCAGTGAAATAAATTACATTTAAGAGTGATATAAATTAATTAGTTAGGAATTAGCTAAGATAAATTAAGTAGTGTGTAGTGCATAGTTAGGATAGTGTAAATAAATTAGAAATAAACGTTACAATATCGTCACGAGCCATTTGCCTACGTATCATCTCAAGTAACAAAACTAGAAGCTATTCTATCCTTCCTTCGTGAAAGTTACAGATTACAACAAAAGCAAAATTAAGAAATAAGAATTCTCGTGTGCACTCTTGTTAATTAGTATTTATTATTCATTATATTGAGTTTCAGTTAATGAGGGATATTACCGATATATCCTTGTAGTCTAGTTTATACACTTAAGAAAACATCAACCACGGAATAGCTGTTAATGGTTAAATCTCTTTGACATAAAATTAATTAACTAAGAAAAAAGTTTGAACGCTATTTATCAGGCTCTGATAATGAACAAAACTGCCCTGTAAAAACTGTCACAACACAACTGTATGTGACTAGGTTGCTCATAGTTTTCACAATTTACTAAAATCAATTTTTCAACGTGTCACATTCGTTTGATCCACAATAATGAGATTAATACCTCAGCAATATTAATATTAGCGTCTCTTAGGTGTGCATAAGAAATACGCTGTCGCCGAGCAAAATGCTCTGTTAAAATTCATATTATTCTGAAGGAATAAGTCTAGGGGAATTATTCAACATTAAACTGTTTTTCCAGATTATCGCCTTGAGGTTCGTGTTTGCGATGAGGTATTGCATAAAATGCAGTACACTAAATAAATAGTTTAATATTATACATGCGTTATACACAAATTCCATGGTGGCTTTGGACTTTTTTATACTCATGAAAATTTTTAATCCAATACAGCCGTTCTTCCACAATATTTTCCTTCTTCAGAATTTATATAACGTGGATGAAATTAACCTAATTCGGTTTGAGGACGGTTTGCTTTCCCAATTACGCACGGCTCAAAGTAAGGACTTTCACTTTCTTTTCGCGGATGGAAAAATATTTCGTAGCAAGTGGAAAAATTTCGAGAGTTAATGTTTGTGTGGCTCAACCTCCTTTGTGTTTTCTTGGCGGAAAAAGTTTATATTTGTTTTCAAAATCCTTATAATCCAAAAAAGCATTAAAACTGTTTTTATTTAAATCGATCCGACGAATCATTTAATGTTCATTTTGGAAAGTTGACGTGGGAAGAGGTTCTATTCCCATCGGTAATTATATGCCATATATAATAGCGAAGTAAAGTTAGAGTTCCAACATATATTGTTTCGAAATAATTATTTCATCCAGTAGTTTGCGTTCACTTATAATTAACTCATAATGGAAACTTGACCTTTTAGAACGATGTGTTAATTGTTTGTTAGTTTTTCAAATAAAAAAACAACTTTTCTTATAGAGTTTTAAAGTTCTGAAATTTCTTGTATGAAATTATAATTCAACTGATCGACACATTCCATATAGAAAAGCTCAGGGCTGTTGTGTAACGTTATCTGATGTAGGCGAATCATTTCGTCAGTCACTACGAAATGTAGCGAACAGTGAGGGAGATAGTGTAGATGTGTATTTTACCTATTTATATCTCTTATACCAATTTTTGCGGTTAAAAATTCATCTGTTGCCGCAAATTGCTAATATAATAATAAAAATGCTAATAGTAATAATAAAAACCTGCAAATTAACCTATCAAGACAACTATCAAGGTAGTACAACATGGAACTATAAATTTGAATCCTTCAGTATTTCCACCTTCACTTTTACAAAATTATATGAAACATTGTCTAAATCTAAATTACACCTAGCACGCTCCGGACAATAGTGAAATATAGTATTGCCATATCCTAACACCTTCTAGTTGCGAACTAGATTCTTCTGAATTATGATTCTGATTTTTCTTAAAATATGCCTACTTTGTAATAAGTAACACATCTGAGCTACACTATTCATTGTAGCACAATTTGATTAATAACTAGTGTCTGCATCCTGATCCTGCTGCTGGGGTACTCTGGAATACCGTTATTCAAATCTTAGCATAATCCTGTCTAGTATCTAGCATATTCTAATAGATATTTCAGTTCATACAGAAATGCACTGGCAAAGTTACATTGTATTGAACGAAAGTGTAAAATGATCTCTTTGAGTCTCTGATGAGTGGACTGTATGTAGGTATGTATCTCTCGTAACTCGTGGGTGGCTGCGGAGATGAATCTTGTCTCCAGGTTGTAAGGCTGAAGACGTTCTTGTAGGCGGAGATCAGGGCGTGACGTGATCTCTTGAAGTTCTTGAAGTTCTAGTTGTTGTGGAGAGAGGGCGTAACGTACTCTCCGGTGTTAAAGTCACTAAATGTGGAAAGTACCGCAATTCAATGTCCCAACGTGTTAGAGAGAGAAGTACATTTTCGGACACAATATGGCGGATTACAGCTACAATCTGCCTGTTTCATGCCTATTGTTGTGTTTTGTGGATTGTGGGTTATGTGTCATAGTGTGTCATATTTGTTTATTTTATTGCATATAGGTGTAAATTAATTTTTATGTACATTTTTCTCTCGCGAAATTTCGTTTTTACTTTTTGGGAATAAAAATGCCAAGTTGTTGTTTTATCTTTTAAAACGAGCAAATTTTTGTTTTCTATTTTGAATTTCGCGCGGCGCGGACACAATATGGCCGCCCATTGCGGTACTTTCCTCATTTAGTGACTTTATCCGGTGTGGACCTGAGGGCGCAACGTTCTCAGGTCCGGGTCCGAGTTGAAGTTCTAGAAGTTTGGAGAGAGGGCGTGACGTGCTCTCCGGGGTGGACCTGAGGGCGTAACGTGCAGGTCCGGGTTGAAGTTCTCGTAGTATGAAGAGAGGGCGTGACGTGCTCTCCGGGTTGAAGTTCGTGAGGTTATGGTTTGTCGGTTTGTGTGGCGTGAAGAAAGATCACAACACACTGTCGTTTTGAGCATACATCGTATACTGAATTTATTGTACCAAATTTCAGGGCTTTTATACATCTTATTTTACATTGGTTAAATGAGATATTATTTGTTTTCTTACAATGACCTAGCGTTGCAGAAACTGACCTTAACTGGAGCGCGCTCCTTACGGTTAATTATTGTGATTCAGAACTTGACTTGTTGACGTTCGGTCGGGGTTGTTATTCTTCGTAATAAAATAAGACGTGCTTTTTAGTTGAACTAGATATCCCAAAAACCTTGTTACCTAAGCTGCGTCAGTGATTATTATCTGTTTGTAAAACAAAACGTGTTGAAAAGTTCCCAAAACTATTTCACCATAAATTACAATTTCTTAACCTAAAATAATGTTGACGTTAGCGCCAACAGTATAGTATTCCAGGCCGGAGTGCTAGAAATTATATACCCTACCATATTCTAATTACCAATTATATTCTATATGGTTCCGCTGAGATATCCGGGAATATAGCTCATTTCACGTCTTATAATTTGTCTATTTTTATTAATTATCGCATATATATGAGCTTCTTTCTAGTTCATACTTCACTCTAGCTACTAACAAGTACCTAGGTACTTCCGCTAAGATATTCTAGAATAACGTACTTCTAATCCTAATAGAAGGTAGCCTTCAGCATGTGCCACATCTGACGAATGTATACTCTAACCAGTAGCAATTGGAACACTCAATAAAATCTGAATTTACCGAGGACATTCGAAAAGAGCCCGTTATCTCTATACAAAACCAAGGGACTTATTTCTTTACTTATTCAAAAACGCACTGGTATATTTTAAAACGCAGGTGTTCGTGTTCGTGCAGTCGCCCAAGTGAAATCGTATATGTGAATGTATGGATATCTACAGATAAAGAAATAAAGGGTCCATTGGGTCGCAATTTTTTTTTACGACAGCGGTACTTCGCTTGTATCTTCTTCTTCTTCTATGGAGCAGGTGTAGTCTTCTTCGGCACTTATACTCGAGAAAGCAGTGGTGTGTGTATGTGTGTGCCATTTATTTATGCTATTTGAAAGTGAATTCATTGTTAGAGTTATTATCCGTAATGATACGCCCATGAACGGACCGCGTGTTCCAATTGTGACTGGACATAGTATACCAAGTTACATTTTAGCATTGTCCAAACTTCTTGATTCTTGTGACTCAACATAGTATAGTTTACCTTCTAAAACGTATACGGTTTCATTAAAAACAATCCCTGAGATCTTTTCTGAATTTTAGCACACTCTAACAAGTTTCTAGATTCTTCTGGTGGGAGACTCTAGACATAGCCACCTTATTCTCTGTACATATTGATTCTGAATTCTAGCACTTTCAAGTTACTAACAAGTGTCAAGATTCCTTTGCTGGGATACATAAAATACAGCATCATACGCTATTTGATGAATGTTCCAGGTTATATAAACGTCGAAGATTCAGTCGAGGGTAATTTTCGAAGCAGTCGAACACTTAGAAGACTACCACATCACCTCTGAAGGTGTTTGCCGCAAAAGCAGACGAAACGTCAGGTTACTTAAACCTTTCTGGAGGCCAAATAGCCCGGGAAAACGCTGCACATTATATAATAATATCCTGATAGTTTTATTCTGGCATATTAGCATATTCTAGCTAGCACATTCCTTGTCACTAACTATAATCAAATACTTTCCCTGGGATATTGCATAACATAGCGAATTTCACGTGTTAAGATATGCATAGGTTCATTGAACTGAGATATTTTATGGATTTTAGCACACTCTAAGTTTCTATATATTCCTCTACCGGGAGACTAAGAATAACATAATTCTAATTTTTAGCACAGGCCAATGTTTAATCTTCCATATCTGTTAGCCGGTAAAAGTCATATACGACTGCCGCGTCAAAGTTAGATTTCAGCATATCCTAGACTCGAATGAATTTCCCAGCACATTATAGTTACCGACTAAATTTCAGATCTATCCGCTAGAGTATTGCAAAATCTAATGTATTAGATTACAATCTAATTAATTAATTGTATTAGATGTACAATCTCAAAATATTCCTAATTTGTCATATGTGTAACAGCGGAGTTCTTTTCGAGATTACAGTACTTCCCTATCAGAGCCACCTTGTCCCAGGTACATATGAATTCTACATTATAGCACATTCTAGTTAAAAACAAGTGCATAGATTCCTTCCTTGGGATACCTAAAATAAACCAGTATCTAGCACTTCTATATGGAGATTCTAGCGTATATAGTACTTTCATGACAAAGTTAAATTCTAGCATAGTCCAGGCAAGGGTGAATTCTATATTTTAAGACATTCTATTAATCAACTAGACTCTGTACGTGTACTGTACTCTGTAACTGTACTCTGTACTCCGTCCGTGTCTTAAAGTATGCCTAGCTTGTAGCAAGCATCGCTCCTGAGCACTCTTCTTAATTCCAACACATTTAACGACTAACTAGTATCCAGATCGTTCTGTTTTTATTCCCTAGAATAACATGATTTTAATATAAATATAAGCACAGATATATGTTTGATATAAGTTATACAGTATCTAACACTTCTATATCTGCTAGATGATTCAGTTAATAAAATAGTGTTCTGATAAAAATTACATTCCAACATATTCTAAGCATGGGTGAATTATATATTATAACATTCTAGTTCATAACTAGAGCTACACTAACTACGCTAGAGGAGATCGATTGGTTCAATTCTACCAAGAAGAGAACTTCAAAGTGTCCAATACGTGGTTTTCATTGCCTCCCAGAAGACTTTATACGTGGAAGTCACCACAGGACAGAGATGGTAATATTGTTCGAAATGAAATTGATTTTATACTCACCAACAAACGATTTGGCACATCAATTAGAAAAGCATGTACATATCCAGGTGCTGATGTACCATCAGACCATATTATCCTTATGGCTTCAGTGAAACTAAAGCTAGCACTAATAAAGAAACGCAATCAAGGAAGACAGTTGGCGATAGAAAATATCAAACAAGAGCCAATCAGAATAAACCTGCAAAATAGTATAAATAAGGAATTAAAAAAGTTAAAGCAAACTTCTACTGATTCTGGGGTGAACCAAATATGGGAGAACTTGAAGACAACTCTGAACACAGTAGCCCAACACGAACTGGGATATCGAAACGTAAAACCTAAGAAGGGATAGATGACAGAGGAGATTCTACAATTAGTGACAGAAAGACGCCAATATAAAAGTACAAACCCAGAGGAGTATCATCGGTTAAACGCAAAAGTCAGATCTGAAATTAGAAAAGCCAAAAAACTATATATAGAGCAAGAATGCCAAGAAATGGAAAATCTGCAACATATGCACGATACCCATGGTGAACACAAAAAAACTCGAGTAGCTGGAATTTATAAAAGCAGAAACCCCACAATACTTGTCAACGATAAGAATGAGATCTAAGAGAATGAAGAATTGAACAATACATGGATGCAATATATAAAAGAACTTTTCCATGACGATGAAAGAACAGACCTAGAATATAACAGTGAGGATAAACTCCTAACAGGTCCACCGATAACGAAAGATGAAATTCGTAAAGCGGTAAGACAAGCTAAAAAAAAACAAATCAGTGGGACCAGATGAATTACCAGCCGAAGTCATTAAACTGATTGACGACGAGAATGTTTCCCTGCTAGAAATCATCTTCAACAAAATATACAATGATGGTACCTATCCAACAGACTGGCTGACATCTACATTCATTCCTCTACCCAAAAAAACGAAATGTAAAAACTTGTAATGAACATCGCTTAATAAGTTTAATGAGTCACCCACTGAAAATATTCCTAAAAATACTACATAACAGAATCTATAGAAAGTGTGAAGCCGATATGAAGGACACACAATTTGGTTTCAGGAGCGGAATGGGAAGAAGAGAGGCTTTATTCGGCATTCGTGTACTCGTCCAAAACTGTCGTGACGTACACAAAGACATCTTTCTCTGTTTCGTCGACTATGAAAAGGCCTTCGACAAAGTCCAACATGATAAACTAATCAGTTTGCTAAGAAAAACAGATGTGGATGAGAAAGACATTAGATGCATCCAAAACTTATACTGGCAGCAGAGAGCACATATAAGAACACACGAGTGCACAACAGACGATGTTGAAATACGTAGAGGAGTCAGGCAGGGATGTATCCTGTCCCCACCCCTGTTCAATCTTTATTCAGAGGCTATTTTCAGTGAAACATTTGACGACAGAGATATGGGCATTAAAGTGAATGGAGTTTGGGTTAACAACATAAGGTACGCTGGCGACTCCGTTCTACTGGCAGACAGCATAGAGGGCTTACAACAAATGATGGACCGACTAAATGACATCGGCAAAAGTTATGGTTTCAAAATAAACAGTGCTAAGACCAAATTTATGATAGTAAGCAGACGCATAAGCAGACTCGTGTGGGGTTGCTAGTCCTCCATTGGGCGCCTCCCCAGGTGGTGGATAGGGGAATGCCTCCCAGATATGGGTGGTACCGGGGAATGAAATACCCGGGGCGGACCAAAACTAGCGCCGAATGTCTGTCGGCATAAGCAGCCACCTCCTCTTGGTCAACAGCTTAGGGTGGAAGAACCAACAGGAGTGAGGGCAATCCCTTGCCCTTGAGATGAGAAATCGTCCCTAAAGGCGGAAGATCCAGTAAATGGTCAACGACAGGGGGCTACAGAAGGTAAAGGAAACCCACTGTATTAAAGATCCTTACGGATATTCCCAGGATATACATCCGATTAACTCTTATCATATTGGAAGAAAGATCAGGAAATAAAATGCAGAATCGAGCAAGCTCGAACAACGTTCTTAAGGCTTAGAGAATTTTTGACAGACAAAATCTTGAATTTCAGTCTCAGATATAGGATGGTAAAGTGCTACGTCTGGCCCGTTCTCCTGTACGGAGTCGTGGCATGGACGTTGAAAGCAGCAGTTATCAAAAAAGCTGAGGCCTTCGAGATGTGGACCCTGCGACGGATGCTGAGGGTGTCGTGGGTTGATCATGTAACGAACGAAGACATACTGAGAAGAGCTGGTTTGGTGGACCGTGAACTTTTCGAAAACATTAAGAGAAGAAAACTGGCTACCTTGGACACATACTACGTGGAGAGCGTTATCATTTCCAACGTCTTATTCTCCAGGGTAAAATAGAAGGAGGAAAGAGAGGAATAGCTAGAAGAAAACTATCCTGGCTACGAAACATAAGACAATGGACAGGAATACGAGACTTCCAGGCACTGCAAAATGCTGCAATCAATAGGATTATATGATGAGAGAAACGATGAACGCCTACGCAGGAATCTGCACGGCACTTTAAGAAGAAGAAGAAGAAGAAGAAGCAGACGCAAGACAACCTATGAAAACGCTCGACTGCTAGTAGACGGCACACACTTGGAACGCGTCACGCAATACAAGTATTTGGGGAGTTGGCTTGACGATGAATGGGACAACGAAAGGGAGATTCGGTCCAGAATAGAGATAGCCCGGAATTACATCCTCAAGTTCAAAAATATTCTCACCAGTAAAGATACCAGCCTAAAAACAAGAATGCGTTATGCTAAATGCTACGTATGGTCGGTTTTACTCTATGGAATGAAAATATGGACGTTGAACACCAGGATCATCAATAAATTGGAAGTATTCGAAATGTGGACCTACCGCCGAATCCTGAGGTGAGAAGTGAGAAACGACGAAATTATAAGAAGGATGGCCAAAGACAGAGAAATGATGCTCACCATAAAGAAGAGGAAAACTGCTTATTTGGGACATGTCATAAGAATCCCCAAGTATCAACTGCTACAGTTAATCATTGAGGGTAGAATAGAGGACAAACGGGGCGTGGGAAGAATACAAATAAATGTCCTGGCTGAGGAACATCAGGAAATGGACAGGCCTGAGAAGAATCGGACATCTGGTTCATACGGCAGCAGATCGGGAAGCCTATGGGAATGTGATCGCCAACATCCAATAGTAGTGGATAGGCAGCAAGAGAAGAAGAAGTTCATAACTAGCTTTTTTATCCTTCCGCTAGGCCATTCTATAATAAAACACATTTCCCGCCTTAAAATATGCCTAAATATCTATTTATCACATGTGATTTCCTATCCTAGAAGAGCACAGTATTGCTACTAACAAGTTTCTGCTTCCATGTCTTGTGATATTCATGATCCTAATCTTAGTACACGTTTCACATTTGATGGATGTTCCAGGTTATCTAGTACAGTCCAGAGAAATTGATATTCCATATAATTATACAGCGCGATCGAATAAAAAAATAGTCAAAGCAGGCCATGAAAAAAAAGCCGCATGTCTTTACTTAGTTCCTAAATTTAAAAACACAGACGGAAAATACTAATTGACACTGTCAAGTCAAGTTCAAGTCAAACTTGAAGTTTATTTTTGACATCGTCATACGAGTGATTGGCATCTTCGGCGGGAAAATGTTCCTGGAATTCTTCATAACAGGCAACATATCTACGAATATTGCCATTCACTCTTTTCCAGCTTCACTCCATTTCTAAAATAGGATTCTAAAAGAAAACTTTTGATTTGCTTCGACAACATCGTCTCGTGTTAATGGACGTCAACTTGACGTTTGTAATTAATAACCTGAAGAAGAAGAACTTTAGGAAAAGACATGCGTATTTTAGGTCATGGCCAGCTTTGACTATTTTTTTATTCGATCGCACTGTATGTCCTAACTTATTCTACTTAACGAGTAGACGCTAGATCATTTCGCTATGATATCCTAGAATAGTTTGCAGTTCACGTCATAAAATGTACCTATTTTCATTAAATATGATACCTGATTTACTAGATACTAGATTTTAGCACATGCTAGCTACTAACAAGTGCCTAGATCCTTCTGCTGGGATATTTTGGAATATCATTTTAAGCTAATATCTGTATGTTCAGCATCTGATGAATGTTTTTAGGTAAACAGTTAATGTTTTAACAAAAAGATTTGTTACATTATTTATTCGACGAATTTTTTGATACTTCAAAATTTTCTATATTTCAGATAAAGATTTTACAAGATTTATAAAATTAACTTTTATAGTTTCCGTGTTTCAATGTATTGTAACACACCAGGGAAATTAAACGTTTTAAACACAAATAATATTTGAATTGATATTTTCTATTTTTAATATCTGTACTTAACCCAAAAAATGAATTGTTAAATTGGTATTTATTTTCTGATTTTTGCAATGTATAAATTTAAACAATTATATGTAAGAATAGTATGAGAAATATTAAGCTTGATATCTCAAAAATTCTAAAAGTGACAGTTACTGTCTGTTAGTATTGAATGAATATAAAGTTTCAACATCACACATTAACACTTATTAATCTACTCGTTAATCTCTTCGGTATCCCAGTGATAATAGTTTTACACTGAAATGGTTCAGAGTAGAGAAGGGGTACTTTGATTGACACAAAATGTGGCGCGAATCTAAACTTCGGGGATTTATACCAATCAGAGATCGATGACTAGTAGAGGTCGGACCACATAAAAACGGGAATATGAATCATCCTTCGTGCATATTGTAAATGCTACTCGCTCTCATCAGTAGCGGTACAACTTTTAAATTAAATCATGCAAAATAAAAGTAAATAAAATATAAGATTGAATATCGTTGCAGTTAACGTTTATTTCTTCTGTTTCGATTAATTGTAGGTTTATTTAATGATACAGCAATAATAAAATAAGTTTTATTATATTTTTTAATAGTTTATAATATTGTAATGTTTATTTTCTAATTTATTTACACTAATACTAATTGTACACTAGACACTACTTAATTTATTTACACTAATACTAAACTAACTAATTTATAACACACTTAACTATTTCCTAACATTAATTTATATCACTCTTAATTATTAATTTATGTATACGCTCTCGCTTTCGCTATTTCGCTTATTTACTCTCGCGGCTTCCGTCTACTATTAATAATAATCTCCGACCGCAAAACCCGCTTATATACACATCTCAACTGTAATCCGGAACCTTCTGGCGTATTCTTGAAATTACTCGAAATACCTTTTTTTATGTAGAAAGGTCCAGAAGGCCATAAATTACCTTTCCTTAAATAATAATCCGGGAGGTTTCTTCTTTAATAAGATGTTTTTATAGAATTCAATTAAGCGTCGCGGCAATTCCTTTGAGGCAAGCCGCCCAGGTCCGATACGAGTAAACACGTCTCGCGCTATTGTTTACTTTTCGCATTACACTATTGTGTCTATTATATGGGATAATTTGTATACATACCTACCACAATACAAATCACGTACATTATTGCTTAAAAATTGGGTAAATAATACAGAAAAGGCATTTAGCTATTAAAAGCACATTGTAGTTAACAATAAGTGATGCAAATATTAACTCGCACACTTAGAGTGTTTAAAGAAGTCAACAAATATGTTTAAAGAAAGTTTGAATACCTAGTTGCTTCCATTACAACCCTCTCACTTACTGAAGCTATTAACCGGCGCAGGTAAATTATTGCAGAATTCGGCGGAGAAAAACAAGTGCGTTATTTGAAAATTACCTGAAGCCAAGTTTTCTTAAAACTCTTTTTAAAGATGTTTTGCTGCCTTCAAATGGACGGTCCTCTCTCATGAATATTAACAATACGGTCTATTGTTGGATAAACTTTGTTGATTTTATAATAATTATATTAATTATAAATATGTCGCCGTTAAAAATCTTCCATGTCAGTGGTAATTTTGGTTACCGTGCATGGTTTTGTTTTTGTATTGGGTGGTGTTACAAAGGTCCCCTCGCTCTTTTCAACTTCAGCACCTTCCTGTCGAATTTTCGTTACAGTAGTCTTGGATATACCAAGAGCTGCACAAACACGTTCCGATACTTTGGTCAACGGAATGGATATACCATTTTTGGCCTCATTTTCCATGAACTTAATTAGTCGACACAGGAGTTCTCGCCTTTGAGCTTGCAGTACCATAATTAAAATGAAAGAGTATTCAAGTTCAATGTAAGATTAACATAGTATTCCGTTATTCATTATTTCTTAAATTTCTTAAATTCTTAAGTTGTCCACTGTACACATAAAATTGAGAAGGCTTCTATAGAATACGTAAATAGAATGGTTATTACTCTGGATTTAAGAAAACTTTAATGAATGTTTTCTATAGAAAATTCTGCTGTTTCAAATGACGTAGTTAGCTTCTTTACTCCACCATAAAGTCTGAAATTTTATAGGCGACGGCGGCGACATAATTTTCACCCAAGTCTGAATTTAATTAATCCGAACTCGAACTAGTCGCGAACTACCACTTTTTCCACGGGAAATTAATACAAACTTAAACAATCAATTTGACCCTAGTTTAGAACCTCTGAATTAATATTTGGGGAACGTAGGTCGTAACACACAAAGCGTTCATTATTATGTCGTAAGAACATTATAATTATGTGGATGTAACTATGTATTTGAATCGAATATACGGAAACTGTATTTCAATCTACGCATTGAACCACTCAATTACTGGTAATTTATGATTTATGGACATTCCCGGTAAATCGTCTTTTATCGACAGATAAGTTATCGTTTTATCTTCGGATTAGGAGACATATGCAGAATATTTAATGTCTATGCGGCATATGTATTTTTTTATTAATCGTACGCATACCTAATGCTTACTCACAAATAGACAATTGGAAAATATACAGGTATAGGGTGTCAAAAAAGTGGTAAACAAACGACGTGTATACCCTAGTCATAAATATATTGACTGTGAGAGCGATACATACAAAAAGGCTACTTTAAGTGTACTCTAAAAGTTAAACCAATCTAAATGTCGTTGTAAAAAAATAATGGATCTGTTTCAGAACTACTCTAATTATGTAGATTCAAGTACACAGACTAAACACATGTTTAAATTGGTACCATGATTGTTAAATCCACTAGAAATCTACAACTCTCACTAGTTGTAAACTACATACCCAATGTGTAGATTGATTGTATAATTACGATATTTTTTAAGGAGTTGGTTGCAATTATCATTTGAAAAAGAAATTTATAAAAAGTTGTCTCTTTAAACATAACGTGAAGTTTAAAATGAACTATTGATGTGGAATTGAGGAGCTTTCAAGTTAGCTATGATAACTGCTATTTATAATTTGACAATGACATCTCTAAAAAAGTTGTAATTTTTCTTAACCACATCTGACGTTTTAAAAGAAGTTAGAGTTTATAAAGACTTAATAAAGATTGTATAGATTAAAATTGATTTCAAATTATTTATAATTTAAAACGAATCTCATTAAAATTTTGAAAGGAATTTTGACCATGAATAAAGTTAAGTTGATTATAGGTAAACTTTAATTTTTACATTCGATCAACATTTTTAAAAGAATACAATTTTTTGTCTAAGATGTTTAGATAAGGCAAGTGACACAATAATTACACAAGTTGCGGAGTTGCTAAATTATTTTAAAAGCAGGTGCGATTGTCTTACAAACAGCAAGACGTTTGAAATAAGGAATTCTGACTCTGCGAGGGATGATGAAGAATTTCTGAACAGTGTTAAAATTGCACAGGACTCACAAGCGACTGCAATTATTTGAATAAAAATAGAATGTTTCAAATAAAGTTGTAAAGCTTTAAAGGAATTTCAAGATCGTTTAAGCTATCTACTTGTTACATTAGTAGTAGTTCCAAGTTCGGAGGAATAAACTTTAATCACACGGAGTGCAAAGGGACTCGAAACGTGGAAAACCCTATGTTGTTGTATCTGACATTTTGGAAAATTTTTGAGATAGGTGGAGAAACTAGTTTTTCAACAATAAAAGGAGCGGTATTTACTTCGCAGAAAAATATTCGGAGTAAAATTTCTAGCTAGATAACTGAACAATATTTAATTTGATTGGTGATCGGTTCAATACTCATCGCAAAAACACTAAAAAAATAATACGTAATAATGATAAATACGTAATAATACAATAAGACAAGTGGGAATTCACAAATTGCGCGACATTGTGGTGTGTTACGCACGCAACTTCACTACCCAATACAATTGGACACTTTCACGACTTTCCCACGAGGAACGCTAAGTCACATCTTTACAACCGACCTTACAGCTTTACATCTTTAATATTGACGGCAGCAAAATTGTGCTCGGGGTCAACGTGGAGCTGATAACCAGCTGTCGAATAACCGTGGCGTACCCGAAAAACTAGAGAAAGAGAGAGAGGGGGAGAGACAGAGGGGTGGAGGGAGCGAAAAAGAGAGGGAGACCTTATATTATCTCCCCTATGGAGGGGAGATAATATAGCATAGATAATATAGAGCATGGGCTCGGAATAGTATGTATTATATCATAGGTCTTCTTCTCTTATTCAGGCATCTCCATCAATGAAGGCTAGCAATTACATTGGCAAACGCTGTTCTTCTGTGGTTCTTAGGAGTTGCTTAAAGTCTAGGCCTGTCAAGTGTCGAATATTTCTCATCCATAATAATTTTCCCCTTCCTACTCCTCTCTGTGTCTCAATCTTTCCTTTTATCATGAGTTGAGCATATCTGTATTTATCATTCCTCAGCACATGACCCTGGTAAGCCGTCTTGCGTATTTTAATTATATGGTGGAGTTTACGTTCTACTTCACTCTACGTAGTACTTCTTCATTGGATGTATACGATGTCCAAGTGATTTTAAAGATTCTACGGAGTGTCCACATCTCGAAAGCCTCTATCTTATTAATCATAGATGTTTTAAGAGTCCAAGTCTCGACACCATACAAGAGAGTGTACCAAACATAATACTTAGTAGTAGTCTCAGTCGGAGATCGAGATTCAGCCGAGCATCACAAAGTAGTCTCCTAATTCTATTGAATGCACTTCGAGCATTTCAAAATCGATAAAACATACGTATATATATTTTTGTTGGTCGTAACATTTTTTGGCCGGGACTTGTATTTTAAAGAGTACCTCCTATGCCTCTTCTGAAACCAAACTGATTATCCCCTACGAACTCTTCGCAATTCTTGAAAATTCTGTTTTGTATAATCTTAAGTATTACTTTTAAGGCGTTACTCATCTCATAAGACTTATCAGTCTGAAATCTGTGCAGTATTGGACAGTGTTTCTTCGGAAGGGAAATAAAGGTAGACTCTAACTCCAACCATTCTTATGGAATTTCACTAGATTCGTAAATTTTGTTATATAAGGTAACGAGCAAATCGATGTTATTTTCGCTTATTAATTTTAGTATTTCAGGGAAAAATGTTATAGGTATATCTGGAA
The DNA here is from genome assembly GCA_946251905.1 of Cryptocephalus moraei. Classification (NCBI taxonomy): domain Eukaryota; kingdom Metazoa; phylum Arthropoda; class Insecta; order Coleoptera; family Chrysomelidae; genus Cryptocephalus; species Cryptocephalus moraei. The sequence goes on from OX276454.1 coordinate 31,547,986, forward strand.
TATACAGAGCATGTATACAATACTGTATATAACTACAGCATTACACATTTTCGTGACACTCGCTCGAGCATTTTACTCCACAGAAAATGCAATATAACGCATATATACCTAGAAGCTTCGATTCAAAAAACTTCAAAATGTTTCTTTTTTGTTTATCATTGCAACATCGATCTTTTTTAATCAATTTTCCTGGAAAGAGTAGCTCAATTTCAAACATAGCCTTTTTTGAAACATATCTAGGTTACTAATAAGTATTTATTATTTTTTATATTTATTATATTACCTGCAGATATCTTAAAAAATATGTGAAATCAACAATCTTTTAAAAAAGTTTAGTTTTTGTGATGGCATTTTTGAATGAGTTGCAATGGTTTGAGAAAAGCTTAAAGTGAGGAGTATTGTAATTGGCAACCTTAATGGAATTCGCGCACTTTGAGGGAAGTTGTGGATTTTTTAAGGAACTTTCTTCGATGAAACAATGACACTTTAAAAGGAATTGACATTATTTAAAAAGAAACGTGAAGTTATGCAGTAAATTAAAAATAATTCTATATGAAACTTTAAATGTAATCTGTTACAACGTTTTGTACTGTTACTTGTCAATTTTTACTTGTGTTTAGATCTAAATTTTTCATATAAATCGCCTAAACAATTTCGCATTTTCCTTATGAGCACTCTGTCAAGGGTCTGGTTCGAAATCCCGACAATCAAAATCCCGACGAATCGAAATACCGACAGTTGAAATCCCGAACGTTCACAATCCCGACAGGTCCAAAATCCCGACAGGTTCAAAATCCCGAAAGTACTCATACATTTTGTACTTGATATTCTCATTACTGACAACTGACATACAAATTGATACTTGTTTGAATTTTATAAATATGCTACTTTAAATACAATTTTAAGGGAAATGTAAAAACTTTGATAAAAAAATCCAGTAATTTATAACTACGTATTGTATATTTCGTAAAAAATAACAAATACAATAATAGTTTTAATGACGAAAAAGGAACCTAAAATATAACTATATTTAATTATGAAAATGGAATTTACAAAACAAGATACGGACTTCTTTAGGAAAATTACAAAATGAAGATTTACCTATAGTTAATAATCTACCTAACGATGAAAAGGAACTATGTATTGTATATTTCGTAACAAATAACAAATATAATAATAGTTTTAATGATGAAAAAGGAAAAACGTAATTTTCCTGTAGAAGTCCTTATCTTATTTTGTAAATTCCTTTTTCATAATTAAACATAGTTATATTTTAGGTTCCTTTCTCATCATTAAAACTATTATTATATTTGTTATTCTTTACGGAATATACAATACATAGTTCCTTTTCATTTTTTATGTAGATTATTAACTATAGGTAAATGTTCATTTTGTAATTTTCCTGAAGAAGTCCGTATCTTGTATTGTAAATTCCTTTTTCATAATTAAATATATTTATATTTTAGGTTCCTCTGTCATCATTAAAACTATTATTGTATTTGTTATTTTTTACGAAATATACAATCCATAGGTATAAATTACTGAAATTTTTATTATCAAAGTTTTTACATTTCCCTTAAAATTGTATTTGAAGTAGCATATTTATAAAATTAAAACAAGTATCAATTTATATTTCAGTTGTCAGTAATGAGAATATCAAGTACAAAATGTATCAGTACTTTCGGGATTTTGAACCTGTCGGGATTTTGGACCTGTCGGGATTGTGAACGTTCGGGATTTCAACTGTCGGGATTTCGATTCGTCGGGATTTTGATTGTCGGGATTGTAAACGGATCCCTTATTTCCCCTCTGTCAATGCTTTAAAACGTTTCCCGTTTCACCAGTTCTGTTTGGCTTGCAAAAAACAAGGCACTAATTAACGAATTTACTGTGTCAGAATTGACTTTACTTTACATTTATTTCATTTAAGTCACAATACGATACGGTATTGATATACATGTAACCAAATCAATGACGGAGAATGGGAAGAATGTAAGAGTATAAAGGAAAATATTTTGTCTTATATAACCTCGATTATATGTCAATCGTTTTTAATTTTACTGATTATTTCCATTATTAATTTATTTATACCCTAATTACCTTAATATGTATTACCCTACTGATTAACTTATTTGCACCTTTATTTCTCTCGGCGAGCTCTGGATTATTCTCTGGCTTTTCTTTCGCCTGACTAACTGGTACTTGGGTAAACTTCGACGAAAGTCTCGAAATTTCGAAACTTCCTTCTACCCCGCAGAAGCGTACGATCACAGGGTAGTACCTTGAACGAAATTGAATTCTGCTTCTCGTCTGTAATGACGCAGATAAGCATGGGCGGTGCAGAAGGGAGTTTCGATGATAAGCACATTATTGATAAGTTTTTTTTAAACTTTCAATTTCGAGTTTAATCTCGAACTTACTGTAGATATATTGTAGATCTTAGGTGCTTAATGGCATTACTTTGCACGTTACACTCGAGAGTGCAACCAATTTGTCAAAACACCATACGGACTTTACGTACGTTTGGATGCGTGGGGGTATGTGTGCCCATGTGGTTAGCTCGAGGGGGTTGAATTATTCTTCTTCTATGTCTCCTACTCCTCCTTCTCCTCCTCGTCCACCACCTCCTCCGGAATTCCCCGAGAATAACGGTCAGGAAGAAAAAAGAAGCGTCGCGAACGACGCACGGGGCGCGGATTGGCCGCGGAGGCGGCGCCTCCGGAGCGCCGCGGCTCTATAAAATCGGCTGGCGTCGGGACGCTGCCTCTCACTGTGCAGAGTCGATCGCGTCCGATTTCCGAAACTTCCGAGAGAGCGGAGAAGTTCCTCAAGAGGGTACAACAGGTGTTCCGAACGGGGTAAGTCCGACCTGAATATCGAACATATTTTATTTTTGAATTTGGTATTGGATGTTTAAGTAGGTTTGGCAACAAGCCGTTTTCTTGGGGTAATTCGGAAAAAAACGTTTGTATCGTACCTGATGCATTTATATCGCCATTAAATCTAGTAATTGGGAAATTGTGTGATTTATTTTGAATAGTTTAAAAGTATCAACGTTTTGTTAAGAATATGAAAAAAACTTAAAAATGTGATATGGCAGAGATTGGAAAACCAGAGTATTAGTAGACCTACTGGAAAATTGTTATGATTTTATGTAGATGTTTATCTAAAAACCTAAAAATATAGAATTAAACGAAAATATTACTTTTCAAACATCAAATATTTACTGGTAGATATTTTGCGATTTTACAAAAACATTTAAATTGTTGATTTTACAATTCCTTACATATTTTTACACACTCAGAATAAGATTATAAATTGTTTTAAAAACCCCAAAATTTTTCTCTTAATTTGGCGAATATTTTGTGCATTCGACTATACGTTAAGCAAAAAACTGCATTGCATATAACGAAATTCTCTAATACAGTTGAAACAACATTTATTATAGTGTATTTATTACTGTACCAAATAGGTAAACTCTCATAGAACTTGTAAAATTACATACCTTTGTTAATTTTACAAAATTTTCGGGCAGTCATACTATAATAGCATTACGAACTTTGCAAGTCCTAAATAAATCAAGAGAAATTACATATTGCATTTATTATTATAATAAATCGATAAAATCTAATTGAAGTTGTTAAGTGTTTATTCAAAGTTGCACCCATTTTTAGTCAATTTTCTACAGAAAACACTGTTGAATTTGCAGAAATTACTGACTTTTTAATAACGTAAAATATTTTATAAATGAACAAAACACTTTTCGTAAATTAACTTCAAGTATTTTGTAATATCACAAAACGTGTTTCATGATATCATGAAAAGATTTATTTATTTTTTAGTTTCCAAAATGTACTTTTTAAAGTAATTGTCAACTAACACATTTTATTCGTACAAAATACATTTGTAATTATACTTAACAATTGTGTTTACTCCGAATTAGTGATATAAGTTATAATCCTTCACAAAACGCATTTCACAATTTTTAAATTAACAAAATGAAATTTGTAATTTTACTAAACTCGTTTAATAATTTTCATACCATTTTTTTTTATTTCATAACACATATTTTGTAATTTCACGAAACAAACTTTGTAGTTTCACAAAAATCATTTCCCGAAAGTCTTCTTGTAACTTCACAGATCTTTAGTTTGTCAATTTTATCTTACAAATTTCCTTTACCTTTGGAATTCAGCTATATATCTTTTACATATATTTACAATTTATGTAATATTTAAGATCGTTCGCATAAATTACAATTTATTATTTACCGTTAAAAGTTAGTATTCTATCCCCGTTTACTACAGAATACATATGCTGAAATAATAAAAGCAATATACAGTATCAATGATAAATTGTACAATATTTCGTTTCGACATAAATTGAACGATATGTGATGTATCTGACATTCTCCCCAATTAACAAGTAAAATATTACATTCAATCTGTCAAAGTATTATATTCACAAATCAAAATAATTGGATTATGTTTAGGAATTATATTACTGCTATAATTTAAATACGTTTATACTATGGTGATTCTTTATCATAACAAAAATACCATAATAAAGAAAACAAATTTTTAAAGTTGGGTTCTAATATTTAGGTACCTACTACACTAAATTGGTATAATAAAAATTGGTTATTTTTTACCACGGCGATCGGCTCTAACATACATATAGACTCTCAATTCTAGTTTAGATTTAGGTAAAAAGTTATTTCTGTCGAATTTCCTACTCGACTACGTGACTGGACCTGCCGGTTAATGCAAAAATTGAACTTTTTTCCACTTCCCTGCGATTACATGGACGTACGTAGTTCCGCGATGCAGTCCGTTCTTCATTAAAAAATGTAAAGTTTACGTTATACTCCAAATAAAATATTCATATTTCAATTGGACGTTCGTGAATGGAAGAGCTCCGGAAAATTGGCGGAAAATTGGAATCGATTCGACAGAACGTCCCCGATGCATTCAATCCACGAAGATGTTTTTGGTTATCTGTGTGTGGGTAATGAAATTAGCGCAAAAACCGAAGTTGATTAGGAGTTACTGTAATTGAAGTATTTTCTCATTTTAAAAACAGATCCATTGAGGTTTACTTTTTTGAAACTGTCGGGTTAATATTCTCACATACATTTTTTACGTTGGTGTGTTGATTACATACTGTCTCTACTTCCTATATTCTCTAATATAATTCCTATCTATTCTCGATTATACTTTCTATAAAAATAATACTATAATATTTACAATAAAAAAAAATTATCGAAACTTAATAAAAACATATTTAAAAGAAGGAACTAAAATAAAACTTTGATTTGATACCTATGTACATCCCAACACATGTTAGTGTGTGAATATATGGTTCTGTATTTCCTATGGTTGGTTCATGGGTGGCGACAGGTGACAGTATAATTAGTATCTTCCCAAAAATCAAACGAAATGGGGTCAATTATCCACACTGATGTGAATTTTGCCAAAGAAACTAATATTCTGGTTAATTTTCAGAAATTGGGATTTTCACGGAGCAACTAAGCATTAATCGCGCCTTTAAATAAAAAGTCTGGAGAGCTTTAGCTAATTTTCAGAATTGTACACAAGTTCTCGTTATAAATCTGAACCAGAAATCTAACTATGGGACCAATTTCAGCAATTTCTTCAAAAATCTATTGAAATCTAGTCGATTATCCAATAATGAATTTAAACTTTAACCAAAATTGTGATTTGTACCTAATTTAATAATTTGGCGGGAAAATATAACGTATGATAGTTACCCCATTCAGAAATCAACACAATGTTTCCAGTCATCGTCATTCATCGGTCGTTCATTTTGCAGCAACTGATCTATTTAACCAAGGAACTGACCCGTCCATTTGAATTTGAATTCAGTTTCAGTGTTTTTTCCAGAACTCAGGTGAAATTGGGAAAATTACCCAAAAACATTCTCAAGATGTTTGCCCAAGAAACTACTTTTCTAGGCAATTTCCAAAACGTAGGAAAAAGTAAAATCCACCCAATTTTTAATAAAAATGTCTAACAAACTGTGGTGGATCATTCAGATATCAAATTACCTTTTAATAAAATTGTATTTTTTAACATATTTCAATAGCATACAGAAAATCCTATTCAGAAATCTCCACGACTTATGTCCTACTACCTAATTTTCCGGAAACTTAAGTTTTTCGCCAAGCTCCTGATCAATAATAAATCTAGATTTGAAACTAGTTTCAGTATTTTTCTGGAAAATCAGATGAAATGAAGTCCTGAAAATGAAGCCAAATACATTATCATGGCGGTTGTCCAAAAATCTGATATTACTCTCTATTTCTAGGAACCTAAGATTTTAATTAAGCAATGATCCAACAAAAAGACTTAAACGCTAATTAATTTATTAGAAACGCTCCCCCAACTTTTAAGAGAAAAATTCTAACAAACTCTGGTCGATCTTTCAAAAATCTATTACACTTTTAAACAAAATTGTGACTTTTGCCACTAATTCAAGAGTGCAGAAAAACCCGAGCTATGCTATGTTACCCTATTCAGAAATATCAAAAGATCTACATAACTTTTGTCCTATTAAGTAATGTTATATTAAAATTTCAAGAAACTGATATCTTTGACCAAGCAACTGATCCATAAATCTGGACTTGAATCAAATTTTAGCACTTTTCCCAAAAATCATATAAAATTGAGGTAATTGTCCGAAAACGTTAAATTTGGCGTTTGTCCAAAAAACTGATGTTCTAGGCAAATCTCGGAAACTGAGATTTTAATTGAGCACTAATCTACAAAAGTCTGTTTACCTCTAGTTTTTCAGGATATGTTCCAAAAATCTACTGAACTATTGACCGTTATTTAGGTATACCAGTACCAACCGTAAAATTAGAAATGTTATTCAAAAGTGAAAATTTTGTACATATTGTAACGATTATTTTCTAATTTATTTACACTAATACTAATACTAGACACTACTTAATTTATTTACACTATTACTAAACTAATTTATATAACACACTTAACTAATTAATTTATATCACACTCTTAATCGTTAATTTATTTCACTGGTCGGTCTTTCACTTATTTACTATATCGCGCTCACGTCTAATAATGATCTCCGACCACAAGCCTGCTTATATACACATCTCAAATGTAATAGGGAACCTTCTGGGGCATTCGTGTAATTACTCGAAATATCTTTTATTATGTAGAAAGGTCCAGAGGGTCATAAATTACTTTCCTTAAATAATAATCCGGGAATATTCATGGAGCTGTCTTTTTTATAGAATTTAATTAAGCGTCGCGGCAATTCCTTTTGAGGTAGCCGCTCAGGTCCGATACGAGTAAACACGTCTCGCGCTGTTTACTTTTCGCATTACAATATTTAATAAATTTGCAAGAAAATCCCACGAATTCTTGTAACTATACATAGGTTCTGTCTTATTACCTAATCCTTCAGTAATTTTTTGCGTAAATAGAATTTTTATTCAAACTAATTTGTAAATCTGGAATAAAAATTAATTCAGTAATTTGCACAAAAACTAAATGAAATAGATTCAATTATACAAAAAAAATTCAAAAATGTTGTCCAAAACAACTAATTTTCTATTCAATTTCTAAAAACTAAAATTTGAGGTTACCAACTAATTCATAAATCTGGCCATTAAACGGAAAGTCTAATAAACTAATGAAATCCAGTCGATTTAACCAAAAATGTGTCTAATTCAGTAGTTTTCAGAAAAATATCTACATAATGTGACGGTACACACATTGCCTCATTATTGTTTCTTAAATACGATTTTACTGTTCGTGGAAAAACTTCTTTCTGGTTCTGCTGCAGTCGTAGAAATTGTTATTAAAATTTCTAATAATAGAATTCTACATAATTCAAAACATACTAAATAATTTCTGTAATAAAAGGGATCCATTAAAATTGCAAAATTCTTTTCAGGAATTAAAAAAAAATATTTTTTTTCAAATATTTAGCAATTTTCGAAATAGGAGTAGAAAATGAAAAGCTGGTTGACGTTATGATATCTAAAATAACGTTTTCAAATTACCACTATAGCACAGAAACTCCAGGAAATATTTGATACTCTGTGGTAATTACTAGTTGCTCAAAGACAAAGAAATCTGCTTTCACTTTTAGAAGTTCAGCACAATATTATTAAAAACTAATATTTGTTTAATCGAGCACAGTATGTCTTAATCCCTCTACAACAGCGTACACTTAATTACTGATTAGATTCTCAAACAAGTTTGAACAGATTCAATTAGATCTCAGTCAAAATATCCCACTAAGTGTATTGTTTGTTCCTTGCTTGTCATTCGGTCAATCGACTGTTTAATCAAGGATTAAATTAATCAGATGTTAATCGAGAACCTGAATTAATTTAGATCTGTCGTTTAGTCAAACGATAGGTTCACTTCGACGTTTCCTTTGATGCAAGTAATACAATAGCGGTTCAAGTCTCAGCTACATTACACGCGTTTAAACTATCAATACAAAGGAATCTTTTGGTTGATTCGGTGATATTTCGTAAATGAAGTATACGTGGAAGAGTACAATTACAAAGAAATGTTGGTGTTTTAATGTAAATATGTTTGCGGTCAATTTGAGTAGATTACTAGGTTTCCTTGGGGAGTATTTTTTTAGCCGAAAAATTTTCATTTCATGCTTAGAAATACGACAGCCACTCTTGAAATTAGTTCTTTAAAGTTGATATGATATATTTCAAAGTATTAACTAAGAAATTTAACTTAATCAAATGAGTTATTAATATTTCCATTATCTATTCTAAACCATCTTTTAATTCAATGCTCCTTGGTAAACGAAATGTGATTGGTTGACATGTCATTAAAATTAAAATTATTTCCATCGCGGTTTAACTATAGTGTTAATAAAAAACGACGTTTACTTCCATGTGTTATGTTTATTCAAATTTGTGTTTTAGAGTTCGCTGGCAAACAGCAAAAGAACACTTACGTTTCCGGATAAATTATCTATCTATCAGTCATTTCCGAAATTTGGAAAATTTTGTAACGGATTTATAAGCTAGTAATGTCTGTGGTTTCTAATCCGGATAAGTACTCGGATATCCGATATTCCTGATAGTCGTACCAATTATAGCAATTCTGTTATTTTTAATTTTACTAGGATATACCCGATATCAATACCGACCTGCATATCCGAACTGGCTAGCCCTCCGAATAAACCAAGAGCTGGGGACGAGATTTCAACATCATCAGTATTATGGAATTCGTAAACAGGAATAAACTCTATTACCATTAGTTATTGAAGTTCCGAGCAGGCGGACAGCATACTTGTTGCGGAGGGTAGTTATAAGGGGTGAAAGTGATTAATTTTTCGGGGAAATTTCGGCATCGACAATAAGCTTAAAAATGTATGTATTGATAGGTCCTACCATACCTACATGAATCTCCAAGCGGCCCACATATGAGTAGCTGCAAAGGGGGCGGCGGACATGGGTAAAGGGGGTGAAAACGCGGAGAGCTAGAGTCAAAATTTCAACGTCATCGTCATCAGTAGTATGGAATTCGTAAACAGGAATAAACTCTATTACCATTAGTTATTGAAGTTCCGAGCAGGCGGACAGCATACTTGTTGCGGAGGGTAGTTATAAGGGGTGAAAGTGATTAATTTTTCGGGGAAATTTCGGCATCGACAATAAGCTTAAAAATGTATGTATTGATAGGTCCTACCATACCTACATGAATCTCCAAGCGGCCCACATATGAGTAGCTGCAAAGGGGGCGGCGGACATGGGTAAAGGGGGTGAAAATGCGGAGAGCTAGAGTCAAAATTTCAACGTCATCGTCATCAGTAGTATGGAATTCGTAAACAGGAATAAACTCTATTACCATCAGTTATTGAAGTTCCGAGCAGACGGACAGATTACTTGGGGCTAAGGGTAGTTATAAGGGGTGGAATTTGATAATTTTTCTGGAAAATTTCGGCATCGATAATACGCTTGAAAATTTATGTAATAATAGGTTTTACCATAACTAAACGGAAATCTGAGCGGCGGACACATGAGCGGGTGCAAAGGGGGTGGCGGACATGGGTGACGGGGGTGAAAAGGCTCGGAATTTCGTTTTTTTATGGTACGACCTATCATTACATACATTATCAAGCGTATTATCGATGCCGAAATTTTCCCGACCAACTAACCACTTTCACACTTTATAACTACCCTCCGCCCCAAGTAATCAGTCCGCCTGCTCGGAACTTTAATAACTGATGGTAATAGAGTTTACTACTGTTTACGAATTCCATATTACTGATGACAATGACGTTGAAATTTCGGCTCTAGCTCTCCGCGTTTTCACCCCCTTTGCCCTTATCCGCCACCCCTTTCCCACCTACATATGTGTCCGCCGCTTGGAATTTCGTTTAGGTGTGGTAAGACCTATCATTTCATACATTTTAAAGCTTATTAGCGATGCCGAAATTTCCCCTAAAAATTAATCACTTTCACCCCTTATAACTACCCTCCGCGACAAGTAAGCTGTCCGCCTGCTCGGAACTTCAATAACTGATGGTACTGGAGTTAATTTCTGTTTACGAATTCCATATTACTGATGATGTTGAAATCTCGTCCCCAGCTCTTGGTCTAGAACCCCCCGAACTCGGTCCCACAATATTCCATTATTATGAAAATGAAGGGATGGTGCAGTTCCTCCTAAACGACCTACACCGGTAGCAAAGAAGTCATCTGGGAGAAATGAAGTTATTAAAACCCTAAATGAATGTAGTAATTACTAAAGCTATTTGTCATATTAATTAAACAGAAAATGTCCGTCAAAGTCCTCTGTTTGGGCGCTTAAAAACGACTTCATAGGGCAGAATACAGAATTGTATGTTATTTATATAAATTTAATGTATCTTTCAATCGCATCTAAGATGTCTTTAATGTTAAAATTTTAAAAACGGAGCTATATCCAAGCATAGTATTTCTCAAGTATTTATTGTGCTACTACTAGAAGTTTCGTATATAGTACACAAATACCTGACAGCAAAAAGGAAATGAATTATAGACTACAACGAAATGTATCAAATATTTCTAAGGGAATATCCAAACATCCCGATAATTTGATATTTAGGTATGTATCCAGAAAATTTGATGTTTATGTATTATATCGCCGGTGCCTACAAAGAGTATGAATTTTAATAAATTGTCAACGAAAAAAATAACTTTCGGATAAGTGTTGGCGAAAAAATAATTATTTTTCTCTATAAAACATGCCCGCGAAGAAAGCCCGCTTATATACATATCTCCATTGCATTTGCGATGATTCCAGGTCATTCCTTTCTCAAATAATGGTTATCTAGAAACGCCTAGAACGTAATAAATCATTTTTTCCTTAATAAGATGTAGCATGACGTTGGGGACGGTTTTTATTGCTCACGGCGTTCCTTGAGGTAAGCCGCCGTCCGATAAAAATAAACGTTTCGCGCTGCTGTTTACATTTCGCGTTACAATACTTTTCCCTGGCATACAATTAGAAATAATAGTTTTCGCCACGTTTATTGAAAATTATACTCTTCGCCGCGTTTGTCAGGGTTATACACTTCGTAGGCACTATGATAGGCACCGGCGGTATATTCGGATTATATTATTCGGAGTATATTTGTTATACTACTTGGTTGTAACTCATAATGCGTTTCCTTATCTTGGGAACGCTCGTTAAACAAAAATTATTGAGAAAATTCTCCAGAGCCGTTAAGTTGTTTAAAAACGAATTTAACAGTTTCGGAAACTTTATTTCATTTGAAATTTTAATTTTTTTTTATTGTTCACGGAGTCATAAATATTATTTAATTCTATCCTAATTGTGTTGTAAGCTTTCCAATGAAAGTAAAAGAAAAATGTAATACCCTTAAGTGATTTTCGAATAGGATAATTTATAAAAGAAAATGTAATTATTAATTCATTATATAAGCTAGGATGGAGGTATGCGCAACTCATGCCAAAAAGCATATTTTCGGTTTAGCGCATGCGCATAAAGGTTTAGTTCGTAAAACGGATCGTGATCTCCATTTTCATTAGGTAAATAAAATACGTAAATTAAATTTGAATGTTTATATACTTCTATGTTTAATTTCACGTGAACATAATAGACCGTGGGCCCATGACACCAAAAGTGTCGATTTAGGGACATACTCAGACAGCCCGGGAAACCGGGAAAAAGTAACTCCGAGCGTCTGTCACCAGTCCTAGCATCTGCTATGACCACAAAAGCTATGACTTCCACTTCTTGTTAATGCTGGTATAAATCGAGATGTCCTCTCAGGAATCGTATGCAAATGTCGGAATATGGTTAATGGGTCGAAAGGAGTCGTTCCACCAAAGGGCATACTTTCCTCGATCATCCTCTATCACCAGTGTCTATCACCGTCTGGTGATACTGTATCACCCGACACAGAGTTTAGGAGTTAAGAACATTAAAATGGATATGTCTCCCAGTTCGTATCTTACACAAAATTTAAATAATCACAAGACAAATATGAACAGTCGGATTTGATTCTAACGTTCAAGAATTTCAAATATTATTGCCTTAAGAAGTTACCGAAAGTATAATTTTATTCATCAAGGAATTTGGGAATTACTGATATGAATGTGGATGTTACTTTAATCTATGATGTTTACAAAATAACAACATTTTGAAAAATGTTGCATATATTAAAGGGTTGAAACCTAGACTCTTGTTACGTTACGTAATTCTTAGACAAAAAATAACTAAAAACACCTAGGGAAATCGAACAATTCCGAAATGTTTATAACTTGAATCTTCAGCTGTGGACTATGCACTTTTCACAAAACACATCAAAAACAGCAAACATCTCTCAATACCTTATCATTTATCATTTTAGAAATTTCTCTTTTTTTGTTTCATTCATATTCTGTCTGAATGACATATTCTGACTGGCTTATTCAATATACAGTATTCTAACATTATTGACTTATAATCTTGAGGTGTCAACTTTCAGCGAATTGCATCTTATCAGTTCCTAAACCTTCCCTTAAATTGCCCAGACGATTCATCTGGACGAGGTGTTTCGTTTATATAATGGCATTACATTTTAGAAAAAGTAACGCCTGAATTTATTATCTTTTTACACATAACTTTAAGCTGCGTTGAATGGTTTATTAGAAACGACTTTTTATGGAAGCGAATTGCAATATTTGTTTTATCAACAAGACAGAGGAATGATATTGTTGGCTACCATCATAGGTATTATATTTTCATTATTACGAATAATAATGAAATGTCTTTTGACGCATTAATTTTGTTTATGTAGATACAGATATGTATGTATTTTGATAACATTCTTGCGTTTGGAAGTTATGAATTCAAGTATTTGTGGCATTAATATTTTAGGTATCGCATTTTTGTTCATTCTCATTTTGTTTCATAATGAACATTTTGTTCATTAGGCATTTATTAACTTACAGTTTTGAGTGTGCAAAGCACTTGAACTTAACGGCTCGTTAAAAGTTTAATTTAACCGAGTTCATAACTCTAGCCATTTGCAAAACCTCCATGTACCTACTCTATTTTAATTTTTTCGAGTGTACACTTACTTCATAAACTTTACAAAACAATACATAACCTGCAACTACCTCAAATATAATTTGAATGGATTGTCCTTCAGTATGTATTTCGATAATTAAGACCGAATCTGTGTTAAAAAATGATTCTATAGAAGTTTCACTTTTTCATTTTTTTTTTGTTTCAATTTCATCATTTACTGAGTTGCACCTAACTTGTTATTTTCACTCTCATAAAACATATGTTGGTTAACGGCACAAGCTCGAGTAATTTAAAAGCAATAAAAAGACATCCTCGACTTTTTTAATGGAATTGTTGCTAACGAAAAACAAAACAAGGGAATTGTTAAAACTATTTCACCAATTTCCCCTCCTTTCCCAACTTCTTCGTAAGTATAATTGCTGGTTTTTAAAATGTTTGGGCAAGTCCAGAGTTCAAAGTTTCAATTATTCGAGAAGTACTTCAGATTAAATCCCACAACAATAAATTTTATCTCTATATCTCACTTTCTCTGAAAAAGAATTCGGAGTTATAGTATTTTTCTGAAGCATCTTCAAGCCTAAGCTATAAGTTTGTTAAAGTCCAAAAGTCCAATACAATTTGTTGCTATTTGGGTACTGTTAAAAAACATATCACTTTCTCTTGGGGACTTTTTAATCTTTCCTGGCTACCAGGGCACCAGGGGAGCTATGCTATAACTATGCAGTTTCAAGTTTACTAGTAACCTGACGGTGTAATAAATAATAACATTTTCGTTCATACACACATACATATAAAGCTTTGCTAATATTAAATTTATCTCACCTGATGATTTGTTTACATTTCTTCAAGAATTCCGAATATTTCACAAACTCCTTAAACTTACTCGATTGCTTTTGTAAACTTTTACTGTTTGCTTTTGTCTATTGAATGTTTCAGGTAAAACAACACCATCTCGTGTAAAACGAGCTTCCGCAGTGTTTTCCTTTAACATATATGTACCTATATATTCGTACATGGATTGTGCTTTTACACGCTAGACTTTGTGGTTTTATTTCATGTATGATTAGAATTTCCTAACCGAAGAAATATTGACGTTTTCAATTCATTCATTTACTCTTATTTAATTGGCTTAGGTGTTTTCGAAAATTTTAGTTGGGAGAGTAAATAGCAAAAACGGACTGCGACCGCACCAAGTAATTAACAAAGACTTGCCTTGCCAGTTCAACTCTGAGAATAAATAATTCTTAACCTAATTTGTACCCGGAGAGTAATAAAGCCCCAAACAAGATTCTAGTGACCGCGCATACCGAACCGCGTATAAAGGAATATTTAATTAAAGTGCAAATCGTCCGGATACATATATCAGGATACGGTTAATATTCCACATGGAGAACGTAATTCAGTACTTATTTTATGCCTCATGTATTTAATGCGATTCGAATTCAATATCGATCTAATTTTGAGCGTCAATAATGACATAGCTTGCGTTGAATAGGAACATGAATCGCGTTGGTGATTTATATGGTCCCGAGGAACATATTGAGAAATCACATTGATTAGTTAGGCGATTTTATTACCAGCTATTAAAATCTCTACAAGTCCTACAAGGGATAAGCAAACCCTTTATTGTTTTTTCGTGTTATTATACGGTTATTAAAATAAAGTCAATATAAATAATTAATCATAAATAAAATTCATCATAGAGAGTGACAAGGAGAGGATAGTGTTCAAACAGTTGGAGGCGTATCAATTAACTTTCCAAATTAAAAGATAATAAATGTTTGTATTTTCGAGAGAAAGAGAAAGTAAATATTGAACAATACAAATGCCCACTGCCAATCACATATTTATTTAAATTTTCAGAATACAAACAAACATAATCTTTTCAAATTTTATTTAAAGTGATTGCAGGTCGTGTTTTCGTTTTGTTAAATGTTTGAAACGAGGACACGATGTCCCTACTTTAAAATACAGTAGATGGGATTACGGAAACAGCAAGAATTATGAATTCGGCTAACGAAGTGTATGTGCTTTACACACATGCACATATATAGAACTTCTTTGCATTTCAACACCAAATACATACATAAGATGTAATAGTAGTCTAGTCCAGTCATCAGCCATTTTCGCGTGTAATTTTGGGAAACAATGTCGATTTCTTTAAAAATTGGGATTTAGGTAGTACTATTTATACCGTTCTTTAAAGTTGAACTTGTGCCGAAATGTGCTTTTTCCCTAGGGGGGGAAACCACCCCTTCTAACGGGTAAGAAATTTTTTAATCAAAGCCGGGAAATCGATAGAATGACCAATTCTAAGTAACTTTTGATCTATAAAGTTTTTTTGTGAAGTTCATATTTTTCGAGTTATTCACGATTGAAACTACACATTTTTCATTGAAAATTGAATTTTTTTTTAGCCGTTTTTCACCAATAACTTGAAAATCTTTCATTTTATCGGAAAAAATAATCAGAACAAAAATGTAGCTAATAAAAAAACAAAGAAATGCTTTTTTAAATGACCTCTATAAACCCAATAAGGACTGAGTTATTGGTCGTTGAAAGATAGTTATTTTTCTAGAATCGCGAAATTGAAAATATTCAACCTTCAATAACTTGAAAATGGTAAAATTTTTGGGGATAACTCAATCGACCTTTTCTAAATAAAATACCCTTTAAAATGAGCACTGACATAAGTCATATCGTTGATTCATCATCATATCAATCAACGGTCATATGCATAAGAATTAACTGATTTATAACAAAAATAAAGTAACACCTTTCTTGTTTTTTTTTAATTTAAAAATTACACTCTCGTCATTACCACCCTGATACAAATTAAATGTAATCCACTAGCCTTTAACGTTATTTAGATATTATTGATAAGATCTGTGTAGTTTAACCGGTTTAGAATGCTTATTTTAGAAAAAATAATTGTTTAAAATGAAAATTGCATTTTTGTAATTTTAGAAAAAAAATGCATTTTTCTTAAGTAATTCAAAAACTATTCCGGATATAAAAAACTGTTTCAAATGTTAATTGCAGGGTTTGTCTCACTGATAATTCTGATTTCTTTATTTATCTCTGTATCACAAAAATGAAGGAAATATGGCGTTTCGAAGTTTGCATTCGCGTACTAATTATAGCTCATCCAAGCCCTTTGAACGCAACCCTTTTCAAAACTATGCATTTTAAAAACTTTTAACTAATTTGATGTTAAAGCGCTTGGAATTCTCTACAAAATGCCTGTTTTAAAAAGTTTCTGGCTTGGAAAGCAAGGAATTTTTTTTCGCTATTTCATAATTTGAAATGGTCTATGTCTATGATACATCACATTTAATTTTATCGTGAATAACTCGAAAAATATCAACTTTCCAAAAAAAATTTATAGAACAAAAGTTACTTATAATTGGTCAATCTATAGATTTCCGGGTTTATTTTGATTAACACTTACCCCTTAGAAGGGGTGGTTTCCACCCCTAGGGAACAAGCACACTTCGGCATATGCCGAACTTTGAAGAAGAGGGTAAGTAGAGCTTAAGTCCAAATTTTCAGGAAAATCGACGTTGTTTCCCAAAATTCCACACAATAATACGGTATTTTACCATTGATGATTGGAGTACGAGCAATAACCCAATAACGAGCAATAAAAGCACACTTCGGAACAAGTTCAACTTTGAAGAACGTTATAAATACTATCTAAATCTCAATTTTCAAAGAAATCGACCTTGTTTCCCAAAATTCCACAGTAATACGGTATTTTACCGCTGATGACTGGAGTATAAGCTACATTCAAATTATAGGGAAAATCGCTAATTTAACAAATTTATTTAACACTATTTATTACTACCTAACACATCACTTAATTCTTAAAGTATTTATTCGCACCGCCGTTGGTTTTTTAATCTCTTTTTGTTGGTTTATGAATTTTCTCTGTAGCAATACAATTTTCAAAAGCCGCATGTTTTGATTGTTTTTGGTACCTTCTATTTTTTACTTCCTCGTATAAGGCATTCATATATGGGAGATATCGTTCTCGGGTCGATTTTTCGACAGTTCGTCGAAACAACATCGATTACACAAATGACTTCCTATGTATCCTACGAGTCTATGTTCCTATGTATGTATTTAAGTGTGTACAATTGAAATGATACAACAAATCAAACTATCATTTGTAAATAAAAATGCACGAATATTCAGAACAAAGTGGACATCCTTATAAACATTTAATGAGATGGTATCATCAGTCAACCATCTCGTGTCCACTGCTGGACGTAGGTCTCCCTCATTCTTCTCCATGCATCTCGGTCTTGTGCTGCCTGCATCCAGTTGCTGTGGCAGCGTTTCAGGTCATCGGTCCATCTTGTTGGTGGGTGGCCTCGGTTTCGGTAGGCTTCTTGTCAGGCCTCCACTCTAATATACGTTTTGTCCATCTGTTGTCCGTTATTCTGGCGACATGTCCTGCCCAATTCCACTTGAGGGTTGTTATCTTCTCTATCGCGTCCAGGACTCCTGTTCGGCGTCGAATTTCTTGGTTTGGGATTCGTTGTCTGAGAGAGATACCCAACATGACGCGTTCCATGGCCCTTTGTGCTACGCGAATTTTGTACACTGTTTTGTTCGTAAGTGTCAAGGTCTCTGCTCCATAGGTAAGAACTGGCAGCACACACTGATTGAATGCTTTCCTTTTAAGGCTTACTGGGATATCTGATTTGAAAACATAGTTAAGTTTGCCGAAAGCTACCCAGACCAGTCTAATGCGGCGGTTTAGTTCGATGGTTTGGTTATCTCTTCCAAGGCAAATCTCGTGTCCTAGGTATTTGTAAGAAGTAGTCTGATCGATGGCTGGTCCAGCAATGTTTATGCATTCGCTGAGTACTAGATTTGTCATAATTTGTGTTTTAGACATATTTATTTTCAGTCCTACTACTAGGGAGGAGCGGTGGAGTCTGTTCAGTAAGTCTTTAGCTTCGTCTATACTGTCCGTTATTAGCCCAATATCATCCGCAAATCGAAGGTGGTTTAGATTTTCTCCATTTATATTGATACCTTTTCCACTCAGATTTGCCCTCTTGCATGCATACACCAACACTGTTGTAAACAGTCTTGGTGAAATGGTGTCTCCTTGTCGAACTCCGCGTTGTATGGGGAATTTTTGAGTTTGCCTATGGTCCTGTCTAATACTTGCAGTGGCGTTCCGATATATATGTTTAATGATGTTTGTATATCGGTGGTCTATACGACACTCTGTTAAAGCTTCCAGCATTTTTCCGTGACTTATTGTATCAAAAGCCTTTTCGTAGTCCACAAATATCAGTACTAGAGGCTTGTTGTATTCGATACACTTTTCTATCATATTCTTTATTGCTAATAGATGATCACTTGTTCCATATCCAGATCTAAATCCGGCCTGTTCTCGTAACTGATAGAATACTAACTTATTTCCTAGCCTTTTTGTCAGAAATTTGGTGAATAATTTGTATATGTTTGAAAGCAGGCTGATCGGTTGGTAGTTTTTAAGGTCTGTGATGTCCCCTTTCTTATGCAATAGAATAATTACTGCGTTATGCCACTGAGTTGGAGTTATTGCTTGTATTAGACATTTATTAAAGAGTCTTACTAGAGCCTGTAGGAGTTTTGTCTCAGCCAATTTCATAGCCTCAACTACTACCCCATCTTCACCACGAGATTTATTGGTATATATGAGTATATTTTAGATGGTATATATGAGTTTTAATCTATTTGTTCGATATAATCTAACCTTAATTCTCGTCAGTGCGCTAAATTAATTACTGATAAAATGTAGGTATTGGCCTTATTGTGAAAGAATACTTGGTGAGAAATCTTAAAATTGATATTTTTTGAAAAAGCAATAAATTGTTCACAAATTGTTGGAGTGATTTAGTGATTTACACGAAACCAATATATTATTTAAAAGACGACACAACGTTTCACAAAACGATCTTAGAAATTGAGAGGCATTTGCAGTACCTACCTACGACGAAACTAAGAGATGGCCTTTGGATCAACCTTTGTATACATATTGATATTACCATAAAAGACTCACACCATCTCACAATATTAGCTAAGGTGAAATTCCAATTTGATTGAGTACAGCACAAATAAATTTTGAATTCATATCGGGAATTAAAAAAAATTAGAAAGTATTTCAAAGAGGGCAGGCATTACCTCTAAGTGATTGCAGTGTTCATTTATAGATTGAAAGACGTACATGAAATATGAGCAGACTTTCCATTAAAAAAAAAAAGTATAATTTCGATAAAGATATCGCTTCTTGGGGACACTGTATAATCAAAAATACTTTTAAATTGCACTCATATACTCGATATAAACGTGGCGAAAAAATAGGTTGAAATTTAATACTGGTCTCTATTGGTATACGATAGGCCGGGGCACCCTGTGTTAGGGTAAATAAAAAGAATAAGAAAACGAGACTGTTTAAGAGTTTTGTCGTCAGAATTCTAATGATTAAAAGTTAATTCATTTTACTTGGCTCCTCTTTTCTGCCTACCTAATAATTATTACAAATACCCGAACAACGCAAGATAATCAGCTAATTTGTAATTTTCTTTAGAACCAAACTAAGTTTTTTATTTACTAAAATACTACAAAATTTACAACAAAGTTTACTTCAGATTTTGTTGAACTCTCGAAATGAATTAAAACTTTTTTAGGCGCGTATAACGTTTCGAAGAGATTCGGTTTCTTAGAGAAAAGTTTGGAAAAGTTTTTGCACAATCCTATCCAGAGATTAGTCATTAGCGAGCGATTTTGCACTGAATTTAGAGAGATTTGAGAAAAGTTAAATGAATTGAATTTGGCTTAAATAAATAATATTTAAATTGTTTTCGCACGAATTACAACCATCGGGGGTTATATTTAATGTTTTTTTTTGTCCAGATATTTGTGAATATTGGCGAAACTAGTAAAGATAAGTTAAATCTTTTTTTACTATCTGAAACAGAGATATTTACATTATTATGTTTTATGAATAAACAAAATAGAAACATTGATTAAATATTTTTTTTTTAAATTTTAATCGTTTAGTATAACCCTGGGTAATAATCTTAAAAAAGTAAATACAGGCCGCGAATATAAAGCTCGTGATAATCTAAATTAGCAATGTGGTATAAATAATATTGACATTATTGTCTATTCTGAACGTAACAAGAAAATAACTTCTGATGAAAAATTATTAATTGAAAAAAATATAGACATGGCATTTAATATTTTCTATTTAAAAAATTATAATGATTGAACAATTTAACTAAAAAATTAAAATTATGTATTATATAGAATTTTTATTAAAATAAATACGTAAAAGTGCAGAAATCTGCATAACTGTTAAACTCAAATGTTTTGTAATTGTTAAATTGAAAATTTTTAATATTTTGTCTTAATATTTACTACCTAAAATTATATCCTGGGTTGACGTTAGAAAATTAAAATTAATTTTGAAGACGAATCAATTTCCTACAGTTTTATTGGCGAAACTAATTACGATGAGTTTTATTGGCTTTTTAGATAAAAAAAAATCTAATATTTTTTATTCTCAAACATTGTTTATAACAATTGGACAATTATATTTTTAATGCAATTTATGTCGTTTTGTATTTCATTCCCAGAAAACCGCCGAGAAGCTATGTATTACGATATCTCGAAATTCCCTACTGCTCCGTATCTAACATAATTAAATATTCAATTCGAGGATTGAGTCTTAATACAAAGAAATAAATATCATTTTGTGATGAGGTGTTTTTTCCCGGTGGAACCCCCCAATGACGCAATTGTTTCAAAAAGCAATTGTTAATTTTGCCGACGTTTCGTACAAGATCCTGGACATAATTACGGCGCTACAATTGTTTAGATAAGTATGTGATATAACAAATTCAAAAGACATTTTAAAGGTCTTCAACATTAAAATCCTTAAATTTGCGATGGACAAGTCAATAAATGGTGACAGAATTTGACATTTGTCAAATTGTCGATTGGAACAACAATTGTCATTATTAACAAAAAATGCAAGATTCACGAGGGGTTGATAGATGTCGTGGTAACTCCCTAGTTGTTGAAGAAAACGTAAACTCTTATTGATAAATTAAGAATTTATATATATGTATTGCTAAAAATATTAATTTTGGAAGCAATACATATTATGAAGACACCATATATGTTAATATATGTTATAAATAACATATAATGTATATGATAAATATGTTAATAGACAACATGACTTCCATAACATTGCTAAATAGTATAAATTCTTAATTGATCAGTAAGAGTTTACGTTTTCTTCAACAACTAGGGAGTTACCACGACATATATCAACCCCTCGTGAATATTTCATTTTTTGTTAATAATAATAATTGGTGTTACAATTGGCAATTTGACAAATGTCACATTCTTTCAGCATTTATTTAAGGATTTTAATGTTGAAGACCTTTAAAATGTACTTAAGTCTTTTGAATTTGTTATATCACATACTTACCTAAACAATTGCAGCGCCATGATTATGTCCAGGATCTTGGACGAAACGTCGGCAAAAATAAAAATTGCTTTTTGAAACAATTGCTTCATTGGGGAGTTTCATCGAGAAAAATAACCTCAGCTTCGGCTACCGGCCCCGAGAACATCCCAACAATATCATTTTGTGATCTTTTTAACCAGTTGTTCTACGTTTTCTGATTTGTCGCTAGAGCCACAATGTTTACTTACTCTTAATGGACGCGATGCTATCAAATTCCACATTATCAGATTATCCATCTTCGTTTGTTTCTATAGAATTTGTTTTAGGTAATTAAAACAATCAATTTACTTCGGTTTCGAAAAGTAGAAGGTAAAACATTTGTGGTCCGCGTACATGTTTCAATCATCGGATTAAGTCGTAATGCTTTGATTTAAGCATTAAAATAATATTTGTCCGATCCGTTTAACTGCGATAAAACAATAGGCATGCATCAAGCTTAAACGACAAGGTTTTATATGGGGTCGAACCTGACATCATAAAAAATATGCGTGGAATGTTTATCCTTTCCACCAGAAAACTGATAAAATATATGGTTTACTTCAGAGTGCCGTGATTTGAATATTTTCCCAACTCTTTGATTACATATGGGCTTTTTGATACACGTACTCATGAAATCTACAGGAATCGTAAAATATTGGTTACAAGCGAAGGGCGAATTATATACACTTGTTTATTACTTACGTATAAATTAGGGGATTTGAATTCAACTTACGTGGCACTCAAGGGAATGAAATGTACTAACTTTGTTACAGTAAAACAACGTGTTGTTATTAATACTGCAATCTTTTTCAGACACATTTCAACTAAACAAAAGTATAACTCAAAAACACTAACCTTCGACAAATTATTCTCTCAAGAAAATTAATTAACACGCACGTAACGTTTTCGTCGTTAATTAATATTTTTCCAAGCGACAGCTTACGATTGGGAAAAGTCGACAGAGAGGAAGCCCCGAGGTAAGATTTTAATAAAGTTTTCGGAATAAAATGCAGGAACGTGCATTATTCTAACTGAAAAGGCATTCATTAGAAAACGCATAGAAAAAGAAAAAAATTTAATTGCGTGTATATCAGAAGTGCATTACCCGAAGTTTAAAATTCTCTTTAAATTAATTTGCACACTAAATTTGAGTCTAATCTATTTTAGATCAAAATACAATATTCATTTGATTTTGGCATGCATGTTTAGTAGTGCTGCAAACATGTTTTTGTAATAGGTTAGATGACAGTAATAATTAAAAATATATAATCCATAATAAAAGATATAAACATTATACCCTGTCCAAAAAACCGACGAAATAATAAAATCTCATTATAAATGCGAAACCGATACACGGTGGCATCCACTAAATTTGGAGAATTTTCTAATATCTTGCAAGCTGCCTTATGTAACCCCTTTCTATTACAAGGTTTCTACCTGAACATGTCATATGTTGTGCGTCCAGCTATCGGATAGAATGAAGGGAAGTACCAATTCCTGGCATACGGCTGGGGCTTGGGAAAATGAGGAAATACGCAATAATCGGTAACTGGAAAGATTGTGTGTGTGCGTGAGAGTGCGTGTATGTATGTGTGTGAGAGAGAAAGGTTGGCAACGCTTCAGTACATGTATGTTCGATTATCAATTTATGAAATTTTGCGACCCTGAGAAGAGCCAGTTTATGAAAAAGTTGATAACAATTGGTTCTGTCAACGATTTCGAAATGTTATCCAACTTTAACATTTCGTCTTCTATCTTTAGAACATGATTCATGCATTTTTGCCAATTTTCCTTGGTATCTTTACGTATTGCTTTTGCTTTTCTAAGCAAGTTTTTGACGTCTGTTGATTAAACGTTGTATTTCTTCTCGACACGTCCCCCTTTACTTGTGTCCGTAATAACTCCATAGGGTTCACCGTTCACCTCGCAGTCGTACTGAGGAAGTCGAACCACTGATATTCCTTTCGCCTTGACTAATCAATCGATGACATGTGCTTTGAAACCACCTTTACGTAAATTAGCTAAACGCAAAAGTTCTACTATTAATAGATGTTCCCCAAATTCGATCTTTTTCGAGAGTAACTATTCTGCAATCCGTCGTTTTCGCCATGAGCTATTTGGTAATTTTGCTTCTAATCGGAAATGATAACTGGCGTTGTCCATAACTATTATTGTTACCATTCGGAATTAGATCGATCATTTGTGGAAATCATTCTTCAAACACGTCCGCAGTTATTTCTTCATGGTAGTCTCTCGTCTTAGTAGATTCAAAAATTAGTTCTCCTTCTTTGACGAAACCATCCTCGCTTCCAATGTGGGTAATAATAAGCCGTCGCCATTTACCCAACGAAGGCTTTAGGCCGGTGGACCACATCATCATCATCATCCAGCCTGGTGTTGAGTCCACTGCTGGACATAGGCCTCCATTAAACTGCTCCACTGGGTTCTCTCTTGAGCTGTTCTCATCCAGTGTCCTCCAATCCTCTTTATATCGTCATTCCATCTTGTTGGTGGTCTACCCCTGCTTCTTTTATCCTCTCTGGGTCTCCAATTTGTTATTCTTATGGTCCACCTGTCTTCCTTAAATCTCGCAACATGTCCCGCCCATTTTCACTTTAATGCTGTTATTCGCCGGATTATGTCCTGTACCCCAGTCCTTCGTCGAATTTCCGTGTTTCTGATACGATCTTGGATCCCAATACCCAGCATAGCTCTCTCCATCCTTCTTTGGGCCACTTCCAATTTCTCCACAGTGCCTTTTGTCAAGGTAAGCGTTTCGGCGCCATAAGTCATTACTGGCAGCACGCACTGATCGTATACTTTCCGTTTCAAGGTCATTGGAACGTCACTACCGAAAATATCTCTCAATCTTCCATATGCTGCCCATCCAAGACCAATCCTCCTCTGTAATTCCTTTGTTTGGTTGTCTCTATTTATTCTAATTTGGTGTCCCAGGTATTTGTATTCGTCAAATTCCTCGATGGCTTTGCTGTCTAGTAATATAGTCCCTCCCAGTACAAGGTTTGTCATGATTTTTGTTTTTGCTGGTTTATGTAAAGGCCAACATTTTCAGTTGCCTGCTTCAGTTCATTTATCATTAAACCGGCTTCTTTGAGGTTGTCTGTTATCAGCACTATATCGTCTGCAAATCGTAGATTATTTAGCACCTTCCCATCTATACTGACACCTTTGTTTCCCCAATTCAGAGCCTTAAAAGCATATTCTAAAACAGTGTTGAATATTTTTGGGGACAGTGTATCGCCTTGTCTAACTCCTCTTTGTAAGGGAAATTCTTTGGTCGCGTTATGGATTTTTACGCTCGCGGTCGAGTTGCTGTAAATATTGTGTATTAGACGGGTATATCTGTAGTCTATGCGACACTGGCTAAGCGCCTTCAGGATTGCATTCATTTCAATGGTATCGAAAGCTTTTTGGAAGTCGACAAACACGAGCACCAATGGTCTATTGTATTCTAGGCTTTTCTCAATGAGTATCTTTAATGTGTAAAGATGGTCATTCGTTCCATAGCTTGAACGAAAGCCTGCCTGGTCTGTTGTTTGATAGAAGTCAAGTTTTTTCTCCAGTCTCTTGTTTATTATTTTCGTGAAAAGCTTATATAGATGGGATAATAAGCTTATAGGCCTGTAATTTTCTAAATCTGCTCTGTCGCTTTTTTTTATGGATCAAGATCATCAATATGTTGTTCCAGTTCTCGGGTAGGGAGGCATTGTCCAAGCATAGATTTAACAAGTTTTTTATTGCTTTTAGTAGGGTTTCTTCACCGAACTTTACTGCTTCCACAACTATTTGATCGTCGCCTGGAGCTTTATTATTTTTCATCTCTTTCAGCGGTTGCTTAATTTCGTCCACTGTTATTTCGGGAATCAGAATCACCTAGAAGGTGGACCACACCTTCTAGGAAAGCTTGTCTTCGGCTTGTAACACTGGTATCTTGCCACAATTAAGGCACTGAATGTCCCGCGTTAATCCAAGTTTCGTCCAGATGGAACAATTTTTTCATTTCTTGCCTACTCCTCGAATATCGCGCAGGTAACTTCCTTTCCACACTACGATGTCATTTCTTTCTATCAATACAGATTTTCTATTGTACTTCTTCCGTTCTGCCACTGAAAACCCAAATCCTTTAAAATCGTCCACATTGAACCTCGGCTCATTTTTGGAGAGTCCTCGTCTTCTTGTACAGACAGAATTTTATTTAATGTTGGAAGTTGGTTACGGAAAAAGAAAGCGTGCACTTTTCGACGTATTTTCCTTTTTAAGAATTCGTCAGACGCCCTGGAGTCTTCTTCGCCAGTTGAACAATTCCACTCTTCCTTTCTTTTAGTAACTGCTACATTGACGCCTTTTCAACTCCCAGCATCGCAGTTAACGGTTTTATCCACACTCGCATCGGTAGGTATTTCTATTCGTGGTGGAATCGAAACAATTCAAAATAAAGACTTTGTCATTAACTGAAAACGGCGCTAATTTTGAGCGTTTCGATGGATGCACATTCTCCATACTCTAATACGTGTATCTCCCTACTTAAAAAATACCCCTATGAACACACAGGACTAATGGTTTCCTGGTAAAACAGAGGTCTTTACATTGAAAATCAAACTGTCACTGTCAAATACTGTCTAATTACAGTCACTGTCAAATACTGTCTAATTACACACACATGCACGTCTACGCAATGCTGACTCACTACGGTTTTTAAACGAAATAAACGGGCCAGTGTTATATTGTCGCGCCCTGTGTTAAGCACAGGGTCGAACACTGAGGGGTAGCTATGGGTAGAGTAACATGAAAGAAAGTAGGCCTAAGTAAAGAGGGTATATTGAACAAAATGGAATACATTAAAGGAGAAGGAATCAAAAGTAATCAAAATATGGGGCAACGTAATAAAACTTAAAAAACACAAAAAAACAAATGATCAAAAGGGACTAATAATAATAAAAAAAGGGGACCTAAATAAAAACAGTATATGAAAATAACGACTTACCCTAAGAGGTTCATCTTGGACGTGGCTCGGGGGACGTGTCTCGGAGACCGACCAAGGGCGCGATTTGCAAAACTAATGAACCCGGTTTTGTCGGTCCCCAGCCAATTTATAATTTTTTCCTGATAACCAATCAGCTTTGTCGTTATTAACATAACGTGGAAAGTTCGTCGATTCCCGGACTCTTTGGCGGATGCTCGATCTCGAATTCGAGACGTTGCATCCGCTCGCGGGAATCGCGGGTCGAATTAGCGAAGAGTATTATCCGGGAATTGCTGAATCTATAAGTTACTGCAAAGTAGCTAAATTAGTTACTTTGCAGAGTAAAGAAAAGAAAAAAGAAAACACGCGAGTTGACATAATGTAAGAATAAAAAGTTAAATTATCAGCGGAATTTGGATTAGTTAATTGATTAATAGATAAGCTGATTGATCATTTCTTGACAATATACATAACCACCCGATATGATAATGCAAATAATAAGCCCAGCAGCAGTTCCCCTAACTTACCTAGAGTTGCCAAGATGATAATAGCCGTTCCGGTCTCTTCTTGGAATAGTTAATCACATAATCCGAACTTCAGTAATTATTTGCACCTCGATTAGGCAGCACCCACGGCTCACGGCACCCACTTCTGCACATAATAATCCCCTACTCTAAGTACCCCATTTCAAACCACTCGGTTTGCAAATAATGGGCAGGTGAACTATTTTTTGTTTTACGAGGAAAACGGATTAATTGCCTTGCAATAGATATAGAGCAACGGCTCTGGACAACCATGTTTAAAGTGATAAAGTCTCTTTTGAATTTCAAGCAACCGTTGAAAACATAAGTAAAGAACTTCATTGCGCAAAGAAAAATATTTATTATGCCCCTTTATAGTTACTTCCTGCTCTGACAAAATTAACGTTAATGACCTAACTTTAATAGAAGCAATAAGTGTGTATTAATCAATGAACTTACAAAAAAGTTGATAGTATTTGGTTGTGAAAGTAACTGAAATTTGTATTTAATGCAAGTATTTGCATTGCACAAGTTCATGCAAATTGCTCCACGCATATTGATTTTTAATAATGAATGAATGAATGAATGAAAAT
This sequence comes from Cryptocephalus moraei, assembly GCA_946251905.1. Taxonomy (NCBI): domain Eukaryota; kingdom Metazoa; phylum Arthropoda; class Insecta; order Coleoptera; family Chrysomelidae; genus Cryptocephalus; species Cryptocephalus moraei. The sequence continues at coordinate 31,576,158 of OX276454.1, forward strand.
TGAAAATTTCAACAACAAACAATTCACCAATATCTCAATCGTCAAATTTGCTAGTTAGACTTAAAAAATCCAACAGATTGTTATAAATAGAAGACATAAAAATGTTACCGTAACACATTATAAATAAATACGGATCTCCGATATTATATTCTATTAATGGCGAGTTAATAACAAATCAGATAAAAATGGAAGCGTTCCTGAGTTGACAACTTCCGCGGTCGTAATACCTACCTTTTATTAAAACAATTATAATGGTTTTAAGCAAACTTAACATTACATGGACCATTTTAATGCATTTACTATTAATTTTCGTTCATTTCTATGATAACGCCTCTGGGTACCGGCGAAATAATCGTTTTATTACTACTTCGCCGGTTTTTTGGACAGGGTATAGTCATGTCGGAGCCCAGTCATGGAGTCATGTGATCGCAAACACCAGGTGACATCATTGCTCAACAGGCTATCACAAGAATAAAGTTATTCTTGTGACGCAATCCCTTATAAATTTTAGCCACTACTTCCACTTGCTTTCATTTCTTTGAAAGTAACAAATAATTTCTTACGTGTTTTAAATCATGTGTTCAAACATTGAGCAAAACGCCACTGATAAAATTTAGCTATCATTCATCATTCCAATAATTTTTCAGAATCAAACATATACCAACAAAGGCAGAAAATATTAAAACAAAGAAAGCACGAAAATACAATATCTATAGTATAGGTTATATAACACCGTGAAAAATACAATTTTCGGGTTCAAGTCAAAAACCTATCAGAATATTCGAGATTTCAACCGAGAAAATTCACCACCCCGCAGATTGGTAAAAATTGGTAACATTGAATTCAATTGCTAGCACATGTGTAAATACCGTACAATTACGTGGAAATTTAAACTAGTCGAGACCCTAAATTTTCACAATAAACAAAACTAGAGTATGAAATGGGAATATCCGGATTAAATTGTTTCGTTATAATAATGTAAAGTTTAATCAACCAGATTGAATCACATTTTAACAACATTGGATTTAATTTACCTGTCATTAAAATGAAGCCAGAATTAAGTGTAACTGAATTTGCAAAAGGTCAACTAAACGCAATTAAATCGATTAAGAATTGAACTGCAATAAATCGAACTACGCCAAATTGTTAATTAATTAAATAAATTATTTTACAAATTAATGAAATAGACAATAAATGAATCAGTTAAATCAAAGGATTTAAATTGATTGCAATAATTTGCCCTACTTTGTGGTTTAGTATTTCAGTTTTTAAAAGTAAAATTTCGAAACGGTTTACCAATGATATAATTTATAATAAGTGGTAAATAGAGTGCTTTATAATGCAAAAATATGGTCAATTCAAAACGCGATTCAGCCGTGCCGCTTCCTTTAAAATTGGTTTGCCTGCTTTAATAAATATACTACAATTCCAAATTGAACACGCAGATATACGCGTTTTATGCAAATATCATCCGGGGCCACAGAAACTACGCAAGTAAATGAAGTTAACGGGTAAAACGACAATCCCGCCTCTCGCAGTTTGTTGTAGCGTAACAAGAATTATAAATAATTGAAATTACAAATCCGCCACCCGCTCGAATCCCACAAACATTGTGGTGAGATCATTTACGCGTAAAATTCCAAATTTACAATCAAAATTTATCACTCAATATCATAAAATAAATATTCTCTCTTTACGTTAACCAAAAATAAATCCGTAAGATTTGAATAATACTGGAGTAAAGCGATTACTTATGACTTTTGAATAGCTTTCCCAGTAATGATATAAAGACTTTTATTTTAATTCTGGAAATGATCACGTTTCCAACGAAACTCCATATGTACACAATTAAACTAAGTTAATGCCGGATGCTTAGGTAGGTACTTCTTTACGACCCCCTAACGCAAACATTTCAAACATCTTTATTATGATTAAATGTTCTCCCTTGTTTTCGGTTAAATAAAGCGCTGTTATTTTAGTACACACGAAAATATTTGCAACAGAATCCCTACAGGCTAACTGAACATCATTATTACTATCTTATTACATCACATCACCATCTTACCTGAATTTTATAAGGAAAAGAGGAAAGGGTACTGTTGTTACCATATTTCAAGATGTCAGATTGAATGTACTAAAAAATCATAAACTTGCCATATTAATATTTTAAATACAAACCGCTAACAAACAAATAAATCGATTGACTTCTCATGTTCCGTGTGTTTCCCGTTCCAAACGTTTCGCTTCGTTGAGGAGATTCGTGTTCCGTACTCGAAACGTCAATCGCCAATGTCGCCTGTGATGTCGCCCGTGTCAACCACTCCTTGTAATTTCACAACAATACTTTTGCTATGAAACATCTTTTAAAAGTAACTAAAGTGTTTTCCTGTAAGTGAAAATAGACAAACTATATGCATATATAATTAGTGCAACTGTGGAGACTCTTCATCCGGCCGGGAAGTTATGAAGGTAAGTAGGTGATGTTCTAAATTAAGACTTTTTTTATGAATGTTTAGTAGTACAGTGAAGTCTTCCAAAAAAGGAATTTTAATGGAATAGTAGCGGATGTGGTAGAATGTATGTTTACGTGATTTCTCAAAGGTTAATGGTTAGTAGAGCGTTATCAGATGTGCGGCTTGTAAGTTGTGTTATCAGGTTCAATTACAATTTTATTCCTGGAATTGCTTGTAGTTGTAATCATGTAAGTAATCAGATATACTTAAAAGAACTTGGCACGTCTCCAACTTATCCATGAGTATTATTACATTGCATTTATACTTAGTACATAAATTGTAACTACCCCATCTATTTTGTTACTAAACTGAAGGTTTATTAAAATGTAGGTTTCTAATGATTAAATAATTGAATAATGTCATAACTCTTGCTTCTTAGGTCTTAATGTATTAAATGAGGCGTTTTTCAATTTGTAACTAGTGTGATCGATTTCGAAGAACACTGTTGAAAATAGCAGAGACAACTAGCTGAAAGGGGTAATTAAGGAATTGCAGCAGAAGTAAAATAACTTTCAACACGTCATGAATGTAGATAGGGCCACTGTTGCTGCCGCAAGTTTTCAAATAATAATGCGATCTTACTTTTCACTTGGAAATAAATACACACACATGTGGATGTAATTTTATAAATATAAATGTAGTACAGTATTCTGTAACAAATTCGCAAGTGATTCATAGATATATTCTTAAAAGAACATTAGTTAGTACGTTAGTATACTTAACAAATTTTTCCGATTGTATTTAATGCAAACTATAATGATAAAATCAAGGAACGAAAATGTAAACAAAATCAGATGTTCAGTGGATGTGACTGATCCTAGAACGGTAGACATGGTATCCCCTGCTACAGTTAGTACAGTGTCACCTGGTCATGTGCGTCGAAAATTATCTTATTTCTCCTGTAGTTAATATTTTTTAGAGAAATTCATGTAAAGTTTCTAAAGAAGCTTGTAGAGGTTTTGTAAAAGCCAATGTGAAACTAGTTATGAAATTGTAATTACCTCATAACAAGAATTCAGATGAAGGAAACTTTCCTGCAGTTTATGATATAATAATTGCTGTTTAACCCGTTTCGAAGAAATTGTGTGCTGCACATTCAGAACTGGACGAGTTAAAAATTTCGTTAAGTCAAACACATCTTCATACACTCAAAAGTTTTGTAAACATTGTACAAAATAAAAAAGAAAGGGTATTGGTCCTTTAGATTATCTAAATAGTTTTAAAATTGTTAGAATAACTTCGATCAAAAAAATTACAATTATGCCTTTTGAGAAAATGGTGACTGATTGATCAAACTGTTAAAATTGTTGCTACAGTTGCTTTCATACTTCATTATAAAACGCAGTGTGATTAAAGCTTTTGAGTTTGAACTTTCAGAATTTTGGATCATATTTTAATTGAATTCTGTTATTAGAATATCTTGTCCCAATTGGTTACATCCATTTTATGATTTCAATTATGAACAGTGCATTAAAAATGAAAAGTACTAACTTGAATGAAATGATTCCAGAAAACAGATGATCACATATTTTAATGTACCAGTCTTATGATATATTGCAAATTAATTATTTTCTCTTATCAATTCCAGAGTTCAAGAATTATCTGCTTTTATTACAAGTAACCCAGTTTTGATTATCATGAAAAACTACTAATGATATCAGTACATAGCATTGTCGGATTAAACAGCTAGATTGAGTCAATTAAAAAAAGGTTTAAATTGTAGAGACTAATGAAAAATTAATGCCATATCAGACTGTATTAAAATTATGAGATCACTATTTCATAATTATATGTACTATGCCTGCCTAATTAGGCGCAGCAGTCCTAAACAAATCTATTCAAGCATTTATATCATAGCTATTATACTTCTTGAAATTAGGTGAATTGGTCACAGGTAAAATGAATGATCTCAGTTGAAGAAATCATAAGTGAATAAATTTTTAAAATGTACATTAAATGATGTTAACATCAAAATGAAGTTATACGTAGAATAAAAATGAACACCTTTTTTATAGTGCCATATATTACTATAACATGATGATTTCAACCAAAATTATATTTTTCATCTCACTTTTGAAAATATTTACTAATTTTTTTGTATCTTATTAGTGGGGTAGTCAGTATTAGTCAGTTTCCGAATTCCATGCAGTGATGCCATATGATGCAGTACTGAGAAAGTCTGTAGTTTATTTTTAATGATGTTTTAATACAGTAGAGTCTCACTAGCCTGGTACTGAAAAAAAAACTGGAGACAACTGGACTATTGGAATTTTGCAATTATTTGATTAGATGGGGAAAGTCATGCAAGACGATTAAATAATAATAAAGTAATAAAGCCACGTTTGTTTCTTCATGACAATGAATTCTTCAGTAATCCTAAAATATTCCTTACATGATGACTGCTTATTTGCAACTAATCTTCGTTTAAATACCTTTCCTGTGGTCACTTTAACATCATTGGCACATAGGTACATTTTATTCAGCACATTGAAAAAGTTCATCGCCGTCTCTGGTTTCACTCTACTAGAGTATTGTTGCTCTTATATTTCCATCAAATTTTCCTCTTCTCGTGCTTCACTACATCATTTGCTCCATTTCTTCAGCATTCTTTGCCACCGACAAACGTAAGTCTGCTTTATTCATCTCTTCTGAAATGCTTTGCACTAATATTACAATACTCATATCGTCTGCTGCATCACACTCTGTCCTTTCAGTTGACATGTTTGTAGTGCGTCATAGTTTTTCCACAATGAATGAATTATACTCTTGGGAATGATGTTCCATTAATGTGTGATGGAAAACATCCCACCCTTTAAGTTCATTTGTTTGAATTTTTCCCATCACTTAATCGAAGTTCGCTGGGTGATCTAGGGTCCATTATAAGCAGAGGGTTTTCGCATAAGTTAAAATTTACCAATTTTTTTTATTTCTACAAGAAAGTCTTCATGGAACTATACTAAACACTTCTCTCACTCACCAGATTAATGGATACGTACCAGTGTAATGAAATGTCGAATTATCGAGACTCTACCGTTCTAGGATTTTATGCAGTGTTACAAATACAAGAGCCAAACACCATGCTAATTTTGTTACAGGCATATAATGTACTTATTTCCTATCACATGCATGTATATGACAACACCTAGATTTTTGTGCTCTTAACCCCATTTAGGGCTTTGATTTTACCATAATTAGTTACCATTGATAGTAATGTTTATATAATTTGAGTCATGTGTACATTGATTTACGTATCATCTTCTTTTTTTTTAACTTTTGGTTTTCCTTATTATTGTAACTGTTTTCCCATGTATCTTTGTCAGCATCTAACAGTCACATGCCATCAGATCATTCATCGAAGATCCCATTGATATATAGTAAAAATAGCAAAGGTCCTAGAATCATACTTTGCGGCACTTCTATGTTCAGATATCGACAATCACATTAGCAATTATTAACTAGTAACTCTCAAATATTAATCATATTAAAACAATTTTTGAATATAATTTAGAATTTTGGAAACACAATTTTTACAACTTATAACAAATGATATTTTTGAACAGCAATCTTGTACAAATTGTTTTCCTGATAAAAATGCCTAATATGAGTTGTCATTGTTGTCAATTTTTAGAATAAAGGAATTTTCGTCCTTTCTGTGTTATCAGAAATAGACGATAATTCAAAATTTTCATTAAAATATTTTCCACAGATTTTCTCTCTGTTCAAATTGTACAACAAAACTCTAAAAACCCCATAAAATGTCACATGACGTTATAATAAGGACCATTTCGGCTGGAAACCAAAGAAATGATTTGTTGGGCCTTATCTGTACCGTTCTTACCATTTTTCGACCTTATTTTGCTACATGGTTTAGTACTTTAAATGATCGCAGTCTTCACTGTATTACTAGCTCATTTCTTTTAAACGATTTATTATTTATTACAATTATTGTTGCAGTAAAATTATGCCATCATCATAAGACGGCTCAACGTCAATGTAACTACGCTACATTAAAAATGACACACTCACTTCATGCAACATGGATCGTCCTACTTTGCATACTCATTACCACGGCTCAAGATTATGAAGACACTGAGGACGAATACGATGAATCGACCAGCTTCAATTCGACGGTGACAAACGGGACCTTGCAGTTCACCAAGAAGTTGTCAAACCTGACAAAAGATCCCGGATCGACTGTGAAATTAGTGTGCGAAGTACAGAATGTAGATGTAAATAATACAAAGGTAACATTTCGGTGGAAACATAAAGAGGTACTTTTATCAGGGGAAGATCCCAGGTACAAAGTGAGAAATCGAGGTAAAGAGAATTTGTTCAATTCTACTTTGCGCATATCAAAACTCGATTTCTTCGACAGGGGGATGGTCGAGTGTATCGCTAGTAATGGTGTGAATCGGATAATCTCTAGAGGCATCTTAGATGTCTATCCCGAAACTCACAAGTATGGCAGTACAGATATCAATACTTTGGATCTCGACAACACCGATTCCAATACCAACGCCGAAATCACAACGTTTCTCCCAAATCAAATAACGAAACTTGGTACTAATAAATTGTACACTACCCTTAATAGCAATTCCAAATCATATTCCACACCTTTACAATTCGACTTGGATACACATAGCGAGGTTGTGGAAACCGAATCTATTTACAATAATTCCGAACCGTTCTGTCAGCTTTACAGAGGGCACAGCTGTAAAAATTATCTCTCAGGTCAATATGTTTTTGTACAACCTCCTTATTCACAAAAGGACATCGAAGACAAGCTTGATGCTGCATTCCTAGTAATATCTCAGTCCAACGACCTATCGGCCACTTGTAATAGATTCGCACAACCGAGCATTTGTTTCTCAGCATTTCCTCTATGTAAAGACCACAAAAAAGTCAATTTATATCAAGTCAATCATCGTCACGAGTTTATGATCTCCCCGAATGAGGTCAAACACAAGTTTAAAAACATCAGAACAAGCTTAACCGATAGTCTACGAAGGATATGTCGCGATGAGTGTTTGCTCCTCGAGAACGAACTGTGCAGCAGGGAATATAGTATAGCTAAAAGACACGTCGTGTTAGGGAAAATTTTAGAATTAGAAGTGTGCGAGTTATTACCGTTAGAAAGAGAACCAAGTGCCAAGCACTGTCTCACACTTCGAGTTGGAGATCTGAATTTAAACAGAGAAGAAAAGTGTTTCTGGGATTCCGGAAAATTATACAGGGGAGACAAAGATACGAGTATGATGGGTAATAAATGCTTGAGGTGGTCCCATCAGTTCCGGATACCCGTGTCTGATTACCCAGAATTAGCTGGTCACAACTATTGCCGTAACCCAGGTGAAATGGAAACTGAACCGTTTTGTTTCGTCGAGCAGAATAAAATAGAACTGTGTGGTATATCAAGGTGCGTCTTAGTATTCGGAATATATGTTGCTGCGATCATCGTCGGTATATGTATTATCATTGCGTCTATAGTTATTTATTTTTATGCGAGAAAACGTAAGAAATTATCGAAGAATCTACAAAATATGAACTTACCTCAAGTGAACAAAAATATTTACGGAAATCCAGGCCCGAGTTCTCCAATGGAAATGAGTACATTGTTACCTACCCATAACACTCACCAGAAAAGCCATTCGAACAAAAATGGGTTACAATTGGTACCTCAGTATACCTACAAAGAAGTGAGGTTTCTTGAAGAACTTGGTGAAGGCGCTTTTGGTAAAGTTTACAAGGGTGAACTCAAAACGAAAACAGGAAAGATATTCGTTGCTGTAAAATCTTTAAAGGAGAATGCTAGTGCAAAAACTCAAGCAGATTTTCAAAGGGAAATTGAACTAATTTCTGAACTGAAACATCCAAACGTTATATGTTTACTTGGTGTGGTTATGAAACAGGAACCGATGTGTATGCTATTTGAGTTCATGTCCGAAGGTGACTTACATGAGTTTTTAATAGCAAATTCTCCAGAGGAAGGCAAGTGTCTCACCCATGATCAATTCTTAGACATAGCTATTCAGATTGGCCAAGGTATGGAATACCTTTCTGGAAACCATTACGTCCATAGAGATTTGGCTGCTAGAAATTGTTTGGTATCTAAAGATTTGGTGGTTAAAATAAGCGACTTTGGTTTAAGCAGAGACATGTACAGCTGTGACTATTACAGAGTCCAATCGAAATCTTTATTACCGGTAAGGTGGATGCCGCCAGAATCGATCCTGTATGGGAAATTCACTACGGAGAGCGATGTCTGGTCGTATGGAGTTGTTCTGTGGGAGATCTACAGTTACGGCCTACAACCTTATTACGGATTCAATAACCAAGAGGTTATTAACATGATCAGATCCAGGAAACTGTTGCCTTGCCCTGACGCCTGTCCGAGTTACTCTTACGCACTAATGGTGGAATGTTGGGCAGAGCAATCGAACAGGCGGCCCGATTTCGGCGAAATAGTTCATAGATTAAAAGTTTGGAAACAGAGTGGACCGATGAGCGGGGCTTACTTCAAAACGTCTGCCACTCCTCAGAAACACTCTCATGGGTCTAAGTCCAGTCATACGTCTGGTTCTCAGGACAACAAGAACGTCTGTTCTTGGGATAGGAACGCACATGGATACAGATTAAACGACAGCCAGAGCAGTCTGACGTCTAAATCCAGCGTAGGCAACACTACACAAAGTACAAATGTGAGCAGCGAAATTAGGAAGGATAAAAAGGGGAAACGTAATGTTGACTCATTGGATAGAGCCAAAAATACTATGATCACAACGAATGAGAATGGTGACAGGATCGAGACAAAGATTACATTGTAAAGTATTATTTTTGTTAAGGAGGCAGCTGAAATGAAAAATCTTATATTGTATTTGAAACTTTTTGTACTTTTCTATGTGTGTTTAGGATTAAAAAAGGTATGCCAAAGGTTGCGGTAACTATGTTATGATTTTTGAAATTGTAATTGGAGACTGATTACAGTGTATTTTTTAATTAAACCCTTCTAACACCTAAAAAATATACATTAAATCCAAGTTGTTATTGGTACTGAAATTTTTGTGATTTGTGAGGTTTCACAATAAATTCACTAACATACAAACTTGCTGGTTCCTTAACTATAAATTCAATAAATCTGAGAATCTTTTTTAAAAATGAAGTTGAGGAATTAAGTGAGTCGACTAACTTAAGTCTAAATGTTATTTCGACTTTTTCTTCTATGTTTTCTTGTCATGGATGGTGTGATCTATTTATAACTTATATCCGGTTAATTGTATCTTTCCTACGTTATATTTTTATAAGTGTATAGTTTACGATTTTGTAGTTCCACTTTATTAAAATTTTATACTTTCATAAACTGTTTTTTATTTCAGGACCGACCGAAAAAGAAATAATAAAGTTGGTCACAGTTTATCACATTTTAGGATAATGGTTCACGTTTTTAGGTAGTAGGGGAGACCGGGGTTGCCCCTTTTTTCAGTTACAAATAGACGTTAAAAATTAAGAGTTGTCTAAAACCTGTTAATTTAAGCTACATCTTCGTTCTTGTTGGCTCATTGGCTCTGAAATATACCTAATTTTGCTTTTAAACACCCCCTACATTTTTATGAGTTAATAAAGCAAGTCGAAGTGGTTGAAATAACTCCGAACTGGGGTTGGTTAACATACAGTTTGGGACGAGTTGATGCAAGTTATTTAGCAATTTGCAAAAATTTGTTTCAAATGTTTCCAGGTAAAAATTTTAACCAAAAACAATATAGAGATATTCTATAAAGAACAATACAAAGAGAAACATGATTAGTTACAGTTTGATTAAAACATAAACTTATTCTAAAATGGAACCATAACTGTTACTTAAATATTAAAGTAATCATTAAATGAAGAATTTGATTACTTTGATTTACACTCTAAGCATTAAAAAATTCATTGGTGTCTCCTGCACAATTTTTTGTGCCCACATGTGACATACACCTATATAATGTACCTAATCTGCTCTTTTGGAAGTTAGACGAGTATGAATCTGAGCAATACAAACGAAGGCATTTTTCGTTTTCTGTCTTCTCATTATGGGTCACCGTTTGTTTAATTGTTCAGCTATAGATGACTGTGTTGAGCAGTTTTTAACTCTTTAGTATAATTTTCTCTTTTACTATTAGTCTTCAGTATTTGTTTCTTTCTTATTTTTTTTACAAAATCGCTTTCTATTTTTCTGCTGCATATTTTCATTCGTTTCTGGCATGTTAGATGCGTCAGTGCATCATTTCTTCCTCTGCTGTCAAAAATTTTCGCCACTCTCTTTTTGGAAAGTACTTCAACTGCAATGGAGTATTTGTTTGGAAAGTGTTGGTTTTTCTTGCCATTCTTCTGTATTGCAGATATAAGTTACCTTAACTTCAACATATTTTTTGATCGGTGATTTATTTTCGTCTGCCATGTAAGCAGATATGATTTAATTTTCTGTTCCTGGTGCTTACAGATGATCAGTGGGATGTGCTGGCAAGAATTCATTTAACTATACATATTTGTTACGTGGGAGAATTCCAGCGACACCGAATAAGTCACATTGTTTGTTTTTGTATGGCAGCTGTCCGACCAGGATTGCTATTTGTACATGATCCACATGCTGAGTTTCTTGGTCCAATGGTTATAATTTAAGTGAACGAGAACATTGTTACGCCATTATCTTTTAAGGTAATTCAGATAAGTGGAAATCTTGGTTATCCAACAAAAGGATTATCTTTGATACAACAAACCGTCTTAACATAATGTCTGGCAAAATTTACATATCCTCTGTTTTCATACCGTGTGCAAGATTTGCTCCACTACCATTTCCAAGAGAAAGAGTTGCATGAAATGGTTCGTAATATATTTGCTGAAGGAAAATAAAATGTTATGTTATAAGTCCTCATTCATTATTTCCTCAAGACCAATTTTCAATCTTCCAAGTACAGTCTAAATTGGAAAAAAATTTGTAACATTACTTTCTCATGTAAGGCACTCATGTATGAGAAATTTTTTTTTCGAATCGATTTTTTGAATTTGACTTATTAGCATGTCTAGACATTTTAAGAACCTTGAGTCCAAAAAACATAATTTTTGTGTGTGTATGTAATTGTGTCTGGTATGTTTTTCTCCGAAAATAAAAATTATAAACCACAAAACCCTTTGAGCTTTGAATTTAGACTTGTGCTTCACCAGCACCTCCCAAAAAGCTTTTCATTGAAAACCGCCAGGATGAAGGGGTACTTTTCTCTTGCCATTTGAAATTATTTTTAAAATTTGCTTCAAGAATTTTTTTAAAACTTAATATTCAATCCGTTGTCGAATATATGCAATAACTTGTAATAACATTTTTGGCTAAATCTTTTCTAAGGGGTTTTTAAACTTTTAATATTCATTCCGTTGTCGAATATATACAATAAAGCGTAATATCGGTTTTGGCTAAATCTTCTCTAAAGGGCACTTTACATTTGTTATTTTTCGGTTTCTGGAAATCTACCTAATATTTTCTTTTAACCTTTGAACATTTTTTTCTACTGTCGAATAAGTAGGTATGATAAAAAATTGGCTAAATCGTCTCTGAAAGGCACCTTACCCTTTTTTCCGCTTTTTCGAAATCACGAAATCCGCCTCGAGAATTGTTTTTAAACTTTGACTAGTTATTTTACGATTTAATGTGTATAGTTATTCAAGTTTAATAAAGCTTTTGGCTAAATCTCCCCTGAATGACAGTTTTGTTTTAAACAATGAATATTTTTTCTACTGTCGAATATGAGAAAGTAGTTCGATGTGGGTAAGTATACATCGACATTTTTACTAAAGCTAGATGCTTAGGTTAACGTTTTAAGTTTGGAAATCCTGATGGATACTTTTTATACCTTTTTAGTAACATGTGAACCAATCTTATCCAGCTAATTGGTCTTCTTTCAAGTTTCAGTTATTTTGAGTTTTAAAGAGGTTATTTATATATGCATAGACGACTTCACTTCTTTAAATTTAGACCATTAAACGTTTATGAATGTATGATGATAGATGAAAATCTGTAAATTTGTAGCTTACCTAGTGAACTGAAGAATATGAGGTACATATTGAAAATTGGTTACATCATACGCGGCAATGTTATAAAATAAATATATAACCCCTAGGTCATACAGATATAATCGTAGAGGAATGTAAAAAGTTTACATTTCTTTTTAATTTATGATAATATTTTACAATGCCATTCGTATGGGTTTTCGCTAATATATTTGAAATATGAAATTGTCTCAAAGACGTAAGATACAAATCCGGTCCTTTCTTTGAACTCGATAATTGGAAAAATGCCATAGCTCACGTTATAAACATGGAAAAGTCTTACAAAGGAATGTGAAGTAACATCGATTCATTTGTAATATCAATTAACAATAGTGACTCCAGTACCAGCAACAGTAGTAGCAACTAATATTTTTTTAATACGAAAAAATAACGATAGCTTAATTATTTTGCTTAAGTGATAGTGTACATTTGACGAACTTCATTTGAAATTTATTTTAATTTTTTATTTTATGATATTTTGATTGTGTAATAAATTATTACTGACGATTGCCATGTTTGGCAAAATTTTAACCATGCCAGTATATTATTCTAAGTCCTAAGAGTCCTAAGCCTGTGTAAAATGGGAAGGAAATTTTGTTGAATATGTCAATTAGTTAATTTATTACATATTTTTATTATTTGTAACATTAATTTTAATGACCCAACCTGTTTAGGAAAATGAGCTATTGTTACATTTGTGCTAGACATTTTTTTTTGAGTTAACGCCAAATGCGCATTTAAATTACGTATGTTTTAACCAGAAAAACGTTTTTTTTTTCCACGAAATTTGTTTCACCATTTTTTTTTCGTTTATTTTCATTTTTAATTAAAGAAAATTTTTATTAAAACTCCCGCACGATTCATATTTCTGTAAAATATTCAATTTTGAACAGCAATCGACTGAATTCATCTCTGTATTATTTTCGGTTATTCCGTTTCTTGGGATAATTAAGCGATGCGGCGATGGACCCCCCTGGGAGCGGGATTACAGCTAATTACAAAGTCAAACCAAATATTTCTCTGCGTAGTATACCTAGTAGATACTACTATTATTACTATTGCTACCTACACCTACATAGGTGTGGATTTATCTGAAAACCTACTCTTAAGTTATGGAAATCATTATGTCCAGTTATTCTCTGTCGGAAACTTATATAAATCCTTATGTTGCTTAGAGGATGTTACACCTCTAAGCGAGGTGTTACTTATTTGAACTGTTCTTGTCGCCTTTTATATAACATCAGGAGGTACTGGTTTCTTTTTGTGTTCTTTTGTACTTCAGTATTGTCAATTAGCTTATCATTGAAATCAAAATTTGTAAACTATTCTAAATTATATCCTTTATTTTTCAAATATCCTGATTGAAATTAACAATTGCCCCCGCGATTTTTAGTTGTGTCACTGCGTGAATTAACAACACGTTTCAACTTTTTTCCTTTTTAGGTGACGTTTGGTTGAAAGCAATGTTTTAGATATTAGGAGGTAAAAAATTGAAGTTATATGTATTTCAATTGATGTTGCAATGATTACAATATTTGTTTATGGACATGTACGTCACTAAACAATGAAAAGAAAACGAATTTGATGCCCTACCTAACTGTTTTACGAAAATGCAACTATGACAGTAAAAATGGAAGAGGACATAAAGACCGACAAAATCCCAATACACAGAGGAATGCGGCAAGGTGACACAATCTCCCCAAAACTGTTCACGCTGGCCTTGGAGGATGTTTTCAAAAGTCTAAACTGGCGTTGTAAGGGAATTAATATAGATGGAATAGGACTGAGTCATTTACGATTCGCAGACGACATCATTCTGATTAGTAATACTACTGAAGAACTGGAGGTGATGTTAAAAGAACTCTATCAAGCGTCCCTAAAAGTAGGATTAACAATGAACCTGAGCAAAACTAAAATAATGAGCCCTTTATCAACACAAATAAACATAGAAAATCATACCCTAGAAAATGTAACTGAATACACATACCTCGGGCATAAAATACAATTAGGTAAAGAAAATCAAACGGCCGAAATCTCTAGAAGAAAGGGACTTTCTTGGGCAGCCTTTGGTAAACTCAGGTTTATTCTCGGATCAGGTGATATACCGATAAATCTCAAACGAAAGGTCTATGATTCATGTATACTTCCGGTTCTTACATATGGTTTGGAAACAATGTCCTTAACCCGAAGATCTATACACACCCTCCAGGTAACACTGCGTGCAATGGAAAGGATCATGCTCGGGATTAGTTTGAGAGATCGAGTACCAAATGACGAAATCAGGAGAAGAACAAGAGTGGCGGATGTTGTGCGAAGAACAGCACAGTTAAAATGGCGATGGGCTGGCCATATAGCACGACAAAAGGATGACAGATGGACCAACAGATTAATAGTATGGCGTCCAAGAGAAACAAAAAGAAGTGTTGGAAGACCCCAGAAAAGATGGCGAGACGATGTCCAGAAAATCGCAGGAAAGAACTGGATACAAAAAGTCCAAAACAGAAAGCTGTGGAAAAATATGGAAGAGGCCTACATCCAGGAGTGGATTAATACGGGCTGAAAAGAAGAAGAAGAAAGACCTAACTGTTAATATTTCTTGATAAAAATGCCAACTCATAACTGTCAATACTTTTTGAATACTATGTAGTACATTAGAGCTTTTCTGAAGATATAAATTAAACAATATATTAAAATGGAAATAAAATAATTTGATCGCGAAATACAATAGATTACTTTCTAATAAAAGCCTGTAGATTTCTTAAGAGGTCCGTCTCTTTCCCGGATTTTTAAAATGTGTATTCCGTCCGACCTGACATCAATATGAAAACCGTCAACATTATATTACACGATGTCAGTATTTTTATTAAAATATCGACGGGGGCGAAAATTGCATTAAACGCCCCGTGGGAATACCGAAAAACGCGTCCTCCCTTCGGGCGCGAGAAAATAAAAAAAGGAAGTCTTCGGATTTGACCCCGCTTGGAAAAATAAAGAGTGTTTTTCTTAGTGGGAGATTTCTGTCGAATCGAAATGAGGACAGATCTTGGTATGTTATTAAGAGGTGAAAAGATATACATTTGCAAAAGAAAATTGGTAGGTATCAAAATTTTTTCGCTTGTTTTAAAGGCGGCGATTATTGTGAAATTATTATAATGAAAATACAAGTTTTATCGATAGACCCATTGAAGTGTAACTATGCCTAAAATCGTCTATCTTGGAACATGTAACAAGATGGAAAACGGGAGCTTCATTATTTTGTGCTCTTTTCGTTATCCTTTTGCATTACTCCGATCCTTCAGCTATTTATACCAACGTAGTCTCGAATAATGAGAGTGCTACTCACAATGCACACAATAACTTCATATTTACTCCCTGTAAACTTTTTAAATCGCAAGAAATTTAATTATAGACGATTCAAATTCAGTAGGGAATACAAGAATATGGCGGAAATATTAGAATTCTAACTCCTCAAAAGTACAAACTTTGCTCACTATATTTTTTAAGTACTTCCTAGTCCCCACTAAACTCCTTGCGACTCCCCCTGTCAAGGGGTGAACTCCGCCGGAATTTTCGCAGCGTCCCATAAATTTTAAATCAGAACAGACGAGAAATGAAGTAGTCGATGAAAGTTAGTCAGGACGTATGGGGTAAATCGAATCGGGAGAGAACCGGATGCGACCGAAATATAACGTTCTCAGGGGATAAGTCCCGAATTATTTTATTTATTTCCTCGACTCGGGGCATTTATTATTTTTTCTAAAAATGTTACATTATTTTTCATTTATGGATATCTTGTTGCAGAAGGAAATATTCGAAAGTAATAATATTAACAACACAATTATATTTTAAAAGAATATTTGCTGCTTATTTAAATACTACGGCATTTGATGAAAGATAAACCTACTATCAATAGGAGCGTAATATGGCAAAATTGCAGTTAACAACAATAAAATAAACAAAATATCTAAAATCTGTTGGTATATTCGGAAATTTTAGGCACTTTCCGATTACCGGGAAACCCTTTGCAGGCTTATTTGAACATTTATTGACCCCTTAAATTGCTCTTTTATTAATATTTGAATAACTGTTTGTTTATTTTGGTTTTCCATAAAGACGTTTATTCAACTTTCTAACATTTAATTTGCAAAATATTGCTGTTAAATTTTGAGTGGTCATGTAGTTTAGTTTACCTAAGTTTAATAACATTTGTTGCTAAACCGTCTCTAAAGGACACTTTACTCTTGTCGCTTTATAACTTTTTTAAAATCTCCTCCAAATCCGTTCCTAAAAATTTATTCAATGGTTGAATATGTATTCTAGAAATTTGAGAAATTGATTGAGAAAGTGGTCCGATGGACACATTACCATTTTTTCCGTAGAATCCCAAGTGTTATTAGTTTAATCGTAAATCTCAATGATGATGCCCAGAAACGAAAAATATGAGATTACTGTTTTTGAAGCGAAGCTTCTATACTTGCGTTATATTGTGTTTTCTCTAGAGTAAAATGCTGGAGCGAGCGTCACGAAAGTGTATGCTGTAGCTATATACGGAGCTTTTCTATCGAAACACATGGTGGGAAATCAACAAGAGCAAACGAGAAACTAACAGTAGTTCGTTAGTATGACAGAGAAGGATGTTTTTCTACGTTGCCGGCCGAGCAGGCAGTCCAAGTCAACGCGTATCGCGGTCGCGTATCGCTTTACACTTTCGGATGTGTGCGGAGCGGATGAATGTGATGTTTCGCGAGCTAGCAATATCGCAAAAGTTCTTTCTCTGTTTAGCCAACAAGAAATATATGGCCTTTCTCTCGCTCTTACGTTTATCCCATCCTGCGACTCTGTAGAAACGATCATAGTATTAGATGGAATGTGTTCTCATATTCAGATCATAGTATTAGTATTGTAGACATGCTCTGTAATACATACGATTCCGAGCATGGAGGGGAGAGAATATAAGTTCCCCCACTCTCACTCTCTCTCTTTCTCAAGTTTACTGGATACGTCACGGTGATTCGACAGCCGGTTATCAGCTCCACGTTGACCCCGAGCCCGACGTTGCCGCCATCGATGTTAAAGACGTAAAGCTGTAAAGAGGCGACGTTGCCATGCTCGTGGGGAAAGTCGTGAAAGTATCGAATTGTGTTGGGAAATGAAGATGCATGCGTAACGCACCATAATGTCACATAGTTATTGAATTCCCACTTATTTTATTGTGGTT
This sequence comes from Cryptocephalus moraei, assembly GCA_946251905.1. Taxonomy (NCBI): domain Eukaryota; kingdom Metazoa; phylum Arthropoda; class Insecta; order Coleoptera; family Chrysomelidae; genus Cryptocephalus; species Cryptocephalus moraei. The sequence continues at coordinate 31,593,963 of OX276454.1, forward strand.
AATTCAAGTTCCGTATTATTTATTGTAAAAACGTTATTTCCCAATGAAGAAAAAAATAGTAAGAGGCTTCGCATTGTTCTACGATAGCGACTACTGAACCCGTTTTTTTTAAATTTTGGTGAACAGCGGTTCTTTATCGAGACCAAAAAGTAACTTGCGAATTTTGCGATGTAACTCGCCGGGTAGGCCAAAAGGATGTATTTTAGTTCTATAACCGCGTTTCAATTCACTTACTCCAAAACAGTTTTTGAAATAGCGCGATTTAAAAAGAAAACTAGAAAACAATTCAGTAGTTCGTATTTCGGGGAAAAACTTTTTTCTTGAAACGTTTTTACCGTTGGCACGAGAAAGTCATCCCCTTCCGTTTGTAACCCAAATTTGGAAAATCTAATTTTAGTCAATCATATTTAAAACTCAATATTAACCGAGTTAATTCCAACTGATCGCTTTACATAAAACAACAAGGGTATTTTTATTTAATTAAAATTACTTTAAACTTATGTTTACAGAGCAGAATTACAAAACTAAGATTTTAACGTTTACAATGAATCTGTTATTGAGTTTCTTGTAGATATTGTAGTAAATATAGCTTAGTTTCTTCTTTTTTCTCTCAGTAATCTCGTTTATAAAGTCACTGGGTCGAACTTGTATTAAATGTAAAACGAGAATTCATCAGAAGGAATAGTAACATTTCAATTAAGGGTTTCTTCCATATTTATCTTTTACCAGTCGATTACTATTTAATTTTGTCTGTCTGAACATGAATCTGGGTATTTCAAATGGTTCTGAATTGATATAAGCACTCTATTGTTACTTCGTCTCTTAGTTAAATCAGTGTTTTTTTCAAATTTTAATTAAGTTGATTTGTATTTAACCAGATTTATTCAAATCACATAAGTTTGACTTATTGAAAATCTTTCAATTTGATTCAGTGCAATCTTTATGTTGATCATATATTAATTTGACCTAATATTATATCTCTAAAAGTTCGTTCAATATCCAATTTTGACCTAATTTTATTGGTCACCTAATTAATCGGTATCTTGTTAATTACATTAAGTTTACGTTTAATTCAGTTTTACATTGGTTCAGTATTATTAAACATGACGGCGATATCTTAACAATCAAAAATGTACTTTGAAATTCAATTTTTGGCCTAGATGGAAGTTATTACATTTATGTTTTTGTAGCCGCAGAGTTCACCACACGATGATACATTATTTAGTAACTTTTAGTTATTTTTCTTTATTTTTTTTGTAATTAATAAACTTCATGGATTAAAACGTACATATATTTTTTCTTCAATGTTAATGTCAGTGATTAAAATAATTAATGTTAATTGCAGTTGTTATATATATATATATATATATATATATATATATATATATATATATGTGTGTAAATTTCTTCTCAGGTAATAATGTAACTTTTAGATTTTTTTTAACGCTTTTCTTGATATGAAATCAATTACTTTTCTAATATTTCCGAGCGTGTACACTTCTTCGTTTCGTTCACAGAATACACCGATTTGGAGTTGCATTTTCCTTTTCAAAAAATATCTAATTAAAATCCTAGGTGTGTTTAGTCGCCTTACCTAAAAATAATCCACTTCGAAGGTAGCAAGCACGTACAAGCTGAGCGTCTCTTTTATCCTCCGCATTGCAACAGTTTCTCTCGGGGAAAAAAGCAAAATGTCTGGTTGTTAAGCGAAAATACGAGCGTAAAAGCGCTTTAGCCTTCTTGTTCTCCCCTATTGGATTACAAACAATAAGTAGTTTTATCGCCCACGTGTGTAAAGCCGAAGTTTACCCTTACAATTTTGTCACAAATCTCACGGATATTACATCTCTCGATAAAACATGTACGATGTACGGTATAAGGTTCTAGGATTCACATTTCTACAGGGGTAATGACCTAAAAACTTCAGCTGACGGAAGAGTCTTTGGAGAATTTGCTTCTATTAGAAAACAATTTTGATCGAATTAGTATTCTAAAATAATATATTAGAGAATTCTCAAGAATACATTCGTTGTGATAAATTTATCAATAACTTGACTGCAATATCAATTGATATGTATTTTACCCCAGTAGCACAAAATATATAGAAAGGACTTTCTCGTAAGCGTAAGTGCACTGGATTATTAAAAAAAATAGATCTGAAAACAACCCTTATCGGGGCTGTTTGATTATGTAGGTTTTAAAATTGATTTGTAAATTCAAATTGAAATTATTTATTATAATGATCTAAATATTTATAAAGATTAATACACGCTCACTTATGCGTAGCAAAAATGGGAATGAGAGTGAATCTCTATACATAAACAAACGAATTCTACATTTACAAAAATGTCGGCGTCTGCAGTTCCCCCCGTCCGAGGCCAGACACGTACTCCATACTCTCATCGGCGGAGACCTCCCAAAAATCGCTAACAGATTCGGCCTCCCTGACAACCTGATTGTCCCCAATCAGTCCTATAACATGCAAGAAATATCTATTAGAAAATTTGATTATTGTTCCAGTGCCCCTTCTTTTTTGTCATATTTTCGGACACCATATTTGATCATGTTATAACTTCCAGTACTCCTCGAGTGCCATATATTCGAACACCCTATTAGGAAACTTTAAAACTTCAGTACTTCTCGAGTATCATATATTCGAATACTATATTAGGAAACATTAAAATTTCAGTACTCTTCGAGTGTCATACATTCGAACACCATATTAGTAAACTTTAAAATATCCGAACACCATATTAGGAAAGTTTAAAATCTCAGTATTCCTCGGGTGTCATATATTCGAACACCATATTAGGAAACTTTGAAATCTCAGTATTCCTCGGGTGTCATATATTCGAACACCATATTAGGAAACTTTAAAATCTCAGTACTCCTCGGGTGTCATATATGCGAACACCATATTAGGAAACATTAAAATTTCAGTACTCCGAGTGTCATATATTCGAACACCATATTAGTACTACCCGAACTTATCTGTTCCTTTAAAATAATCCAGGGTTTAATACGATCTACCGCCACCACGGTATGCTGCTTTCGTTTGCCCATCATATCAGTCACTTCATACCTATCATTAGGAAGCTTAGCTATAACCTTGTATGGACCTTTATACTTGGGATATAGTTTTTTTTACTCTCCCCGGTACACGGAATACTGGTTGCCTGTACCAAAACCAAATCCCCGACAGCATAAATCTTGGCAGTTATTCGTTTCTCATCAAATCGTACCTTTTGATTACTTTGATCACAATTTAATCTACTCGTTGCTTCATTACGGATGCTAACCAAACCCACACGATTCATTTCATATTGTGATTCATTTTGTAAAACACTTTGGGACCAAATCCTTGGTTTGACACCAAATAACAGTCCTGAAGGAGTCATACCAATTGCTTTATTTCAAGTACAGTTCAATCCTCTTTGAACTGTTTTGACATGAACGTCCCAATTATTTTCATTGAACCCGGCATTTAGTACCGAAAGAAAACTAAGAATCGTTCGAGTAACGTTCGCATTGGCCATTGGCTCGTGGGGTAGCAACAGCATTCAGAATATGTTTAATACCATTGTTTAAACAAAAAGTGCGAAACGTGTGTGAGGTGAAGGCAGTACCTCTATCGGTTATAATTCGTACTGGTACCCCGAAAATGTCTATTAAACTGTTCAAACTCTTGACAACATATTTCGTTTTTGTACTTTTCACAGCTTCAATTATGCAAAATTTTGTACAACCATCAACAATAACTAACAGTTGAGCATTTTTACTTTTACTTTTCACAAATGGCCCCACGTGATCGATGTGCAAGGTGTGAAATGGTACTGACACTTTATCAATGGGATGAAGCTTCCTAGGTTTCCTCCCTGATGGAGTTTTAAAACATAAGCAATTTAAACAGGCAATGACATATTTGGTAACAAAACGTCGCATTTCCGAAAAATAGTAATTTTCCTGTATTTTCGCCAACGTCTTTCCTACACCGAAGTGACCCATATTGTCGTGGCACATTTTACAGATTTGCCAACGATTCAATTTTGGTACTAACTACCTTGTTGAGTCATCCCAAAATTTTTCTGTGTACTTTTCCTTCCTTCAGTTAGTATAAATCAAAATACTGCTTATTACTTCCAGTATTATCGTTACTCATTAAAATATTTCGTATCATGGTGATTGTCTCATCTTGCAGCTGAGCTGCCAGCAGCCAGTCAGCTTCGGTAATATTAATGACACCTACACCTAAAATGGTTTTAGGAGGATTCCGACTGAGACAGACAACATGATTCATCCAGTTACCTGCTCGATACTCTATTTCAAAATCGTAATCTTGTAATTATAGCCACCACCTCGCCACACTTGGGATGATATCTTTCTTTTCGACCGTACTTCATATCGCATTACAATCTGTTACCAGAGTAAACTTGATACCCACTAAATACACACGAAAGTGGCGGAAAGATTCGACGACAGCTAAAGTCTCCAGCTGATACGAATGATAATTTCGTTCGGGAAGAGACGTTTGTCGACTATAATAAGCTACTGCATGTTTCATTCCTGTTGTAACACCTATTTGCAATAAAATACCCGCTACACATACGCTCTATTCGTAGTACACTCGATTGACATACTCATGACATTTGTTTTTCCTAATTCTTTAGTCGTAAAACAGAAACAAGCGCTATAACCATCAAGCAATTATTTCAATTTACTTCTTTCTGATTCCGTAATTTTACCACATTTAATATCTGACTCAGCAAAAGTATTTTTAAAAGTATCGGCTTTCACTAAGTTCACCGAGAATTAATTTTACGTATTCGGCAGAACCTCAGCTGTATCCGACAATTTTGTGATTACTAAATGTTGCGAGTTATTAATAACTAAAACAGACGGATGATCAATAAAATTTTATCCGATTAACAAATCAAGAATGAGTTCGTCTTCATTTACTATAATTATTTCAATTCGCACAGTAACACCTTCAATAGTGACATTAGTAAAGCTTTTCCATTCAACTTTGACTTGTGAACCATTAAACCCCCGGAGTTCTACAGGTTGTTCTATTCTTTGGATGTTTAATTTGATTTTTTTCGCAACTCTGTATTGAATTAATGTCAATTCGCTACCCATGTCAATCACGCAATTTACGTCTTGGTTATTTATTTTTACATTTTTGTGATACACATTTAAAGACTTTTTCCCTACATATTTTACATCTTTCGTTTGATCTGTACTCATTGATTTTCGAAATTATAATTACATTTTTCCGAAGTATGCCCGAACTTACGGCAAATCCTGCATTTAACCTTTCTATAGGTGGGACATTCAAAACGTTTATGTCCTTTTTCTTTACAAGCGTAACACTCCAGACCACTTTGCCTCTTTCGATTAACTAAGGATTTCATTTCAGAATTGTCAATATGAGTAAGCGTACGACGCACAAAGGAAGAACCAGTACAGGGTAAATTTCTAACATACTCGAATAATTCAACAAATGTAGTACATCTAGCCGCATTTATATTCATTTTGACCTGAGGGTCTTTGATACCTTCAATCACACAGTCAACAATCTGCCTCTGTGTCAAATTTAAACCAAGTTTATTTAACTTTGCCAATTTATGAAAACAATAATCATTCAAGTCTTGTCCAGAGCTAACCTGGTATGTTGCTGCTTCATAAAACAATTTACCAAAAGTCATTTTATTCGGAAACATACCCTTTAACATTGTTTCCCACTGAATCCAAGAAAACTGAGTAGATTTTAATCCATCATACCAGATTCGGGCTGTTCCACGCAATTTACCCAATGCCATATAAACTTTCGTCACTTCATCCCAATGATACATCTTCGCACAGTCATTCACCCTGCGTAACCAATCATCAACATTTTGTGTTAAATCCGAAGGATTAAACTCAGGGATCAAACGATCATCTTTAAAGAAAGACCATTAAGAATTTCCATGCTCAGTTACAACAATATCATCATCATTTTCACTACTTACAGATTGGTTTGCTTTCATGGCGTCTAGCTGACTTCTCAAGGCAGTTATTTCTATCCCAGCTTCCGCCAACATACCTCTTACATCTGCATCGTTCTGCGGGGTACCAGCATCCCTCTCACCTGCCATAACCTCCTCACTTCGCTCCCTTATCACATCCTCGACTTCCAGAGTCCCTGATGTCACATCCCCGGCTGGAGCTACTACTTCTTCAACCCGGCGGACTTTTGCTGTTGGTCGGCTCATGATGGTATTTTGAAGAAAATCCCACTTCTGATATGAAAACAACCCTTATCGGGGCTGTTTGATTATGTAGGTTTTAAAATTGATTTGTAAATTCAAATTGAAATTATTTATTATAATGATCTAAATATTTATAAAGATTAATACACGCTCACTTATGCGTAGCAAAAATGGGAATGAGAGTGAATCTCTATACATAAACAAACGAATTCTACATTTACAAAAATGTCGGCGTCTGCAGTTCCCCCCGTCCGAGGCCAGACACGTACTCCATACTCTCATCGGCGGAGACCTCCCAAAAATCGCTAACAGATCTTGTAAGTCTATAGTTCTGGCTATAAAGTAATAGTTATGAGAAAGATATTTCGATATGAACAATATTGCTGAATCCACAAGCTGTAATGACTCTAAAAGATAAATTTAATTTAAGTTTAACAAAACTTAGTTTTTTGACGAACACTTAACTGTGATTTCCATTGCTGTTTGTACTGCTGCTCTGAGAACCATTTACCATTTGTGCTACTTCAATATGTTTTCTGCTATTGTGATCAAATAAGTTACATTGATCTGTACTGCGGCAAAGGACGAACGATCCATTTGTTTTGATGGACATAAAATTCTTAACGATGGGCAGTACCTACCGCCTTATTCCGAAGCTTTTACTACTTTTACTGTATATCTCCTATCCACGGAGATATACAGGGAGAAAAACGGAATTAACACAGCCAAGTTAAGAAGATAAGCATGGTCCCCGAACATGTTCCTCCTGGGAGTTGGAAAAATTCTCGAGTTCAAGGGATGTGGATGAACGATAATCAGATTAGGATCATTTTAATGGCAGGTACATTTACCTACAAATCATTATCATATCCGAACCCAAATAAGTGCTTCATTTACCCTGCACAACTCATGATCTAAAATATTTTTAAAAATTATAAGTGAGGACTACTTCTTAAAAAAAAAGAAATGTAGCTTTTACTGCCTACATATGTTACAAAACTTGTCAAAATGTCTAACGTTATAATGTCCTACGTAATTCCGTTTAAGCATTTGTTAGAAGTGAAAAAACTGTCTATTTCTTGTCTTCCTCATGACAATATTTTCAATTTTTACACTGGGAATAAATTTAATCATAATTTCTCATTTTCCTTCAAAACGGTTGATTCATCATGTAAAATATACAGCGCTATATTTTCATTGAAATTACGAGTAGGAGCAGGGGGTTTTGACGGATTTACCCTTAATGTGATTAAAGCTTGTCCACCTGATATTATCTTGCACGTTACTCACATAATTAATGTTTGCTTGGAAAAGGGGTGCTTTCCTGGACTATGGCGGAATGCAGTAGTAATACCTATCTACACCTAAAATAAATATTCCTCAATAATGACTGATTTAAGAACGATCAGCCTTAGACCAATCTTCACTAAGGTCTTAAAAAATAGTAATGGAACAATTTCTAGATTGCGTCAAAGGTAGTAGTCTTATCCTTCATTACCGTTCGACTTCTCGTAGCTTATTTTCCGCTATTACTTTTACAGCTGTTTTAAATATATCTAAATTCCCATTCCTTGATAATATAACTTGTCCAGCACTGGTTTCAGTTGATTATTCTAAGGCACTTGACAATATTAATAACAAGTTGACTTATTGCAGAATTGGGATACTTCGGTTTTGATCGTATAGCTATTTATTCTGCGAGGAATTACTTTTCTAATCGAGCTCAGTGTGTATTTGTATGCAACAGTAACTCTTGCTTAGAATTTGTCCTCCGTGTACCACAGGGTTCCGTTTTGGGGCCACTACTCTTTGTAATTTGTACTTCTGATTTGCCTTCTAATTCACAATCCTTTACTGATGATTTTTTACACAAATTTTGTACCACTTAGGCCCTAATGGATTACAACATACCACTTCAGTTTTGCAATTTGACCTAAATAAGGTGAATGATTAATCCAAATAAATCGAATAACAATGTTTGGTAAATCTCCAACTATTTCGGTATATTTTGTATTAAGTATTGTTATATTTTTTCCTGAACACAAAAGACATATCATTTATGGGCTATTGGGGTCAAACTAAATTGTAAGTTTTAATTTAAGGGACGTATAGCCCAATTATTTCAATAGACTTATTTGAGACTGATAGTACTTTATGCAAATAAGCATTTGCCTAATTTTGAAATCACGAAGAAATTGTTTGAAAGTTCACTGCTTTCAACCGATAGATTGAAAAATTTCGGAAAAAGATAATTTTGACTATTACCAGGGTTCAAACCTGGACCTCCCGATATGGCGTTAGCTGTGTTAACCAATTACAGTACCTTAGTCGTACCGTTTTTTCTTTCCAATATTAAAGTTAGTCAAATTATAAGTTAGATTTTAGTGCTTTCAGTTTAAAAGAATGGTAGGTACGTAATATATTTGCCTTGACCCGATGAAGCAAATAAAGTCTACCCCAAGTGGTCCAAAAACAATTATGTCCGTTTCATGTACCGTTTAAGGAAATTTGTTCCAAGTACTTCTTATGTCGGGCGTCCCAAGTGTTTGTTAGATAAACTAACCTTCCCTTATGAAGTTCACGACAAACATTTACATGTTGTAAAAAATATTAGACTACACTCATCTATTTCATTTAGACGTGCTTTAGCTACAATGCACCTCAGTTGTACAACCTTATTATTCCCATATATGAAATCATATCTTTGTCCTGTTGTCGTAAGCACTTAATGCAAATGTCTTACGTTAATCTTTGTGTTTTTCCTTTTTGTTTTTTCTTCTGTTTAGGTTTGCGTTCTTAAGTGATGTAATTAAGTATATTTCGGTTTTCATGGTACATAAGTATATTTATTAAGTTACCCTAATGATTATCCTGTGGCCATCAAGTTCGTGAGATTCATATGTTTGTCTGTGTTATGTTACTTATTATATTTTCATTGCCCAGTAATGAACAACTATAACGAAATACATACCTTACTTATATCTACTGATATATAGTAAATCCACTGAGAAGAAAACATTCACGAAACGAGAAAAGGTAGTAAAGTTAGACAACACCTAATACACGTCGTTTGCTATTGGTGGAAATGTCATAAAACTTTTGGCGGGAATTGTTGATGTTCAGAGTCGGTTCAGTAAAATTAACAAGTTTAGTTGTCTGATCTATGGCTGTCTGTTTACAAACGTTCAGATAAGTCGTTGACGGTGATAGTGGACTTTTAGTTGATGGTTTATTTTAACGTATCGCTATTGTTATTCAGGTTTTTGATATAAACTTGTATAAACTAATTTCTGTGATCTGTTGCAATTATGGAAAGACACCTTCCCTGCTCGCCTCCCAAAAAGAGACCTGGAACATATTTAAGCTGCGGGGAGAAAACCATTATTTTAAATGTATACAGAAAAGAAAGAAATGAACATCCTTAGTAAAATCTTAGTAAAAGATAAATTATAGTCAAGGCGATCATTCTTAATGCGACCCTGTACTTATTCGCTAGCTGGTCGAGCGCTTCGAATTTCGACGTTTGTGTTTCATGGAAGTTTTCTTCTCGGTGGATTTACTATAGACGAGTTTGAAAGTTATACAGCCGTTGGTAACCTTAATAAAGTTTGACGGTTTGGATATCGTCATCAGTATTTATTAAACGATCAGTTTTTTATACATTTTCCCAACATCTGAGTATGACTTTTCATAATTTCCAGTCTCGTTTATTCGACATTGTATCTAGCGTACGAGGTCCGTCGTTTAATGGCCGCATTTTGATATTGTGATAGCGGATATTGTACTATTATCGGAATTATCCAGTGAAATATTGCCAATTTGGCCTGAGAGTAACCGGTTTGACGATTTTGTCAAAACTAATTAGTTAATGCGTCGTTTCCATTACCGGGGAAACTGCCCTGATGGAATATGTGCAAGGGGAATAAATTATGTCGTTTGATGTGATGTGCCTCGGAATTGTAATTGTGAACAGTTCGGGGAATACCAATGACACGAATTTATTAAGTAAAATGGATTTAATTACATTTTGATTTTAAAGTCTGAAACACATACACACAAAATTTTCGTAGACTATTAAATTATTGGGATGTATTAATTAAATAAGGGATCTATTAATTACTATTACAAGTAAATGTACCATAATAGGCGAATGTTTCATTTATTAATTTTGTAACAAGTATTACCGATTTCTCATCGTTATAAACAAAAAGTATATTGTTTTCTACAATATTTGCTACAGTAGATTTTAATAATAAATTAAATGACAATTAAATTTATTTCATAATTAATCTTAAAAAAATGATTAAAAAAATTTTTTTTCAACAAATTGTTGAAAAAGTTTCCAACAACAAAAGCTAAAGTTGTTAAAATAGGTAGGTTTAAAACTCGTTGTCAAGGCTTTGACTTTTTCTTCTGGATCACTATAGCCAACTTGAAGTATTTGTTTTATCTCTGCAGTGTGATTTTCTTTACTGATCAAGTTACAAGTTGTCCCACAACCGCAAAATAAACCGGAGACCAAGTTTTTCAGAAAAAATCAGTAACGAAAATTTAAATCAAAATAATTGCAATTAGGAAGGAACATTTTTACAAAATAAACTAATCTTCGTTTTCATCATGTCAAAAATAAAAAATAAAATATAAACATAAAAAACCAAGAAAGTGAATATTAAGAAAACTGCACAGAAAAGCCCAAATATCGAGTATTCCCGCCGCGAGCGTGAATGACAGCTCTCATTCGTCGTGGCATACTCCCTCTCAAACCAGCAATCGTGTCTTGGGGTATCATCTCCCATTCATGCAATAGCGCTTGGTCCAGCTGTTGTACTCTATGAAACTCACTATAATTCTCTTTAATGGTTCTGGCTAGGTTGCCCTATAGATGCTCGATGGGGTTTAGGTGAGGACTCATGGGTGGCCACCTTAGCACCTGAATTCCAACATCATGAACGTACTGACGCGTAATCTTGGCTATGTGCGGTCGTATACTGTCATGCATTAGAATAAAATTTGCTGCTCCAAATGGCGCAAAGGTACCACGTGCTCTTCTAAATCTGACAATGAAAGAAATTTAAACCTGAAAATGATCTAAAACTGATATAATTGGCCAATGATTATATGAAATGTTTATTTGAAATACGCATTTTAAAATGTATTCCAGGAACATTAAAAACATTTCACTTTAAATATTCGACATAATGTATTACAAACTAATGAGTAATATTTTGAAATAGTTCTGCACAGCATTTCAGAACAAGTTTTTAACCAATTCCCCTTTAATATATTTCACAACTATACTCAACCAAAAAGTTAACAGGACATTCAATTTTCATCCCTCAAATTTGCGAAAACGATTTGTACTTTAAATTCATTTAGATACACATACGTAATTTGTTGAAAGAAAGAATGTTCAAATTTTTTGGTCTCTTTCTTAACACTAGGATTAGTTTTTATACCGACTTGTTAGGTGGCTATCAACGGATAATGCTTTTCATAGTTATCAAAGTTGCTTTGATAGCTGTTTCTCGTGGTTTGCTATGATTTTTCACAATAATTGAAGACCTCCCTTGAATAAAGTTGTAAGCAACAAAATAAGGTTTTTCCAGAACACGTTTTTTTACACAATTTTTTTAAGTTAGCAAATCATTTAGTGAAACCTATACGATAAAATACTACGATAAAAAATCGAGTTGCTAGGTCAGATATAATATACATAACATTATTCCACTGAAATCGCCGATATGGTGAAAATGTCGGTTACGATTTCCAGTGAGGATTTCAATTGTTGTAAAGACATTTTATTTGCAATGAGTCCCGAAGAAGCCGCTGAAGCTGTTGCTCTACACTTACACAATAACGGACTCAGTATCTGATATATCGCTAATTTGCTAGATAACCCTAAAAGCAGGTATCTGGTGCGACTCAAAAGTTCAGAGAAACTGGCTGTTATTCAAGAAGACCTGGACAGAGAAGACGACGACCAAGGAATGAAGCGGAAGATCGATTTCTTCTACTTCAAAATTTGTGAGAACGGACACTTCCTCCAATGGCTTTCGGTAGGAGGCTGGTAGATATTCATTGTACCGTGATTTCATTCGATACAGTACTAAAAGGGTTGAATGAGCACCATTTAACATTTCATCCACCTGCTACAGGACCTAAGTTGAACACAGAGTATCGCAGACAAAGGTTGGAATTTGCGAGAACTCATTTAGACGAGTATGGACGAATAGAGCTGTGTTCACTTTACGGATGAGTCGCGTCTCACGCGCTGTTCACCTGATAGTCGCCAAAGAGTGTTTAGAAGCCCGGGTGAACGATATGCCCAGTGCTGCTTTTCGCCTCGGGTACCTTTTGGTGGCGGAGGTCTAATAGTATAGGCAGGCATTTCATTGGAAGCTTCTACTGCCCTTGTAACATGGCGCAGGTAGCATCAACGCTGACAGGTACATCAGGGAGTGTTTATAAGAGCACGTGGTACATTTTGCGCCATTTGGAGAAGCAAATTTTATTCCAATGCATATAACAATGTACGATCGCACGTAGCTAAGATTACGCGTCTACACCTTCATGTTGGAATTCAGGTGCTAAGGTGGCCACCCACTTAAATCCCTTCGAGCACCTGGGATAACCTAGCCTTCTGGCTAGGTTACTCCTTCTGGAGTAAAGAGAATTATGACGAGTTTCATACAGTAGAAGAGCTGCACCAAGCGCAATTGTATAAATGGGACACCAAGACGCAATTGGGTATTTGCCATATATTTTAAATTAAGCGAAATGTCTTTAAATCCATAGGGACGAACCCTCAGACAAATTTTATAATCTTAAAAAATCGTGTAATAGACCCAGTACCAGGTATTTCCGGGTATAAATAGCAGTAAATGTGCGATAAATTAAAGGACCAGCGAAACAGCCGCTCATTGGTCGTGACGTCACTTCGTGTGTAAACACGGGTCCGTTCTGCAGTCCACAAATAGATTTTTCGAAACCTAACCTAGGTAATCTGTGTTTTTGAGTATTTTGGACTTTCTTGTTGTTTCCGTTGGACTGTAGGAGTTAAATCGCGACCAAATCAAGTAATTTGTATCAGTCGCGTCGTAAAATAGTGTTTTTGATTAGTTATTTAGTTAGTTATGGCCGCCGTAGGATTTGTCAAAGCTTCCAGGAACAATTTACCATCTGTGGATATGTTTATCGTAATGGATTACATAAAAAGGGAGGAATGTTTTAATTCAGCTGAAATCAGAGGTATAAAAGCAGCAATGTAAGTATATATGTGCAAAATATGCATTCAGTAAAAGACAATGTGACCATTGTTATAAATAAATTATAAGAACAGTTCAGAACAAAGCCAAATCTATATCATGCTGGTTGACCTTTAAGATTATAATTATTGTTGCTAACAATAAAAATTAACACAGCTATTGATAGTAGCTTCTGCTACTAAACGTTTTCGTTCTCTCTTCATAGGCAAAGAACGTGGGAAAACGTTAGCCCCAGTTCTTTTCCGAGCTTGTTGGCACTCAAAAATATGTGGGAATACGTCCCGTTTGATTATTATTTTTCCACCCATCAGTTTAAAACGTACATAATTTTCCATATCTTCTTCCAACTAAATAAAAAAATTATTACTTTTGTATAAGATAACATAACATAACCTTACTTTTAACTTACTTTAAAATGGTCTTCACAACAGAAAAATTTACTTTTGGATTTGGGCATATCACGTCTTCCTGCTGAAAACCACAGTTTCTTACGCCCACAATCTCGAGGTACACGAACAAATATTTTGTTTGGTGTACTTACAGATGTACTTGTACAACAGGGTACAAAACAGCACTTGTTGTGAGGTCCGTACATAGCCATTTATTTACATTGTAGTCCTTCAAAAACTTGAAAAGGTTGTCCTAAACTGCTTTTATGCAAGCTTTTGTTTGTAGCCACGTAAATAAAAGCACAGATTACCCCAGGTTAGAGAAATTACAATAGGACTGAAATAGGTTAAAACAATGATTACACGCGATGTGACGTCAGAGGGCTATAACCTTCACAAAGCTAGTTTTGGCGCCAATTCCTAGCGTTTGAATTTCAAATGACTTTTTTGCTTGAATGTGTTTGATTTATTTATTTTTAATATTAACCTAAGATTTATAGGCATATAATCTTTCTTTAATCCAATTTTAAAAAAATGTGAATATACTCAATTGCTGATTTGAGAGGGAGTATGCCACGACGAATGAGAGCTGTCATTCACGCTCGTGGAGGAAATACTCAATATTTGTGCTTTTCTCCGCAGTTTTCTTGATATTAATTTTCCTTGTTTTTTTTTTTAATTTTTGACCGTATGAAACCAAAGTTCAGTTTAATTTGCAAGAAATGTTGCTTATTAAAGAATAATAATTGAAATTATTTTGATTAAAATTTTTCTTACTGAGTTCTTTCTGAAAAACATGGTGTCCGGTTAATTTTGCGGTTGCGTTTATTTCAGCATTTTAAGTACCTAGAACATCACTTTTATACCCTGAAATACTGTCGTTAACACATTTAAAAAAATGAAAATTTATTTTCTCTTATGTAACTACTCAATAGAATTATGTTTATGATTGCATCATTTTTAAACTGTTTCATGATATTCTGTGCTGTTGAAGTCGATTTCAAATTATATTAGACGAATTCCAGTAGCGCCATCCGGCGAGTGGCGGTAGAACTAATTTCACAATTCCGTCGGCAGTTCTCCAATTTTGATGAATTGTTAACCTTCTGGCTCGCACTTAAGAGAGACAAGAGATTCGAATCCAAAAAGGATTCCATACGAGCGATAAAATCGCATCGATAGAAAAATACCTAAGTACAGGTTATTGCGGGGGGAATTCGCTTTGTTTCCGCCGAGTACAAAGGGAATAAAGGAACACCGGGAATTGAAGTGGCAGCCAATAACGGTTTGCCAAACAAATTCTATTCGATTTGGACAAGATACGAAGAAAGAAGTTGTTTCCAGAAACCTAGAGGCAATTTGTTTCTCTTTTTAAATTAATACGACACGTCACTTTCAATGGACTACATACTACATTATTCATTGAAAATATTTTGAGAAACAAATAGTACCTACATAGTACCTACATCTGTACAATAGTACAAATAGTAACCAAAAATGGTGGAGATAAGTTTGAAGAACGTTTAGATTACTCAATTTACTGTTTGGGTAGTTACCTATAAGTTCTTGGAATTATTTGCGTTTAATAAAAAGGGCATTTGTAGAAATTCTACACATTTCATACAATTAGTTAGAGAGAATTATACCAACTGAAATGTTTCCGAGTTGCAGGCACGAAATTTTTTGTAATTGCAGTTTTATTTTATTGTTCATCTGAGGTAATTACATATGGTTTCTAATTAACTCATGACGAAATTTCTAAAGAATCAGACGTGAAATGTTTGTTGATGCTCTATATTTTTTATTATTTTGCTTAATTAAAACACATTTATTGAATTGCGTTATTGTGTAATTGTTTTATGAACCAATTTCTACTTTTTAAGAATTTCCACAGTTATGTATGGCACTACGAAAGCATCAGACTAGACCCATTTTGACCACATCACCAAAGTGACCCCAAAACAGTGACTGCTTTAAACTTTTTATTTTCAAGCAACTGAGGTACAATACTGTACATAAATAAAAAGGTCTTTTCAAGTTTCTTAAAAAAGTATTACTCAGAATTGCGTTTATGTCTTTAGGATAATCCTCAAAGAAGTTTGTTATTTTTGCTAAAAAGGGTGAAGCGTTCTCGGCGTTTAAAATTGTAACTCGCTTACCCCTCGAGCATAATTTGGAGAATTATTTCCAACCCAGTTCAGTCGTACTGAACGTTTCGAATCCCGTCTCATTTAAATAAATGATAAACTCTGGATAAAATTGACGCACTGGAATTTATTTCTCGAAAAATTCCCAGATAACGACATTAACTGCTATGCATTCGGTTTGGGCGTCCTGTGGTATGTTAATCAAACAAATTGTATCGGTAAACGTTGTACGTTGTTAGTATTAATTATAATAGTTTGTCTAAGAATAGACCCAATAGAATTTACCCAATAGGCTTAATGAGGAAAACAAATTTGCAGCGTATCTAACAGATGCTAAACTCTTATCCAATGTAGGGCAAAACGTTCATAATATATAGGGGTGCAACCCTAGCAATCAAAACGCAATGAATCTGTTGAAAGCAAATGTCGTCCTTTTCTAATGCTTTTCACCCATTCAATGTGTAATAATGTATCGACATTCCCCCATATGTTTTCTAAAGTAATATCTTGTCGTAAATAATATTCTCCATTATTAACCAACAATTGTGATCGATTCTTAAAAAATTATACTAAAATTTGACTGAAGTAAACTAAACTTTACTACTGAGTATAAATGAAAAAAATAATGTAAATTCAATTGTAACGAATTTTCTAAAATATCAGTATGAGTAAGAGTGGTGAGTAAGAGTAATAGATCATCACTAAATAACGAAATCTGTAACATTTGAAATTCCGAAAGTATTACAATAAACGTAGCATCCTTAAACTTAGTAAAATACCTGACCAATGAGTGCCATCGATCATCAGGTACTTATCGATTTTATGCATGTAACTGGCACACATATAAAATATCTTGTGATGAGTAATGAACCATTTCTATGTGTAATATATAATCTTGAAAAATTAAAAAAATAATGCATCTTCTGAGTTACAAATAAAAAAAATATAATGCTCCCAAAATAAGTACTCCGTGAGTAATAACCATCTTTACTTCACACCACTGATAATCAATCGAAAATTCTGAAATTAACGTCACCACTGAGTAGTGAATTAAATAATACTTTAAAGGATCTTATCGGTGAGTAATGGTCCTTTTTAATCAACAACAAATTTTTTTTTAATTGAACTTTATTCGTAAATAATGAATACAATAATGGCAATGAAATTGTAACGAATTCCCATAAGTATTATATCAGTGAGAAATGCACACTTTTTACTGAAAAACGAAATGTATTATGTTCCAACTTATGAAAATACTAAAATAGTTAAAGCGTCTTTGAATTTCTCAAAACAATTGCTCAATGAATATTGACGATCACTACTTACCGCTTTTAATACATATAATTGGTAACATATGTCGTAAAGTAGTGAGTAATAAATTTCTACATGCAATATAAGTTCCTAGGTTATGATTAAAATATATATGTAGATTCCAAATTATTTAATGCATAAGTATTAGCGGTCTTTACAAAAATATGAGTATTTCTTAATACTTTAAAGGTAATGTCACTAGCTACCATTGAATAAAATAATTTCTTAGAATTTTTAATTCGCTTTCTAAAATATTTTATAGTTAGTAATGATCGCCACTAATAAGCAATATTCTGGTAATTTATTCTTAAAAATTTTATTCTGAAGTTCGCTCGTGAGTATAAATGAACAAAATTATTACAAAGATTTGTAACGAAATTTCCTAATACCGGTCAGTGAGTTATAGCGATTAATACTAATCAACACAATCTACAGGATTCAACTTCCGAAAATATTATAATAAATATATGGCATCTTTAAACTTAATAAAATATCTGATCTCGGAGTAATGGCGATCACTAGTCATCGCCTTTATACATATTGTAACGTTTATTTTCTAATTTATTTACACTAAAGACACTTCTTAATTTATTTACACTAATACTAAACTAATTAATTTATATAACACACTTAACTATTTCCTAACATTAATTTATATCACTCTTAATTATTAATTTATTTATACGCTCTTGCTTTCGGTATTTCGCTTGTTTACTATTTACTCTCGCGGCTTCACGTCTAATAATCCTCCTTCGTCCGCAGCGTTCACTTTTATAGCCCCCCATAATGTATTCCCAAATTTACTAGTATTTGCTCGATAATTCCACAAAGCACTCGATCTATCTCGATAATAATGTTTACGTAGAAAATATCCAGAAAGTCATATATCACTTTTCCTTAAGTAATAATCCGGGAGTATTCATGGAACTGTCTTTTTTTATCAAATTCAATGTAGCGTGGCGGCATTCTTTTGAGGTAAGCCGCCGAGGTCCGATAAGAGTAAACACGTCTCGCGCTGTGTTTACATTTCGCGTTACAATATCTTTGACAATATATGTCGTAAAGCAGTGAGCAATCAATCAATTCTTATATGCCACATAGTTTACATGACTATATAATAATTTATGCTCACGAATTATGTAATTTGTGAGTAATGGCAGTCGTTACTATACACCATCGATAATAAAAATGAAAAATAATTTTTGATCCGCTGAGATGTTCTAAAAAGAAAGAACAAATCAAAATAATCTGTAAGTTTAGTAGGAAGTTAGAAAATTAGATAAATTCAAAGAACTCTGTAAAATCTTTCTCAAGTTATTTTATGTCGAAATTATTAAATAAGTTTGTATAGTCGCCGTGAGCCTGGTAAATGTGAAAGCATTTACACTATATCGAATTCAAGGTGTATACTGTTTAACAATAAAACATAATAGAGTATAACAGATTTGAGACTATGATTACACACTGTTTTAAATTACTGGGCACGCCATTAGACGCATTATTTTTATATTTTAAAAGCATGCATTCTGATAAAAATGCGTACGAGATAGAGTATCAAAAAAGGGGGAAAGAAGACAAAGTAACAAATTTTACCGGTACAATATTTGAAGACGGAGTTTTTTAGCTGTTTAGAAAGCGACGTGCCACGAACAGTGTTATCTCGCAAATTCCCTAGTCATAGTGCTCAAACATTTCGTTTGCTGTCTGGATGTATGCAGAAACGTGTTTAAATATGTGTACGAGCACGCCGCTATCATATGTTTGTGAATAAATCAGTTTAGTAAACACCCTGTATTGCAGAACACAAAATATGAAGGGTCAGTTGGTAATACAGATTCCTGTATCTGTCGGGTACAAGTTCTATGAATTATTCGATAATGGTTTGGTATAAATTTAACTAAACCCCCGAATGAAGCTTGAAGTACTGCTCATAATGTACTGCTGAGGCTTCCAAAAATTCCTTTCAAATAACAAAATAGTTACAATGTCGCAATGGTGTTCATCAGATATAACCTCTGTCGAAAGAAACCCCTTATGTTCTCCGTCGTATCTTTGTTTAGTAATAAATCACCAAACGACACAAACTGCACCTTAGGGTCTACGATTTGGAGACTCATTTTCCCGACTTTTCCTGACGAAGACGCTACGCTGGTTATATCTGAGCCAACTTCACGTCGCTGTAACTAATTTCAGTAGACTCGGCGTGAAATTAGCCGCAGTGGCCAATCAGGGGCCGCGAATTCTCAAGAAAGTTCTATTGATACTACAGTATCAGGTTAAAGTATTTAAATATTGGAAATGTGTCAGTTACGTAACGTGATGAGGTTTTTTTTTGGAAGTATTGCTCACAATGTCTTGAAGATGTAGTGATAATTGCAGTTTAAACTATTATTGGTTGGTGGACTACGACGATTCCTGTAATGGTCGGTTGATTTTATAACACTGCGCCGTGGACAGGGGATAAGCAATGGACACGCCCATACACCCTCATCCCGCAACGTTTGAATTTACTAACCGATAGATATATTCACATAAAAACGAATAGAATAGATATGGAAAATTCAAAAGTTCTCTAAGAAGTGTTCTGATTAGGCAGTTATAAAGAACCCTTACTACAGTTGTAGTGCTCTAAATTATTCAAGTTTTATGAATTATGAATACTTAAAAAAACCTGAAAAGTTGAAGACATTCAACAATCTTGAGAGTTCCATTAAAAGAAAGATTACCCGACGGATTGGATTTAATTCCAAAAGCACAAATTCGTTTTGCATTATTTTGCAGAATTTATCGCCAGTCGCAGTCTTTATGTAAAAATTGGCGGTTGGGCAAACATACCTTTTTTGCGACCAGATTGTCGATTGACTGACATCGGCGTTGATTTTTACTATAACACTGTACGCAATATTTTCCACTGATTTATTATATTAGGGGAACGTGTTGTACCTCGGGCCGAAATAAGTGTTTTTGATTGTAAAATTTTCTTCACTTGTCTAAGGGAATAATGCCAATGAACCAAGCAATTCTTTTCTTATTTTTATTGAGAAAACGTCTACTGAGAAAAACGCTTCCTGAATATTGATTTATTCGTGGGTTTATTTTGAAAAACTAACTAAAGGTACAAATTAGTTCTTCACTTTGAACCATGGTATTAAAATGATAGAAAATGAAAAAACTTGGACAGATATCGAAAATTATTTTGTAATTTTCATTTTCACTATATAACTGTGGCAATTTTAGATAGAGGCCAGTACATAATTACTTGTTATAGTCCAAGAGCTAGCTACATAAAACAGTATTGATAAAAGGTACACGGCATTTGAGTTCATAACTAATTGTAAAAACATTAACCCAACACCAAATGGCTATTCTGCCGGTTCGCATAGGCTGGATATGTAAATCCAGCCTATGTAATAAATATGTAAAATGGCGGCCAGTTTTCCACGTCGGAAAAACATGCCTGAAAAACCGATAAGGTACACGCGTGAAATTTTTTTTTGAGGCGTTGTTTAGACCTTGACTAAGAGCGGTGTAACAGTGGCAGAACGTTAGCAGGTCGGAAAACCCTCGGCAGAAATGATTCAAAGTCGCGGAAAATTGCCATGAAAAACCCGATAAGGTACACGTGAAAAACTTTTTTCCGTACATTCTTTGGGCCCCAAGGAAGAGCGGTGCGATAGTGTCAGAACATTAGCAGGTCGGAAAACCCTTGGCAAAAGGTCATGAAAAACGCCCTGTAGGAACTTCATATGGAACGCCCTGTAGGAAGTGAAAGTCATGAGTGACATGACAAACGCCATGTAGTTTCTACAGGGCGTTCCATGTAGTTCCTACAAGGCGTTTTTCATGACTTTCAGTTCCTTCTGCCGAGGGTTTTCCGACCTGCTAACGTTCTGCCACTGTTACACCGCTCTTAGTTAAGGACTAAACAATGCCTCAAAAAAAAATTCACGCGTGTACCTTATCGGTTTTTCAGGCATGTTTTTCCGACCTGGAAAACTGGCCGCCATTTACATATCCGGCCTATGCGAACCGGCAGAATAGCCATTTGGGGTTGGGTTAATGTTTTTACAATTAGTTATGAACTCAAATGTCGTGTAGGTACCTTATCGATACTGTTTTATGTAGCTTGCTCTCCGACTATTATTCTATACCATTCTCGTTTTTCGTTTGGAAATCATTTATCAGTTGTGTATATATTTGTCGATTACTATTACTTGGTTCGTTCTACTATTGATTTTGATATGACTATATTGCCATGTAATTGGTCTGTTATCGGATAATAACGTGATTGTTATTGTTATTACTCACAGCTATTTAGACTTTCTCACTTCTTCAGTTGTTAGCGTACCAATTTTTACTATATTCTTTTTACTATCTACCGTTTTATCCATCTTCATCAGTTTTGTTTCATTATTGGTTTATTTTCGGTCTCATCTTTCCCTTTTTCTTATAAGTTCGTCTAGACTTCTTTCATTTATTTTTTCAATTTATTCTGTTATTAACAATAAGACATTCTGTTTTTTACAAATAATAAGTCATCATCGTAAACTAAAATTTGTTCTTCCCTTGTTCTTAATGTGCCTTTATTTTTTTCTAACCACATATTGCAACGCCAACGCTATGTATAATGTTGTCGTTATTGCTACATAATTATCATCATGTATTATCACAATTTGTCCTACTGTCTAGTCATTTGGTATTTCCTCTTCTATCCATATCCATTTTATTGTTGGCATAATTTTTCTGCCATTTTTCCTCTCATTTCCTCTGTACTTTGTCTATTATATGTTAACCCTGTCTTTACCGGAAGCGTTACCACTTCACATTTATTGATTATCTCTTTTATTTCGTTGATATCTCATCTGTGTTTCCATTTCTACTCTATCTGCATTACTTTCATCTTGCGTCACTTCCAAGCTGTTTTTTTCTTTATGGAATAGTTATTTAAAATATTGTTTCCAAATTTCATTATACTTTTCTTCGTTTTCAGATATTTTTCCTTGTTTGTTTGTTATACCTATTGTTTAACGTGTATAATTTTTCGTTTGCTCGTTAACCTTTTATAAAAGTGTTTTGTATTCCTATTGCGACTCTCTCTTAATTTTTTCTATTTTATCGTCTATCCGTTTTCCTTGGCCGCTATTTTTTCTCTTTGGTGTCTTTTCTCGTTATTTTTTAAGATTCCTTCTTTCATCTCTTGTTGCTAATTAACCATTTTAGTCTCTTTTCTACATTCTTTTTAGTGTTTTCTTTACAATTTTTACCGAATTTTACTAATTTTTAATGTTTGTATTAACTTCATTTGCCACGATATTTATATTTTTTATTGTTTATTTCTATTCATGTTATATATATATTCCTTTGCTTTGGTAGCTTAACATCGTCTCCATGCGGGATTGACAATCTTCTTTCACTGTAGGTTAATTGTGTTATATTCCACCGAGTGACTGCCTTTTTTACATTATTTACTAATTAGGAAAATATGGGAAATTGTCCCAAAGGGGGCGCTATTTTTAAACTGAAGTGAAGTACTAAATTTATTTCAATACTCTCGAATAAGGGTTGTTCATCTACTCCGCGGGGAATACCCTTTAACACATTGTTTATTCTGCCTCAATATGAACCGTTATCATATTAGGTTAGGTAAATATTGTATTCTTAGAACGAATTTGACAGATTATAAGTTATTAAAAATTCTTCTTAACAAAAGATGTATTTTAAAAATAACAGTAGTTGCCCTCATCTTAGTAAAGATTATACTAATCTTTCCCCCAATTACCTCCGAAATCTAAGAATACGTGCGTTTCCACTTTCTCCGTTTTGTGAAATTGTCCCGAAGTCATCTCCATTCCTGACAGTGTATAAAATATATTCCTTCCTCGGCGGGATAGACAAGCGACATTTCGAAAGTGACAACGGCAATTTTTTTTCAGGAGAGGCAATATTCTTCTTTTAAATATCCATCTTGAGAGGACGGTTTGGAATGCCGTAAGTGTCGAGCTTAATAGAGTTTTGACGTGGAGAATTAATTGTGCGCAACGCTCATCACACTTTTGTAATATCAGAAATTATTTACTATTGCAAAAAGCTACGAAAAAAGATTCAATGATTTGAATTACGCAAGAAAAAAAAACAAATAAGTTTTCCTGTGGTAAAGGAAGAATGAAATATATAACGACTACATTTTGCTTTATTAAAGATCGCTTTAATTCCCGATAGCTTTCCGCATTATCGACCTGATCCGTTTAATTTCGAAGAGATTAAACAATAAACGGTTAATGTATCCAATATATATACCCTCACTTCGCGAAGTACAAGGTAACGTAATAACTAAACAGTTGGCGTGATATTTGGAATATACACCTCCTCAAATACCACCATGAAATTTTATATCCATCTCGAATAATAATGATGCGTCGGATCGCTGTGGCTTTCCCTTCCAATAAAAGAATTCCATATTCCGTTTAGGCATGTAAACAGTAAACAAAAAACTTCGAAGCCTAAAATCAAACAAATCGACTTTTATATTCGATATTCTGTCCATTGTAGGAGGAAAATTTGACGTTTCATCATTTTCAGGGGGGTTTTACTTAATTTCTCTTGGAAGGGAATCGGAGGTAGGAGGAGGATTAACAATAGAGACAATTTGATTTATTTTATCGTGAATATAAAACCATTTCCTTCGTACTGTCCTAAAATTCATCAAATATACAGTACAGGAGTAAATGAAAAGAGATTGTATGAACGGCAAATAATTATAATAAAAAGATAAATTAATTAAGGACATGCTGAAATATGTAATTCATTTGATTATGAAGTGGTTTTAGTATCTTTTTATCTCCGCTTATGTTATAATTATTTCCTAATTACCCTCATATTATGGAAGCTTTTTCTGGTAGGTACCTATGTTTAATTAAAAATTTTAAACCAAATACTTTTTCATTGTTAATAACTTAAAATTTAATAAAATTGTTATTTCGATAAAATTCCATTTACTCGAAGGCATGTTTTAGTTTTAAATAATTTGTTTTGACATACATAGTTAACTACTAATTTTGCGATTCAATCATATGTATTGTTTATTCAGATAATTTGTTTATTATTTTTTGTTTTTTCTTTACGTTTACAAATGGATTTTATTTTACTTAATTGTGCTCAAAATACATAAAATAATGCCAATGGATTTGAAACGAATTTCCCTAAGTATCCTATCAGTAACCAATGGCAGTCATTCCTAAACAAAGAAATCTATAACTTTCCATTTTCCGACCTTTAATAACTTTAACCATTTAAATATTTGACCGATGAATCTCGTAAATTTTGAATCAATGTAACTCCTAAATTATGGATAAAAAAGGTATAATGCTTAGAAATAGGGTAATCCGTGGATAATGACAGTCGTTACTGCACCGAGTTATAATATGTCAATAACATAATTCTGAAAGTAATATTACTAGTTTATAGTAAATAAACCAATATTAAAGGATTTGTGAAAATTTTTCTTAAGTGTCCTATCGATGAGTAATGGTCGTCGTTATTTAACAGCAACGATAACCTAGCGATTGTTTCTTAAAGAAAATTAAATGAAATTTATTCCTCATTAGTGAATAAAATGTCAACGGATTTCTAAAATTTTTCCAAAGAATCCGATCAGTGAGTAATAGATGCTCATTCTAAACAACTTTATCTACAATATTCCAAGTTCCGAAAATATTGCAATAAATATATCATCTTTCAACCTATGAAAATATCCGACCGCTGAGTAATGGCGATAATTACTTACTGAATTCTTATACATAATTGACAATATTGTCACACGCCTGAGGGCCTAGGGCCCAAAGGGAGTGCTCTGGTTGGGGGTGTAGCTTGGTAGAGATGGAAAGACAAATGACGACATGGACAAATGTTTATTTAAACATTAAATGCTATAGGGGAGAGAACATTGATACACGGCAAAAATGATAATAAGAGGGTGAAAAAGAATATAAAAGTGGAAGAAGTGGTTGCTTACTGGTAGGTGACGAAGGGCAGCGGGCACGAGGCTCCTCCAATTAGCGGCATGTCGAAGGGCGGACGTTCAGACGGGCAGCGTGACAGGGTACTAGCAGACTGATGCGACGCTCCTGTCCACTCGAAGTCGTCCTGTGTCGATGTGTCCCATGCTTCATCTTCCTGGATCTGCCTCCCTCGGCAATTCTTGTCCAGGGTCCTCAATGCGGGCCGCTCCTCCTCCTGTACTCCCGACTCGTAGTCCGGGGTCGACCTCGTTCGGTCCTCCTGACCTATCGTCGGCGGTGGGGTTCCATCCCAGCTGCTCCAGGGTCCTTTTCCCTGGGTTGTGGTCCGCCATTATTGTACGGGGCTTATTATGCAGACATAGGTCCTTCGGTTCGGCGGTGGAATAGGTTCGGTGACAGGCTCTTCCAGGTTGTTCGTCCGGGGTGTTCGGTATTAGGTTCACAAGGGGAATGTTTAATTGTAGGGCGGTGGGTGGGATTTTTACTTAATTGTAGGATAGGATTGTTGATTATTTGTAGGTTATAGCTAGGTTTGTTGATTAATTCTAGGTGATTAGATAGGATTTTGATTAATTATAGGATTATGGTTAAGTTTGTTGATTATTTCTAGGTTCTTAAGTAGGAGGTTATAGTTAAGTTTGTAGGTAGGTTACTGAGGTACTACCGTGGGGGACCAAGGGTCGTGGTAGGGTAGGATACGACTAACGTGGACAATTTCCTTTTTGATCGGTCTGTGGGTCCTTTTTGGATTTCATAATCCACCTCTCCCACTTTTCGGACGATGTAGTAGGGGCCAAACCATTTCAGAAGAAGCTTCTCACTT
The DNA here is from genome assembly GCA_946251905.1 of Cryptocephalus moraei. Lineage (NCBI taxonomy): Eukaryota > Metazoa > Arthropoda > Insecta > Coleoptera > Chrysomelidae > Cryptocephalus > Cryptocephalus moraei. The sequence continues at coordinate 31,620,164 of OX276454.1, forward strand.
CGCCCCACTTTTCTAACGGGGGTGAAAACCTTCACTTTGTCTCCCACTGCGAAGTCTATGGTTCGGTGTCCCTCGTCGTATCTCCTTTTGTCCTTGGCTTGGCGATTCCTAGTGTTTTGTATGGCCTCGCTTCTGGCGGCCAACGCTTTTTCCCTAATTTCCATTGCTGTTGTAGAGGTTGGAGACTCCATTAGATTGGCTTCGGCTGGCAGGATGGGCTCTCGACTGTAAACCTATCATGAAGGGTGAGAAGTTTGTAGAATCCTGTCTTGCAGTGTTATAGGCCCAAGTGACGTGTGGGAGGTATTCACACCAATCAGTTTGACCTGTATTGGTAAATATGGCCAACATATCCGCCAGAGTTTTGTTCAGTCGTTCCGTCAGGTCGTTGCAACTGGGGTGGTAGGCAGTGGTGAATTGGCTGGCTGTTCCCATTAGTTTTAGTAACTCCTTAACTGTTTCCGAGCGAAAGGTGGTTCCCCTATCGCTGAGGAGGTACTTTGGGGATCCATGTCGCGTTATTATCCTTTCCAGAATAAATTTGGCTACCTGTTCCGCCTTGCCGTTAGGCAACGCAGCTGTTTCCGCCCATCTGGTGGCATAGTCGGTAGCAACTATAATCATTGTCTTCCCGTTTCGACTCTTGCGGAATGGTCCTAGCAGATCGATCCCTATTCTTTCAAACAGGACTCCCACGGGAATAGCTTGTAGAAGGCCAACCGGTTTCCGGTTTTGTTACCCCTTCCTGGCCTGGCAGTCTGCGCATCCTTTGATGAATCCTTTTACGTCCCGTTGTAGAGTGGTCCAGAAGTATCTCTGCCGAATCTTGTCTAGAGTCTTTGCTGCTCCCAGGTGTCCCATAAGTGGGTCGGAGTGGTGGCTGAACAGGATCTCCCCTCGTAGTTGGGTAGGTACCACTAGTAAGATAGTCTCTTCCTCGCTCGGGCGGGGACCTATTTTCGCTAATTGGGGCTGCATCGCGACAATATATGTAGATGTCTCAATGTAATGAGTTAATTTTACGTCGTGCATAATTTCAAATTGGTTTTGTAAAATTCAGAAATCATATTCCTGAGTTATGAACATAATAACTCTAAAATAATTTCATCGGTAAGTAATGGTAGTCATTATTGGGCGTCTTTGTAAGTAATTTAATAATATCTTAGAATTTTTGGTACGTATTTTATTGGTGTGAAACAATAAACGGTAATTGTTAGGTATATAGTAATTATTCCACTGAATTTGTAACGAATTTCCCAAAGTACCTGATTAGTAAGTAATGGGCACTCATTACTAATCAACTATATCAATAATATTCCAACGTCCCAAAAATATAACAACAAATATACTAACTTTAATCATAAAATAGCTGACCGATGAATAATGACGATAACTGCTTACCGATTTTAAATATATAACTGACAATATATGTATATGTTAAGATGTAGTGAGTAATGGCTTATTTCTTCTTCATATATGTCTCGCAGATGATTTGTGATAATCAACGTAATTCCTGAGTTACGAACAAAAGAGTAGAAGATTTAAAAATGAATCCCAAATTATCTAGTCAGTAAGTAATGCTTAGGTACCATCAATTTGTATTTTGAAAAAAAATCTGAAAATTATGTCACTAGTCAGTAACAAAAAACAAAAAAAAAACATGCAGTGGTATTAGAATTCTTGAAAACGTTTTAACAATATTTTGTGGATGAGTAATGGTCGCCATTATTAAACGACAATGCCATGCTAATTCATTCTTGAAAATTTCTCAGCTAGGTATATATGTGAGTAATGAAACAAAATAATATTAATTGGTTTGTAACGAATTTCTTAAAGAACCTGATTGGTGAGTAATATCAATCATTACCAAACAACGATATCAGATATCACTAATATTCCAACTCTAGAAAATAACCAAGGTCATGTATATCCCCACAGCATTTAATGAAAGTCACAAGGGTCAAAAGACAAAAAAAGATTATCAAAACTGTACCATTTATTAATTTTTTTTTTAAATTTACCGCAAGGTTCCCCCCAAAATACGCTTTGACTTGTTCAATTCCAAGTCGGAGTTTCTTTTTATTTACAGTCGAAAGCTTATATCAAATAAATTACGGTATATAATAATGATAATAATAAAAAAGAATCAAAATTCGGTCACTGGTAAATTGCTTTAAAAACTCGTTATCTAACGAATGTGGGAGAAAAAGGGATGAAAAAGAAAAAAATCGCATTTGCCACAATTTTCCACGGTTATTTGCTCCTGGTTTCTTTGCTTTTCAACGGAAGATAAGATCGTTATTGCAATTGTCCTGAATAAAATTTTACGTCGGAAAAAGTATAACTTTTGACTACAGGATATGAAAATTAATCTTATCGACAGTTTAGGAAGTGTTGTATCGGAGTGATATTAATTGTATATCCATTTGGTCATATTTATCATCCAATCGTAGAAGTCAATCATCTCAGAGTACTGTTATATCAGTTTAGAATCTGTTATCGATCGAAACCTTTAAAATCCGTAAAACGAAATACTTGACTGCATGACACTTGCACGATTTTCCATCGGATTCGATTGCACGTGCACATTATTAAATTGTCGAGGAAATTGTAAATTGCATTTTTACTTCGTTTTTTCGCGTCTCTAAATATAACCGGAAACGGATTCAACTCCGACGCCAGTCCAATTTCACTTCTGTTAATGCGCATGTAAATCGAACAATTATTACGGTGATTGACAATAAATTGCGGAACAGTAATCTGCTTTCAATTTGTTATTAGTTACCGTGCATAACTAACTATTCATAATTTGCAAGCATTGTCGTAATCGAAAGGATGATTAGGGATTCGCCGCAAAATGGAAAGTTGGAAACTAGAGGAACAGGTGATTGAAAAACAAATTAAGCCCCAAAATACAGACTTATAATTTATTTATTTCTCCTAAAAAGTAAATGGCTAATTTTATGAATGAACGTCAGGAAAGAAATCGTTTATAAAAATTCCATGCAAATACGTTTCTCTTCAGTTTGCAAAATTAATTAAAAAACAAAAGCTTAGTAAAATATAAATATATTATCTGACGTTTTTTACTTTCTCATATGGGGTACCCATATAATAAGAGAGTGTTTTGTAATCGTATTGTTCAACTACATGTTATGGACTCGATTATTATTGTTCGATATCTATCTGTTTACCTACCTGATCATATATTTTATAATATATGAGCATATATTTATGAATGAAATTTACCAATTATATGGAATAAAGGTCGAACTATGCAATTTAAAAATCATATTTTATAAAATGTTGTTATAACATATTTTCACTAAAAAATTTTGATAACTAGGGAGATTAATAAAATTATTTGTAAAGGGTGTCAAATATTTCTTTAAATTTTTCGTAAATTTTTTGAATTCACCATCTATAAATGGAAAAACTCTTTTTCATTTTAACAAAAGTATTCAGGGCGCGCTTTGAAGATTTTAAGGATTTGTCACTGGAATGAATGCAATTGCCTATTAAAATGGCATTTACTCCAGACGGAAACCCGTGTTTTTCAAGATAAGGGTGTATCTATTATGTTTTATTAATTCGTTTATTTATTTACCTATTTATTTTTTTCTGGAAGTCATAGTAGACGACGCTGACTAAATTATGAATAAGACTACAACTGTACTTAATAAATAGGCACTGCCTATTTATTTACAGCACTTAGTTAACGTGCAAAAACTGATCTGTCGAAGCAAATCTCAGTTACAAATTCCTAGGTAATTTACTTAATAACCATGATCTAGTAAAATGTTTACATATTATCTCTAAGTATGTATATTGGGGAAGCATATCTTTCTATAATTTTAGCATTATGTGCAATTTTTGGAAAAAATAAGCAAATAAATTCAAACAATTACAAAGTATGCAAAGCATGCCGTTTGCATAATGCTTTTCTTTACTATCACCGTGTCCTAATTCACGATCACCAACATAGACATGTTTGGGAATAAAGGGAACTCAACTGGCAATGGAGATCTTTGATTTGTCTAGTTACCCTCCCCTGTTTTACTATTTTACTATTTTTAATAATATGTAACATTAATAACATGAATAATTCACACTTACTACATACTTATAGTGTGATGAGTGAGCAAAATATAATAATAATAATAGCCCTGATTCTGTTATATACTGAATATGTAAAGATAAAAATATATTTAGGATCATCTATAGGATTAATAAAATCTCTGCAATATTCAATTTTTCAAATAAGACTACATTTTATACACACAATTTTAATGCTTTCGATATGCAGTTTTGATGGTCCTGTGCATTGTGAAATCCAAAACGTACGATTCAGTGTGGCGGCCGAGACAAATTTAACAAAAGAAAATTGCGAATGACGGTATACGAAACACATACCTATTACTTTTCATTAATAGAACAATTTAAAATGTGCCATTCAAATTAGAGGCGCAGTAATAAAAATGTTATAGAGAAAATTTTCAAGATTTCCTTTTGGATTCAATGTTTTCTAATTACTACTTTTCGTATGAAATCTATGATCCATTTACATGATAATTAATTGGATGTGCTCAAAGCAATTCATATTAATTAATTGTCAATTTGCATGATAATTGTGTGAAATCAATCGACTAATCCTAAGCTATGTATATAATTACTAGTCCCAAAATGCTAAGTTAAAAATAGATCTGAAATGAATTCAGTAAAAGCATTTTTTTTCATAACCCCACCAATCGAACAATAATATCACGTCTAGCGGTCTTTTTCTGTAGAAAAGTTAATTAGGACATGTTTCGGACAGGCTCGCATCCACCATTAGCTAAATAATTGATCTGTGCACAGAGGAAAAATCTCAAATTACGTCAAGAGATGAATCTGAAATGCCTTAACAAATGAATCTTTGCTATTGAACTATTTGTGGTAGAGGTAAAACTGACTGAATTTTTTGTAGTTAAATGATAGTTAAGTCAAGTTGATATTGAGAATACATTTTCTCGAAATATAGATGGGTAATAACATAATTTAGCTAAACATCAAGTGTAGTCGATTTAAAGTAGATTTTGTATGAGTTAATGAAATATTAGAATTTTCACCATTTCTAAATACTATACTTGAGTTTCTCGCTGCTTTTTCTTTAACGGAAACAATATTTAAATTTTTCTGATTATAGCCACGTGAGCTTACATGAAAGATTCCGCAGTGCCGCTCTATGAGCGTTGTTTAATGAAGAAATATAAAAAATTGTACTCACTTCACAATTTATTACCATTCACGAGTCTAATTTTTGTCTATTTAAAACCAAATTTCAAAAATATGTCGAAGCGATTTTAATGGACTATACTTGTATTCATAGAAATTTTGCAAGTTTAAATGAACAGTTTCTAATGGTGCAACAACACTGAACGTCACACATTTGGAAGTAGAGAAAATAAACGGTCTGACGCCCACAGTGAGCTCATTCTAATACTCGATACAGATATGCAATTCCTATTTCGTATGCTCGTGTGCGCGACTACAACAAATATGTAAGGGTTTGTTGCACGAAGTAAATTGTGCTTTTGTGTAATCTAAGTCTTACTTTTTAAATTCGCTCGGTACAATGGAATTTAGTTTTCTGTCGTATTTCAAATTGGAAAGAGAATACCTAAAATCTTACGGAATGTAACTTCACGCAATCTAAAGAACAAAACAAATACCTATTTTTGCTAGTGTCTCACAAAGTTGATAAGCTGTAGATAGTAGTGTTGTGATAAGTAGTAGTTTTAATCAAAATATCGGTTTATCTTACCGACGGAAGCAGTTAAAATGGAACCTACCTATCAATAGGTTAGATTAACAATCTCAAGACTGTTAAACACGAACCTCCCTACAAGGTTGCTTGAACCTCCTGATTAGGTAAATCGAACCGCCCTACTGAGTCTAACTAACGTTATTAATCGTTAATGAAATCGTTTAACTGGATTGTTTAGTTGAACTAACTGTTATAATGAGTTCATATAACCGTTTTAATAATATAATTACCTGTGGTATCAAGCTCAATTTACAGTTCCAATACATTTTAATAAGTTAACTCAACTGTTCGTTAAGTCAAGTTAACGGACCCAATACTATAATATACTGATCTATATCCTGATCTAATATCTGATCTGATCTGATAACTGATCTAAGTTATCCGTTATATATTTGCGACGATTAGTTTTTAGAATATTAATATACAAATGTTTTAGGTATAGAAGATGTTACTTAATAATAAATTGGATATAGAAGACTGTGACTTTAAGGCCTAATTTATTTAAGAAAAAAAAATGTTAATTTTATATGTAAGTAGTGATATTTTGGTTATTTGTATAAAATTAAAATAAATTAAATACGAGATTCTTTATTACTGAACACCCGGTACCGCGAACTACATACACAAAATGAGTCAAATGAATCTTTTACATTTAAAAGGATAATCATGAGATTAGTTTTTACAAAACTTACCTTTAGAAGGTGAATGTAACTGGGCAATCCTAGAAATCCGTAGAGCCAAAGAACAATGATTATAAAATAGATGCACAGAAATAGGGGAATTAGAAAAAAAAATCATGAAAAACAACATACACAAATTAGTAAGGGAGTAACAGGCCGTATAAAACCTTGTAGGGTGAGTAATATAGTAATGGACAATAATATCATCTCTGAGCCCAAAGAACTCCTCCTTCATTGGATGAGCTATACCCAACTATTCTACTCCGAAAATAGCAACAGAAGTTTTACAGGCGCATACGAAGGCTAACCTTCCCCAAAAATTTTGAAGTCAGAAGTCCTAAAGGCAGTTAAACAGAGTAAACAAGGAAAAGCAGCAGATACAGTGGATAAATATCGAACATGTCTCCAAGTTCAAGCTCCTCGGAGCTGGATAATTGAAGACCTGGATCCAGACTTAGAGAAACGTAGCAGAATTAAACAGGCCAGATGAGTAGCATTAATGAATATAAGATTAATTTAATGCTATTGTACAACATTTACTCGGTATTGCGGTATGGAGTGGAGACCTGGCCAATAAAGGCCAATGTCATGAAGCGACTTGAAGCTTTAGAAATTTACGTGTACTTAAAATTCCGTGGACAGTCCGTATAACGAACGCAGAAGTCATAAATCGAATTGAAAGAGAAAGAGAAGTATTACAAATAGTGAGAACACAGAAGGTTGCTTACCTGAGTCACATATTCAGAAATTCTAAGTACCAGTTCTTAAAGCAAATCATGGAAGGAAAGATGGAAGGAAGAAGAGGCATCGGGGGAAAGAAATACTCGTGGCTTAAGAGGGCTCACGTCCCAGTCGGAAACGTCTTTGCACGCAATTCCTTTAAAAATTGACTAATTTTGATGCGGTTTTCACTGAACTACTAGGAAAATTGTTCTCTTTGGGGTTAACTGAAAATTTAATTTTTGGTCAAGAGTAAACTGTGGTTATCGTAACAGTTTATACAATGAAATTGTTTATTACAAAAATGCGTTAATAAGCATGTAAAGTGCAAAATAGAAAATGCATTTTTTTCATCCGCGAAGAGTCGCCCTCACGCGACTCAATTCCTAAACGTCACCACTTCATTCGAACGGAACGTCGAAGTCGAAAAAAGTCGAAGAAGTGTAGAGAACGTCATGTTATTAATTTCACTAGCCCGCTCTGCTTGCCTGTCGTGAGCCCTCTTAAGAACACAAGAGACTGGACAAACCTCGATGCCCATTCACTTTTCAGAGTCGCGCAGGATTGAAAAGAGTATTCCAGAATTGTCGCTAATATTAATCAAATAAAGAAGAATTCTGCCATTTTCTAACAATTAAATTACTTTTTTAAATTTTATCCCTACACATTGAAGGCGCATCAAAATGCCACAACCACTCAGTAGTAAATGATATGATGATTTTTGGTTAACTTTACTTTAAACCAGGTCAGATTAGCCTTTGTTACTGTTACGTTATAATCGAGAAACATTTTTCACGTGATATACGTCTTATAAATTAATGTGCCGGCTACCTGTCGGTTCACAAAACATTGTAAAGTTACGCCAGACACATGCGTGCGAGCTAGAGTGAGAGCGACAACAATAGACAGAGATCTACCTTGGCGGTTGTCATGCGACGCATCTATCTCTTTTACACGACAGCGTCCGAGTGAAAGCTAGATTTGGCGATCGGCTCGGTTCGCGAGTGCAATGGAAGGGGACGAAGGGGTACGCGCTACGCGCGTTCTGATTGCACTGTTTCCACTCCGTCGTCGTCGTCAGCGACGACGGCGACAGCAGTCAGCACACTATTATTTATAAAATTATCCGAATATTTACTGTGCATAACATTGCTTATTACTATTACGATATCAATTGCGGCAATAAAGTATTCGATTTTTGCATTCTAAGAGTTCGATTAGCTATATAATCTCATATATTTGTTCTTGCATCGGTCAATGAGTGCAGTAGTAGTAGGTTATGTTACGATTTCGACTAAAATATTATGATGAATGATATAAATGTTCGTGTAAAAAGTCGACTGCTTTCATTTAGTATTCAATGAAAACAATTATCCTGCGTAGTAATTCATGTAAGGCTCAAGATTAATGTTCAACTTCATACATGTCATAACAATGTGTCTAAAATGACCAGTTGGACCGGCCAGCCGCAGTGCCAAAAAAACCTTCTAATGATAATTTTGTGATAACAATTCTATTCAATTCATAAACGTAAACCGTAAAACGTCCGTAAACCGACTTAAAGACAACCAAATTTTTTTAACAGAAATATCAGTCAGACCAACTTCTAACAGACCGTTGAAAAATATTTTTGTAAGTGTATGGTTGCCTAGAAACTGCTTTTATACGATTTAATAACCATCGGTAATATCACCTAAAATCTACCTCCCCAATTTTGCATTCATCCTTCTCCACGCCTTAAGATAACAATACACTCCCCACATAGTTTTACCTAAAGGGCTTACGTATTTTCGTGAAGTATCCGCACGTCTCATCCCCGACTGCATCTATCCGTGGAGCTCTCGACCTATCCCTTTTTCCCGCTATCCCTCTGTCTTCGTTCCATTTCCAGACAAAACGTCGTGGATCTCCTTATAAGACCGACTTATGAAAGAAGCAAATATAAGCGGAGGTGGAATCGGGCACAATTAGTCCTTAATACTTCGTCCCGGTATTCCTCATAATCCTTTCTCGTTGATCTCCTAAGCAAACAAAGATGGAGCCCATTATGGTCGAATGTTAGCAGAAGCAACATCTGCGAACGTGAGATCGGGACCAAGAGGCTAAACCAACAAGAAAATAGCACCGAGGGGCTATACATACGTTGCATGTATCTACGTGTGCGTGCGTATGTTTAATTACTTTCTTAAGAGTATTTGAACGGGATATTACAAATACACTTCTCGAGATTTCTCCTCTCGGACGCCCCTATCCACGCGATACAAGTGATTCTCCAGACTTTCGCGTAGGTATCTTTTTCCTGTCGATATCAATTTCATCTCGGGGGAATTAACAGTAACGCACTTCGACAACTACGCCGATGGAACATGACTCTCCATTCAATTACCGAATCTGTTAACGTGCTTTCCGAATTCGGATCGAATGGGAAAATGGGTTGAAAGAAAGATGATAGATCGAAGATGACTATATCCGACAGTTTCCGAAACGTGGAAACTTGAGGAAAGTTTTTAAAGTGGACCCAAATCAAAATATATTTTTTGAAAGAAAAAAAAAATATTAATAACAATGTAATTTTAATGATCCGTCCAGACCGTATGTGGATTAGGGTAAGGTAATATTGAATGATACAAATTCAACGTAACAAGATTCAGGAATATTGTACAACGAAGGAACGCAATAGTACATTTGCAAATGCGTCATATTACTTCAAATAAAACCAAAGTTTTACATATTAACATATTACTGAGCGCTCCAACTTAAAATTAATTAACATGACCTAGTTGTGGACAAAAGTCTTTACACGACAAGAACGTGAACCCCTTAAAAATAGTTTCATATTTCTTTTAAGTTTATGTAAATTATTTTTCGTTTTTTAACTGATGTGATGGTTTATTATAAAGTTTGAATCCTGAAAAAGCGAAATTAAACCTAAATTCTTGATTCATACCTGTACAATTTACTGTTTTTGCAGATACTCCTCTATGTACATACATGGCAGTGAGATAACAATTAGTATGATAAAATAGAAAACAGTGCAAATTATAAATTTTTTAACTTTGAACATCAAGACTCATTCACTTATGCATTTATTATATTTTTTTAGTACCATGAAAATTATTTGAATACTGGATTGATATGCTGTAAGCTAGATCGTCCTAGCAACTCTATATCGTACTTTCTACAATAAAATGTAAGCAAATAATTTCACTACATCTTTTAAATTTCCATTGTGTCAGCACTTTAAGTTCTAAGTTTTCATTCAACATTCTTGGAAACTTCATATTATTGATATTATTTGTGTTAACCTTTTATATAACAACTGTAGGTTCTAGCAAGTACAGAAACGTACACAATTTTTTTTTGAACTATTAAATGGTTAGTAAGGAGGATCTTTATGTAAAAATATCCTATTTTATTAGAAATATCATCGTAATATTTTGAATATATCCATTCTGTACTATGTACCCCACGAAATACATTGAAAAAACATATGTATCATTTGTAAAATATATATATTATTTAGAAATATATAATAATAGATATCACGATCAAATGAAGGATTAATTTCTGTACCTTATTATTGATGAAAGGACCGATGTCGTGGTCGCTTTATTACAAATTTATTAGTTGACGTTCTTAATCCACATGTTTTACCACAATCTCTTATAATTAGTACGAAAGAGTTATGGATAATCAATAGTATGGAGATTGTTCGCTTTATTAATAAAAATTTGATGGCTTTTTTGCTCCAGATATACTGCCGACTGATAAAATTCTTTTTCATTATAGATGTGGCAGCGTATCTAACTATCTTTTTACAAAAATGTAATGCATGTGTTATTAGCGAATGGAATAGAGTCGCCGAAGTAATTAGAGGTCAGTTCCCTTGCGTTAATTTATTAATTTCAAACGTAAAAAAAAACTTAATAAAGCACCTCTAAGAATCGAAGTATGTAATGAAAAATACCCAATATATGCCGAACTATCTTCAAATATGCTATCTTCAGAACCGATAATTATTTGATGGCGACCTGGTAGGTACGACGCAGCCATACTCCATGCTACCAACTTCAATCATATAAAAAATATTTTATTAGATTTTCCTGATTTAGCTGAATCAATTATAAACTCCAAAAGTTGACTTTTAAAGAGCTCATTACAATTGTTTGAGTGGATTATTTACAGAATTAGAGACTGACCAAATGTCTTTATTTAAAGTCCATTTCTACTGTAGAACACTAGATATATTTTGAAAATTGTTGCAGGCCGAGCTGGTAAAGTTGTACTGGATAAATTTAAAAGTGTTACAACAAAAATGATGATTTTCAAAAGTTAATAGATATTTCAAAGATATTTTCATTAATCCCGATTGTTAAAGATAATAATAATTCACATTTACATCCTGAATATTTGGCGTATTTAAAATACGCACCTGTTATAAACAACCTAAAAGATATTTTAATCGATAAAGAAATTTAGTGTTGATAGTCTAGAAATATATTTAATTATTAATTGGTACAATGACAACTTAAGTAGAATTCATTGAATAAGTGAATATTAATAAGAAAATTAATAAGCTATTAAGTAGATTCATAGAATTATACAGTATGTATAAAGCTCTAAATTGTGGTATTTTGCCATATTGTAAATATTAATAGTATTGTTATAAAATGTTTTTATTAAATGTTATCTATTAATTATTATTTTGTATCTATAAATATAATTTAGATTACACCGTGTTGTGTTGCTACTCTTTTCTCGATTTTCAGTAAGCCAAATATAACATAAATAAAGTGCATAAAATCTTAAATGGTAAAAATTTATCATATATTTGACATATTTTTTGGAAAAAATGTAACATATTTATACGCCTATCTTTAAAGCATTTCTTTTGCATAAAAATTCGAACCTTAGTAATGAGTTAACGAAGTGCATTCTATGAAATTCTATGAAATATATATATATATATATATATTCTATATATGTTTTTTTTATTGGTACGCTATTTTGCCTATTTATAATATGCTTTGGCGTGAGTAAATCTGGTTTTATCGCACGCGCGTGTTTTAAAGTCGCCATGGAAACGTATCAACAACGGCCATATCAACCAATAGCAGAGCGTTTTTGGCCGTAGCCGGACAATCCGATTGGTCGCACGACGTGCGACGGGCCGTCACGAAGCGTCCCGAGTGTCATTCAAATTAATCATATTGGGTATGCATTTGGTTTTGGTATAAAAAATGGTACCAATAAAAAAAATAGCGTAAAGTATTCGTGGATAACTGCTCTTTCAAACACTTGCTCTATTTCGAGCACTCCGGCTAATCCGTCGTACTCGAAAACTCGCTCGTGTTTGAAAGAGCTCAATATCCACTCATACTTTAATATACTATTTTTTTATTGGTACGCTATTTTGCCTATTTATAACATGCTTTGGCGTGCGTAAATCGCGCTTTATCACACGCGCGTGTTTTAAAGTCGCCATGGAAACGTATCAACAACGGCCATATCAACCAATAGCAGAGCGTTTTTTGCCGTAGCCGGACAAGCCGATTGGTCGCACGACGTGCGACGGGCCGTCACGAAGCGTCCCGAGTGTCATTCAAATTAATTATATTGGGTATGCATTTGGTTTTGATATAAAAAATGGTACCTACCAATAAAAAAAATAGCGTAAAGTATTCGTGGATAACTGCTCTTTCAAACACTTGCTCTATTTCGAGCACTCCGGCTACGCCGTCGTGCTCGAAAACTCGCTCGTGTTTGAAAGAGCTCAATATCCACTCATACTTTAATATACTATTATATATTTCCATATTCCCTACACCACAAAAACTAACATAAGTTTTTACATTCTGGTCGATATTTAATTTCAAAAGAATAACTCGGATTCTCGTGCTTTTATCTTTATTAAAAAGTGGTTAAATGTTGAATTTATATATTTTTCCAATTTAAGTTGACAATAAAACTTTATTTATTTGCGATTTATAAAAACCTGCAATTTTTCATTGCTTAGAAGTTTAACTTCAGTTCAATTTGGTTAGCTTCGATCTTTTGTAAAAATTTCGTCATATTTATTTAACAGTCAATTTCATCCAAATCCAAAATTCTACAGAGTATAAAGGTGGTACATTTTTATAAAAGGTTTTAACCTCTAAAACTTGATTTAACTTAAATATCTGTAATTTGTAGTCACTGTAAGCAGAGTAAATTTAATTCGATTTGTTTGTAAAAATTACTCGTGTTTGATTCGTCTTTAAACTAATTTGATTAAGCATAGATTCATTTTCATAAAGTAGTGGAGGACTCGAGACGACATAATACGAGAAATGTCATGGTTCCGTCTTAAACTGGAAAATCATTAAAAGTGATATCTCATCTCGTCTCGATATCACCTACGTCTGAATTCATATTGGTACTCGGAAAATCTCGAAACAAATGAATGAACGATACGCCGAGTAGGGACCGAAGAGAAGTAGAAAAGGGAATTGCTAGAGCCCGATTCCGAAAGTGTGGCGCGAATGCGGGTGAGAAGATGAGGGAAGCGAGAGAAAGATAACGCTTTTTTGATACGTCAGTTTTTCTCTGTTGATTTGCCTTGCAGAGAAAGTCTGCGACAAAGGGATTCGCTTCAAAATTGTTGAAAAGTAAATTAATACATCGTTTCCATTAACAAAAAATAGAAGCAGACAAGCCAACTTAATTAGGTAATAAAACTTTATTTCTTGCCCTTTACTAAAAAATGTGATTGGCATGAATCTTAAGTTAAAGTTTGATAGTAATTGCCTTCATTTTGGGAAAATTTATATTGGCATTGTTCAATTTGAATTAATTGAGTGTCTTTAACTTGAAATCAGTCTAGGCTAAAAAAAGCTTAATTTGATGTAGTTTAGTGATTTTTTTAAATTTTGTCTTTAATATAATTTAAAAATTCCTGTGACACAGCACTAATTTTCAAAGTTCCAAATTCTGAGAATGTGGTTTGTGGCGACACTTTCAGAGGGAATTCTTGTAACATTTGAAACTACCGTATATACGTGTCCTGGATTTTATCTAGTAAAAGTGCATATACTAAAGAAATTATGAAGTGTTTCTTCAACCAAAGACTATGTCTTTGCTTCAACATATGCTTTGTGAACAGCTGTGGTACAATTATAAAAGTACCATCTTCATTAAAATGATTTACATCACCATTTTTGTCCTTTAAAAAACCGATGCACATTTCTCAACAAACTTTAAAAACATTTTAAGGTGTTAATGTTAAAAAAAATCTTATTTTACCCTTTAAGGCTAAAATGCTATTATTGGTAAGGAGGATTATTTGGTAGATATTCAAAACAGTCACTTTCCTCGAAAGTCATCATTAGGTTAATCGCAGTAATAATAGTTTAGAGGGTTAACTTACAGATTTAATCAAGTTTCTAAGTTATGCTATTACTTAACGTATCAATCCGCTATTACCATAATCAACACTGATGAATATGTACATAAAAATGGGGTAATTATAAAAATACCAAATATTCCAATAGATTTACATGGTAAAGAGATTAAGCCCTATTTAAAAAAATGCTGACCTCTACCTGAAATCCTATTGAAATTTTAAGTATATGAGTATTTCGGAGCGAATGAAATGTAAAGTGCAATTTAGTAAGTGGAATGACCTAAAAAACGAAAATAAATTATACATATATATATATATATATATATATATATATATATATAAAAAGGAAAATTATCGACTTACCCGTCTATTCCGTTAAGAAACGGTAACCACCGACACGTCTTTCTGCTTATTAGCTTCGTCAGGGTGGTATAACCAAGCTCTGAATGACAACGATGTTTGACACTTGGAAAAAAAAATTACACAACTCAAAAAGAACGACAACAGTTGACTGCAAAGCACTTTTGCGTCTGTAAAGGAAAGATCCTCTCTTCGAGGGCATTTATACGTGACGCGGTGGCCAGCTATAGCCAACTGTCACAGTTTTAGCTTTTTTATGAATAAATAGCTAAAAGTATTCAGAAATATTTATAATACCACAAAACCTTTCCCATTTCTGGAAATTTAGTTCACTCAGGAAATTTTATTGACATAAAAGGTAGCATGTCCTTTAAATTCAAATTTTCACAATTTTCCGCCGTTTAATTCATTTCGGCCGACAAATTAAAGTTGTATTTTCCAATGCACGAAGCTTTTAAAAGTGCAAATTAAAAGCATTAAAAGTGTATATTTAAAATCGATTCTCTGTTGGAAAAAATTGTTTTGTACTGAAATTTTGTGAAGTGTTGTTTTATTCTTATTTTATTCGGAAGCAGTTGCAACACACAAAGTTTTTATCGTTGTATATTTACGTTAGGTATATAAAATTATCAATATATTTACGGTATTGTTTATTGGTAATTTTTATTTATGATAACCCGTACCAGGCATGCGTTGCAATGCCACGTAAAGTTTAAATAAAGAAAGATAAATAAAATTATAGATGACCAGGTGAACGTCCTATCACCTACATACATTTTTGAAAAATATGGTCAAAACTTAATACAAAATTTTTTTCTACATTAAATTAAATGCAATACAGTTATACACATAATCAATTTAAGGCTTTCTCATGTACTATATTTTTTGTCTTTCTTTCCAGTGCGTAAATATATAAAGATCATGGTTTTACGACTCACGAACACGAGACGTATAATTGCCCATGCGCGAAACAGGGAAACTCCAAGTTGATTCCGCAAACTGTCCTTTTATCTGCAATTGTATATGATCTTTTTAAATTTTTAATAAATAATTTATCAAAAAGTACCTTGAAAGTGGGCATGAAATTTTCCTGTACAATATGCGTCGTACCAAACGATGTCATTTGAAAGCAATTATTATATTTTTGGATGTTAGCCAAGAAATATTTACAGTCATTTCCCACCCCAGAAACTAATGACATAATCCTGTAGATTCACCGCTGTATTTTAACGCTTTACAATATTGACAAAAGCTTGTCATTTCTAATCGTTAACCAGTGTGCCGTGCTCGCTGCTGTTGTATTTGATGTGCCCGAAGTCGTTCCATTCTAAGCCTATCTACTTCATTATAATTCACTGTTGAACGCAATTCTGTTATACCACCACGAATGTTATCATTATCTGTCCCTCGCTGGTCGTCAGTGCGATTTGCACGTGAGGTAGCTCGTCGCACATTTGATTGACTTCGACTACCTAAGTCAGGTCTTCTTCTCTTTGGCATTTTAAAATCAATAAAGGTCTCGCGCACTGAAAAACTGATGATAGATTTTAATAATCGTCTTGACATTTATTCATTTGACAACCAACTGACACTATACTTTCATTTGTTTGATTACAAATGTCAAATTACAAAACGTACCTTTTGTAGTATTTCCCTTACTTATTACTTATGTTTCTCCCCGCTTAAACATTCCCTGAGCTTCCACCAATATTTTAAGATCAAAATTAGCAAAATCGGTCCAGCCATTCTCGAGTTTAAGCGAGACAAAGGAATAGAAATTCATTTTTATATATATAGAGATTAATAATTGGGGTAT
The DNA here is from genome assembly GCA_946251905.1 of Cryptocephalus moraei. Taxonomy (NCBI): domain Eukaryota; kingdom Metazoa; phylum Arthropoda; class Insecta; order Coleoptera; family Chrysomelidae; genus Cryptocephalus; species Cryptocephalus moraei. Next base: position 31,636,927 of record OX276454.1, read on the forward strand.
TATATTTATTCATGTTAGTAATTTTAAAGGCGCAGCAGTAAAATTTTGAAGTTATGGTATTCAAGTCGCATTTTACATGTAATGTAATTTACATTTAACAATACATTTACAATAATTCATGTAATTTTAAAAACCAACGGGAACTATTTCGAGGACTCAATACCTTTACAATATGAAACTACATTGTTGGTAATAATGTTTCCTTGTGTGATTTTGTGAAACGGAGTTGGACAAGATGAGATAAACGTCTTTTTAAAGCAAAAATGGATTAATTTTCAGAGCCGAATTAATAAGAAACTAAAGCAGCTCTAAGTTTGTAGTTAACTGTTTCTGCAATGTTTAAATAACAACATCCTTATATCGTCTACATACTAAAGGTATTGTAATAGTACGTTATTATACTAGTTTAATAAGACGGAGTATTGTTACACGAGTGCTTTAATAGAACGAGTTTGACAATACGTCTTATTAAACTGGTGTAATATACTATTTTATCTATTTTGCTTTATTAATTCATTAAATTTTGGCTGCTCAAGTTTTCGTATTACACTAGGGAATTTTGCGTGGGTTGGTTACACTGACGTCACTGACATTGACGTTTCGTATTTGAATTTGAAAATCTAGTAGCCCTAGGACAACTTCAATAACTACTTTCAATGTAATAATGAGATCATATCATTAGTAACGTAAAGTAGATAAATTAAATTTTCTACATAACTGTACATTCACCAAAATCTTTGACTACCGATCAGATATGAGCCCCATCAACTCATCCGCCAAATAATTGAAAATTGCATGTGCTTCTTTTCTTCAATGGCGAACATCTGATTATTTTGTGTTTTGATATTATATGTGTATTACGTATATCCATATCATCACATCGACAGATTAATGAAAACACCTGATCACCTTGTAGATGCTTGTGTATTTCTCCTGTTTAATTGTGTTAAGCGGTCCATTTATTTAAGGAGGTTATTGTGCGTGATTCTGGAATGTCCCCCACAGTAATTAAGCCGCACCTTAAATTTCGGAATATGTATTTAGCAATACCTATAGCTTAGTAGAAAACGCTGTTTTATTACCCCATCTGTTCGGTACTTCAGGTATAGTCAGTGTTAGCTTAACACATTGAAACAATGTTTGATGTTCAGTGAAAATGGCCAAAACCAAAAAAAAGTGAGTTTCACCTTGACGAGTTTGGAAGTCTACATTTTTTTAAGAAGCAAAAAAAACTAAATTTCCTACTACCCTTTAAATTTTGACATAATAGATGAACATTATCATAAGTTTTCTCATAGTTGAATTGACCTATGGTTAGTAATATCGTAATATGTATGTATATGGCTAATATCGCTAATAATAATAACCTAAGGTTTATTGCTCGCCAACAAACCCAAGTTCCCTTTATAGCATAACTGCATGATTTTAACAACTACTCATTGCACAAGTGCACGTATTGAGCCTTATCGAACAACTAAGAACAATCACCTCCCTAACTCGCCTCACCTTCTCGAATTCGATTTGCTACGGCCCTATTCCCACTGACCTTAAATATTTTAAAAGCGAAAAAGAAAATCGATCTATGGTTTTACCGATCAACTACATACGTATCAATTCAAAAAAGTGATAAAAAATTCATCGAAGTGCAGTTTATATCCGCAAGAGAGGTTGATGGTGGAGAAACTTTAATACTGAAAATTAAGTCCCTATTGCAATTTGTCGAAAGTCCAGAAACTAGATGCTTTTCAAAAGGAAACTGAAACGATTTTCAGGTAATTGAATTTCGGTGAATCAAGACAGACGAACGAATTTGTCAAGTAACGAAACTACGAACAAACGCCATGAATGTTTGAATCTCGCTAAGATAAGAGAACAAGTTGTGCTTTTCAATTTTCTTATCATCTCATATTACATTGTCTCTGATTATTAATTGAGTCATGAGAAATGAAATAATTCAGACAAGCTCCTCGGTAAATCTCCATTTAATTCACACAACTTAATATTTTACACGAAATTAAAGCGGTCACTACAATCTCATAAGACGAAACTTTTGGACATTTTCGACTAATGAATTTTCATTTCTACCCTCTGGAAGTTTTAGTTCTGTCTTTGGGCCTGAAGAGGTCGGGTTGGTAGGGGGGGGGGACGAAGTTTAATTACAGTTGTGTTTTTCTTTAGTAAAATTAAATCCGATTAAATTGACGTTTAATTAAGAGGAAATTTGTGACGTTCTATCGATGGCGAGATTTCGCATGAACTTAATTAAAAATAGTTCGGCGACCACACGTTTTCCGGGTAATTCCGCGGGAATACTTTTAATTAGTTCGCAGAAATGAGAAACGTCAGAGGCTGATTGATCAATTTTTGTTTAATTGAGCTTAATTAGGGTGTCAGATGAGAAGGGTATATTTGCTGAGTTTTATTTAAAAACAGATATATGTGCTAAAGAGTTAATCAAAGTAGGTACTCTCACAACTAAGTTCAACTTTCTTTGATATCTATATATATTGCAAAATATTGTATTTGCAAAGTATTGTGGTCTAACATACCTGTTTCTGTAATTTTTTGCATACATTTGTACCATCTCTTAAAATGACGTTTGATGAAATTATTATATACAAAAAAAATTGGGAATGGTTTTACAATCGTTTTCGGAATATAAATTACAAACAAACCATTTATCAAAATGTCATTAAATGTCCATTTGTTATTTATTGATTGATAATATTATTAATCAATTATTTTTTAATGAAACTTTTTAATCGTTTATGACTACAACAATATCAACTTTTACTTAAAAATATTGAGTTATTTATATATGTTGTTATTATTTATATCTCTTATCTTCACCTTTGATTTGATCCTAAACTATATCAAACTCTAAGATAAGAAGTCAGACGAAAAATGATATGAAAATAAGATACGAGATCAATTGACAGGATGAGAGATCAAACGATAAAATATAAATTACGAAATGATGAAATATTCAGAAATACACGTACAAAGGTGTATTTGCACAACGTACAAAAATTTCATATCAACATTAACTTGAAAATTATCATGTGGAAATCAACGACAAACTGAAGCCCTCAAACCAAATCTTTTAATCCAACAAATATTTCGTCGACGTCTCGCACTGCACTTGTAACATTTTCAAGGTAATTCAGACTTCAGCTACTATTAAAATATATATATTTTATTTATTTTGTCAAATATAGGAGAATTTTTTTTAGAAAATATTCAAACTAAATGAATTATTGATTTCATGGTGATCGATCATACACCACTTAAAACAACAAATAACTTCATTCAAAAATACCTCCATTGTACCCAATTATATTTATAATCTAAATTTAAATACACGAAACATGACACAATCTCATGATGGTGTATCAAGCAAATTTGTATTTTTGAAATGACTTTTGATAATAACTTTTAAAATTTTGCCTCCAAATGAGGTGACTAATATTATACCAAGTATTTGTGACACATAATATTTACAAAAATATATATAATTTCTGATGAAGTTCCTCTCATAATTAACTACTTTATCACTTGGATACACTAATCGATATCTTGCACTTCCTTTAAACTGATAAACAAATATTTTTCTGAAATAGTTGAAAATGTAGATATATTAACTGTTGCAGCGTGAAGCCGTAATTCGTTTTAAAATAAAATCAGAGACATTATGCTGTTGCTGTTGTGTCTTCGCGAGAAATGATTTTTTCGAATTTATTATTATTATTCGTAGTCTCGGGTAGCTCATACGTTAACTTTATAAAATACTAGCCCTGCCCGGTATGCGTTGCAATGCCACGTAAAGTATAAATAAATAAAGAGCAATAAAAAGTTGAATACTAAATAGTAAATATAATAAAAATTTTCTCTTGTATATTCTGTTTATTGAGGTGCTTTTTATACACAATAATTCTTTTTAGTTTTTCCGTCTGGTGCGTACACGATTAAATGAGATGATTTCCCGACGCGTGAGCAAGCCACATAGAGTTGTCAATGTGAGAAGTATGAATTTTGGTATGGTACCATTGCAAAGTCGTGGTGGATTGATATTTCGGAGAAAAATGATAGTCACGCCAAGTTTTAATATCAAGACGTGCGGTGGAATGCCTGACAAATCAAGTGAATTTAGGAATTCAGTCGGATAATTTACTAGGTACTTCTTCTTGATTAATTGTAGTATCGATGGACTTATACGTTGCCCCGTCTAGTAGTTTGTTTGGAATTCTATAATTAATAGCATTGACGTATTTTATCTGCTAATATAGCACGTTCACTAAGTCACTGATGACTTTTATAATTCTGTGCGATATTTTGGAAAACTTTTTGAATCAATTCGTCTGTGCTTGCTGCGATTTTACAAAAGTTGGTTGGTAATGTTATATATTGCGTCAGTTAATCAATTGTAAGTTTCCCGTTTCCAATCTCCAAAAATTATTTTGAGAAACATTCAGCAGAATATTCACTGATAAGAAAGGCTCAAGACTGATTAAACCTTGCTGGAATCATCGCTAACCTTCGAAAGAAGACGGCACCTAAACAAGAAGTATCAGAACAAAGTGAAATGGACTAGGTGTATCTCTATTATTTGAACATAATGAATGGGATGCTGCACGATTTGTGGGTCTTTGGTAACAGACAGTTGCGATTATATTGAGTCCTATTCCCTATAAAATTGTTATTACTGGAACTGCAAGTGACTTTGAAATTTCTGTTTTGATGGTATTATTAATAAAACGGATGGCAACCATTTATTTAAAACTTTTTCATATCCATTTTATCATAAATACCAATACATTTCAATATACTACACGATTGACTACGTTTACTGTTTCTAACATTGCCAATATATCTGAATCCATAATTGTTTTGTTTATTGGAGTAGTAGTTAGTAGTAATATTCAGCATTCAATCATATTTTTTCACACATTACTAAACATGATTCGTAAAATTTCGAATGTTTTTCAGCCTCTACTTTTTTCAAAATAGCTTCTATTGAAGCACATTCAAAAGGTATCATGGACAATAATATATGTTTCAATATGGCCTAAAGATACATTCTTCTTTGAAGGTGAAACATAAGCTGAAGAAAATGAGTTTCCTTCGCAGAAAAAAAATTGTTACAATCTATAGAAATATTACAGATTTCCTGCCATTCTTCTAAAGTTTCACGATCTGAACGGCAGTGATGAAATTACTTATTAGGAGATTTTGGATATACCGGACTAAAATATATGTTAGCAGAAAAGAAAAAACGACAAGTGAATTTAGACTTTGGAACCTTCATTGCAGTCTTTAGTTTGCTGCTCATTCGAAGCACTGTCCTTTCGTAATATTGTCGATTCGAATAACTATTCTTCAAAGAATTATCTGAATCTCGTTTAGGAAATCTCATTATCATGGGATAGTAACTAAATATACTGAAAAGTTGGCCTAGGTAATATGGCTATATCGTTCATTTTCTGTCACCTAAGAAAGTCATATGTTTAATTTTTGGGAATATCTTTCAAATGATCTTAGAGTTACAAAATTTGCTAATTACTTAACGCCCCCTTCATATCAGAGGATGCCATACTTGCCTATTCCATGTGACGAAAAATCCTGCAGATATTTCGCGACTAACTAAATACTGCGAATCTTTCCATTCGAAGTTTATTAAACACACCTGCGCTTAAAGTAGAAGCTATAAAAACTATGCATGAACACACTTAGATCAAACTATTAGCGCTAACTTTGGTGATAAAAGAAACTAGTTTTGGAAAGTTATGCTATGGTTCCAAATAAGATTGCCTAGCATAAGAACGCTTCATCAAAACTTTGTTAAATGTGTATCGTGTAAATTTCGTAACGAAAATTTTTATTTAGTTAAGAGAAAATGAATATAACGTGAAGTCGTAAAGTAATGTTATCACTGGCTGTGCTCTTTTAATTGCTTTTGATTTACCAGTAGCAGGTATTTCATTAGCGCTAATTGTAAAAGGGCTATATAAAGGCCCATGTTTTTTAAACTTATTTTTCACTTTCTCATAGAGGCACTTATGTAGTATTATTGAAATTGGGTCGATTTTTCAAGTTTAAATTATTAGCATTTCTAGTTGTTTCAATGTCTCCTGAGTCGAAAAACATTTTTTTTAAACAATATCTGTTTATTGTACCTTCGGTATATTGTTTTCGGAAATTAAAAATCATGAAGGGTTTAAACTTATTATTTAGAGTTTGTAACACATCACAAACGGGGTCGTTTACCTTTTGCCATTTTTGTAGACTGTATGTAATAAAGGTTTACAACATTTTCGATAAACCTTATCTGAAGGGCCATTTACTCTGCTTATTTTGAGCATCAAAATTGATTTTAAAATTTGGAATATTTTCAAATAAAATAAAACTTGTTTTAATCCGGTCAAATCATCTACTTCTATCTCAGTGGTAGCCATGTTGAAGGGCAATTTACACAACGTATTTTAACGCTGTAAGAATTTTTTTAAATTTTGATATTACTGCTACTGCCGCATATTTATAAGAACCTTTGATAACACTTTTAGCCCAATCTTCTCTTAATAGCAGGTTACTATTAACGTCTATTGAATAGTTTAGATTTTCAGAAGTTATTTCCGAATTCAGAGAGAATAATTTGTTTGAAACTGTTGATATACCTATACATATTAATTGTAGCATTGTAGATAATAGTAATATGCATTCCATACATATTAACCATGGACTATTTTAATCCTATTTATAACATTTTATATGAATAATTTTATTTGGTGTTAACTTACATATATAATAATTTATATATCTTCTTGATCATTTAAATAACATAATAGAGTAGTCCGATGGACCCACCAATCTTTTCTCAATTAAAACAGATGTAAATTGATTAGGCAATTGCAGCTATTTTTCGATTGTTTTTCATAAGTAATAAACTTATAAGTCATGTTATTGTGTTTCTCGTGTTATCACAAATTATTTATATTATTTTGATTTTTATTTATTATACATTTCAATGTTACAATGATTTTCTAACAATTTATCTACTAGGTAATTTCTTTTCTGACAGTCTACGTACTCTACGTTATCATATTGTAACGTTTTCGATGGTTTAAAAGTTTAAATAACAAAACTACGCTAATGTTGTGCTTAACCAACATATTTAATTTTTCTTCGATTATTTATTTATGTTTGCCTGTCGAATCTCGTTGGCAGCTCTTCGTTTTTAGCGTTGACTGAGGAGCTCTTTAATCAACATATTATCCAAAATTATTTATTTATTATGCTACGCATTTGCAAGGGAAAAATTTTACAAATGAAATGATTTTTGCTGAAGTTTTTATGTATGTTCTATGTTGTGCAGATATTACAAAAACTTAAAGGTGCTGCAAAAAAAATCTATATTAAAAGGGATTTCATTCAACAAATGTGGTTAAATCTTTAAAAAGTAATTACTTACTAAGTGAATGTTAGTTGAAATAACATATTTAACGGCAGTTATGAACTTTAAAATATCACACTATTCATTGTCATTTGAAGCACCTACTTTATATTCTATGTAATGCGACTTCCAGTTTTTTGAAATCCTCCCATATCACATGCTGTCCTCGGTTTTAGCCGATTTCGTCAACTTCTGAACAATTCTTAAATAATTAATGTATATACCTATCTACTTGAAATTTACGTATTTTTTTGACTGGGCCGTATTTCCATTTTACTCAGGAATTTCCTACCCGATTGAAAAATTAATCTCCATCCGAACTCCTCCGGTAAGAGTATAACGTTCTCTCGGAAAAATCATGTTTTATTCAACATCTTGTATATATTTCTGAGCGCAAAAAGGCAACATTATAAGCAGGCGGTACGACCATCGTATTAACTTCTTTACTGTTCAGTGTAAGTACAACGAACGTATGTTATCCTCCAAACTGCACGTTGATATTAAATAGTTACATTAAAGGAATATACTTTGAAGTGTTGTTTATTAACAGAAACCTCGTTATAATTAACTCATCAAGTGTATGCAGATTACTTCCAAACAACTTGTTTGGAATACGTAATATGTTCGTTTATCATTCTGTGGGGGTTGGGTGGGGAGGTGAGTGATCAGGGAAAATATCCTACCTCTTGTTTTAATTAAACGCATCAGGGTTGATTGCACAACTCACTACAGAAACAGAAACTGTTAGAAAAATTAAAAGGTGCGAAGGAAGGTAGGTATAGACGGAAAATGTAAGTTCTCAATATTAATGGAGGCATATGCGTGTTTTACATAATCGACAAAATAAGGTTTAGTTAATTTTAACTTCAATAAAACGTATCCGTCCTTCTAACTTGAAAATAGTCGATAACTACTCGTATATATATATATATTATAGCTATATTAAATACTTTTAAAAGTTTATTCATCAGTTGTTTCGGTTTAGAAAACTGTAAGGTTTTCGTGGGTTCAAGTAATTACATTACACTAATACTATTATTAACTAATTTATCACTAATTACCAATGCTTAAAACTTACTTTATTTCATTACTTATTTATCTTCGCGCAGAGTCTTCTCGCTAAATAAGGAGAAAACAGCTAATCAAATCGAGAAATTGCTCACAGAGAGGGATAGTCTGATTCTCGGAACAAAATAACTGACCGCCCTTCGCATTCGTTCCGACGCAAAGCTCTTCGTTACATAACGGAAAGACAGTATTTAATTGCTCATTGCTTTAACTTTCATTTATTTTAATCAAAGAATACAATTATGAACAATACGACCCACTTATAAATGTAACACTCTAATATGTTGCTATAATTTCTTTGATTTAATATTAATTAATCTTAAATTATGTAATACAGTACATTCTATACATAATTAAAAAGTAGCTGCGTTAGACACCAATACAAAACAATTTTAAATGCGAAAATATTAGGCATTTTCAATTAACATATTTGTTCGAAAATCGAATTATTAAAAACAGGGGTAAAATTGCTACAAAACTTAAATTTTTAAGTACAGCATAATTATTAAGTTGATGAGTTGTTGACATATTAAGTTTAATCTCGAAACAAAATTTGCTATTAATTGCAAAAAATAACATATTAATAAATAAAAAGCCACTACAGTGCTTAATGGTTTGTATCTAAATGGTAACTGACATAGCTGTAAAGGTTTGAGTTTAATACTCAAATTTGTGAGTAATTGAAATCCAAATTCTGAGTTTGAAGCACCATCACCGAAACTAAAAATTTTATATTATTACACATTATTTTTGTAATTTTAGTACTTAGGCAAGCAGGGACTAGTAGGTCTATTAAGGTATATATCGTCCCAATTCTTATGTCTCACACCTCAAACACAATTATTTAGTTACGTTTATCGCAGAACATACATATAGTACTAATATCATCTATAATAATAGCATCTTTTTCAAAGCCCCTTTCATGACTTCGATTCCAGAGGCCAAGTAAGAGCGATTGCTTACATATAGGAAGATGAATAATTTGCAGTTTACCTTTTCTGTCACGTAGCTGACAAAACATTTTTTTAAATAGTTATCCTGCAACCACCACTATTAGTTACGGTGTATGTACATGATCTCCTTCAGTATTTTCTAACTAAAATATCCTAAGTATTTGCTGGTTATGCTACAAAAACATATTCCATTTTTCACACTGAACATAATATACCATCCATTAGGGATAATTACAGAATACATGGCTGTACAAAACAGTCACTTACTTACGTTTAGATACTTATTATATTGAAATACCGTCCAATTATAACAGTCCATTCCAGTCCAGTCCATAAATGTCCATTTGAGCCGTTTACTAATTTCATAGTGTTCAGTCTTATATTCTATCACTAACCATGAATTTTAATTTTTGATGAACCACCAGTGAGTTAAGTACAACTTATATCCCATAGGTCGTAATTATATTTCTTGGCTCTAATTTGAGACTTTTTAATATTATCCAGAAATACTTTTGAAGTCATTGGATTATTTTGAAATAATTTGTTATTGTTTTCAAGTTACTCATATCACCTAAAATATTTTCCCATGGCCTACGACAACGACATACTGAATTCGAATTATGCCCCTTGCAATAGTGCGCAACAGACATATGATCTAGACTAGTAGTTAGAGGAACTGACCGCAGCGCGCAATCGAACTATACCAGTTTAGAAAAAAAACTAGTCGTTGTTCTTTTGCTGGAGCTTTATGCTAATTTCCATAAAACCATGAACTACGAAGGTATCGAGGATACCACATTATAGACGTGTGAGCTCTATTATTATGTCCATCAGTTATGACAATCTTAATTTTGGTCATCCAGTAGGTGATTTAAAGGCCACTTCAGGTATAGAATGCAGTATTCACACACGAAATAAGAAAGCTTCTGCTGAAACATTAATTATTTTGACCCAGCAATTCCTCTACATATATATTATCAAATTTAGTTTTATCTCAGTTTTTAGTCGTCAAGCTGCGTACTTTGCCCCTACTGAACCAAATAAGATTTTGTGACAATAAAAATTATTCTATGTTTTCAATATAAAAAAAATATATATATGTTTTTGCAGTTTATATTATATTGTGATCATACTGAATTAAAAAAATAAAAAAACTCTTATATTGTGCCGCGACCAAAATTGTTTTAATCTGTTTAAGCAACGTATGAAGCTTTATAAATACGACTGGAAATATTAAAAAACCTAAATAAAGTCGTTTTAAAGAGATGAAATCAAATATATTTATATCGAGTAGAACCTGAAGTGAACTTCCCCTGTCATGTCTTAAAAGAAAATTCATTGAGACGCTCGCCTAATATATTCAGTTTAGGTCAGAAGCGGAAGCAAAATTCCGCTAATATGTAGTATGTAACGTCATTCAGTAGAGCGTTCATCCATCATTCATCGTGCCGTTGTACATTAAAATCTGTAAAGTCGTTGGGGAATTGTGGCGAAAGAACATGCATTACCGCCAAAAATATATGCACTCCTTTTTAGCAGTCGTGCATAAAAAACCGTATCTAATAATATCAAGTAAATTACACAAAGTGTATACAAGCTCATATGGGAGAAAACCCAATAGAAATTTCTTAATTAATAAGCCGCAAGACGTCAAAACCGTATCTAAAACCAAGCACTCCCACTATGCCCACCGAAAGAACGAAAATACGTTTCCTAAAAGGTCTCAGCGGAATATTCTTTCGTCAACACACCATCTTTTCGGTAGATAACTCAATTTCGTTAATTAGGGCGGAGGTGATGTATTGACAGAATTGATCATGTCTTGTTGCTTACGATCTTTTAGCGAAAATCAACCCCCGTGTACAGCTCCTCCTTGCCAGAGGCGGAGTTAATTATCATAATTTGGAGATTCGTTGAAAATTTACGGAAAATATACCGTAGGGGAAGATCGATGAAATAATTTTCAAATGGTTATAAGGGACCAATGCTCGTGAGTTCAATAATTCGTTTGCAATTTAGAAGAGAGAGCACATAGTACGTACATTTAGGGTGATTGAGTGATTTCTAATAATAACCGTTCCATAACCAATTCTCTTTCGGAGATTTTGTGATGGTTCTGCAAAATTATGTCATAGCGAGAGAATCGTCGTTTCTTTCACTTTTCAAGTACTTTTTAGTTACTCTTTATTAAGAACTAATAATCATCCTTACACTAAATAAGTGTTTCTATTCTAGTCCCGAAAAAATACTTGTACCTATATGCTAAATATATTTCATTATTGTTGCTCAATTTATTTTTAATATGGCCGAAATTTCAATATAAAAATCACTTAATTTAAGGAGGAATCATGGAATTTTTCAAACATACATTTTTTTCCATTCGTATAAATCGAATATTTGCTCGAAGATTTTAACGAAATTTTTTCTCAATTAATTTTGAAAAACACACTCAGAAATTCTCTTATAAAAAGTTTTGATCAAAAAAGTTTTCTTCATGAAAGCAGCCCTACGGAGTTTTGGTTTTGTTGCAAACGGTTGACAACTTTAATGGGTAGCGCAGGAGCTCGGTATCGAATCAAAAGTAATTTCTTAAAGTTGTGTGTACTTTTATAGTACTACACGAATACTTTTAAGATGTGCTTTTTAAGATTAATTTACATAAAAGTTCGATAAACCTACCTAAATTCCAAAAATTACTTTTTATTTAAATCTAGATTTCAAAATGATATTTTGTATTTTTGTAAAATGATATTTTGTAAATTTATTACAAATTTAAGCACCTCTCTTCAGTACTCGCATAAAAAATAATTATTTTTGATGATATTGTGGAATAATTAGAATAAAACTTAGTTAGCAAGTAAAAAGTCCAACCCAGAAGAAGTACCGCCAGTACTATAAGAGAATGTATAAGTACACATTTCAAAGGAGTTCAGTATGTCTAAAATATTTCCAAAATGCTAGGGTGAAACCCGTAAATAATTTTTAAACCTCTTCTTTACGTAATGCTAAAAATTATGCAATAACTCAAATTCCACATTCTATATTTGTACACTGATTATCGAAAAAAATAAGAAACAACAACTTACTAACTGTTAAATGAGTATACACTTTGAAATGAAGATAGCTAATTCAACTTCAAATTACTTATTAACGTTGTACCTGTCAATCTTCACGTATGTTTTTACAACCAACTCTTTCTTACAAATCAGCTGATATCCTATAATACTTGTATTAAATAGGTTAAACTAGAAAATTTAATACCTGATTCATAATTCCATACACATCTTTATTTACATTACGGAAAATTATAATGCAAACTGTTGAACAATGATTTTGAAATAGTATCTGACAATTGTTTCAAAAAGTTTTGTTCAAATTTTTCTACAAATAATAGTTCGTAGTTCAGAAGTCGACCGTAATTAGAATTTTGTGTTATAATTTAGACAAGATATAAAAAAAACATACAATGATATAAGCTATATACGTACCACAAAAGAACACAAAATTCACCAGATATGAAAAAAATAAAGGACAAGAATCTGAAAAGGGAAGTGGAATAAAAACTGAATAGCAAACTGAAAACAAAACATTGGAAAAACAAAGAAATAAACATTGAAAAGGCGAACAGTAATATTAAAAACACTATTAATGACATAACCCAGAGTATACTCAAAGCAGGCAAAAGGGTAAAAAGTAAACAGTAGATCACAAATGAGATTATGGATCTCATAGAGAAAAGACGAACACACAAAAATAAAGACTCCATGAAATACAAAGAAATAAATAAGAGCATAATTAGGAAGAATAAAGAAGCCAACGAGCTATGGCTATGAAATGAATGCCAAGAAATCGAAAGTCTACAGCAGAAACATGACACCTTCAACCTATACCGAAGAAAACAAAACACTAACATAATCTTAGATAAAGATAACAACATTGTTACCGGAAAAGACAACAAATTATCTAGATGGAAATAATACATTGAGGAGTTTAATAAAGATGAACAAACATTGGAAACTAATTCTGAAGACGAAATAGGACCAGAAATAACAATATAGGAAGTTAGGATGGGTACTACAATATTAAATAATAATAAATCTCCAGAACCAGATCAAGTAAACAGAGAGCTGCTGAAACTTTTAGATGGTGATCAAACTGAATTCTTTAGCAAACCTTTAAACAAGATATATGACACTGGACAAATGCCAGAGGAATGGCTGCTATCAACCTTCATACCAATACCGCAAACACGCAAAACACAAACCACGCAGAACATAAAACATAGTCTGATGAGTCATACTCTGAAGGTACTGCTAAGCATCATCCATGCACGCACATACAGGAAACTAGAAGAGAGTATATCGAAAACGTAATTCGAATTTAGAAGTGGTTTCGGCACATGAGAGACTCTTGAGCATTCAGGTTCTGATACAGAGAACAAGAGATATCGATCACAACATATTCGCTTGCTTTACTGACTTCGATAAAGCCTTCGATAACGTCAGACACTAACAGCTCAATAATATCTTGAAGATGTCAGGCTTAGATTACAAAGACACTCGTATTATCAAAGAGCCGTTGTCCGGCTATAGGAAAAGACCTCTCCCCAGAATTCACAGTGAAGGGAGGAGTACCCCAAGGATATATTCTATCTCCGATACTATTTAATATCTACTCGGAGGAATTATTCAAAGAATCACTCCAAGAAACTGAGGATGGGTATCTATAACCGGGAATAATCAACAACCTGAGATATGCAGATGATACCGTATTATTAACTGACACACCGGAAGGTTTTCACTAACTCACTTTAGACTAATAGATCGAGGCGGAGATGTAAGCGAATCATACGGTTTAAGATTGAACTGCAAAAGGCGCATACTCAGGTGATAATAAAAATAACACAAATAACATTCAATTCTACGCCAATAACCAACCAATAAAACGAACAGAACATGTTTCTTATCTAGGATGCAAACTTAACCAGCAATGGGATCATTCAAGGAAAATTAAGTCCAGAATTAAAAAGGCCAAGTGTGTCTTCTGTCGTAGGCGGCATGTACTATGCAACATGGAGCTCAACATCCAAATAAGAATTCGAGTCCTGCGATGCTATATATTCTCAGTATTGATGTATTGGGCAGAGGCATGGACCCTTACAGATATATCAAGGCTGGAGGCCTTCGGGATGTGGTACTACAGCCACATGCTCAGGATATCTTGGGTACATCACGTGACAAATGATACTGTCCTGAATCGAATGCATAAAGATAAGGAAATTCTAAACACCGTTAAAGGAAGGAATCTGGAATGCTTTGGGCATGTCATGAGGAATGATAAGTATTACCTTCTCCAACTTATACTGCAGGGTAAGATAGAAGGGAGAAAGGGCCCTGATAGAACAAGACATTCGTGGCTCAGGTACCTTGGGCTGTGGACGAAGATGAGCTCCAACAACCTTTTTAGACCAGCAGTCAACAAAGCTATTTGGACTAATGTGATAGCCAACATCCACGGGGGATATGCACCGCAAGAAGAAGATACCCGGAAGGTAGCCCACTGACCTTGGTTGTATTTTGTCACTGGTCCAACATGCCGTCAACTTTGGGGGGTTTCTATTTTTAATAATGGCCCTCCAAAAAATCTCATATTGGCGATATACAGTGGTAAAATTTATATAATTTCATACAACTTTGTCCTGCATAAAATATAAGTGTTAACATTGGTTATATAAGGAGATACGTACCATTTCTTTGTAGAGCCATGATTATGTCCGTAATCTCGGACGAAACGTCGGCATAAATTCGTAATAACGATCGTTGTTTCATTTTTTGGGCTTTATTCAAGAACGTTCCTGCAGTTTAGATCAATATTTCAAAATTGAATAATTCAAAATGAATCAAAGTGCACAACAATATTAGCAAATAAGTCGAAAGTGAAATTTTCTAATATTTGGCGATGTGGTGGAGATTCTTATTTTATCCACCTCTATTGTACCATTAACACTCCATCTGTTGGATAATCCAGATATAGCGACGTTTTTTACAAATCTAATATAATATCTTCTATAATGTTGATTTTACTTATTTTTGAAAAATTTAAATATCACCCTAGGCAGGTCTTGTTAGGCATGTGTCGGCATGAAATTTATAATTGTTTTGTCATTAGTTTACAAACCACCAATAATTTTGTGTACCTAATTAATGAAGTTTCTACATCAGTTTTATACTGACCGCCTGGTGATAAACAAGTATCTCCACTAAATAGTAAATGCACATAAACCCAATGCATCACCACAGACTGAGAATGAAAAATGACACATGTTAAATTGCGTCGAAAAGCCGCTCGTCCTTACTGACAAGATTCTTATATTTCTCTCCCCTTTTCCACGCAATTTATTTCAAAGTCAACCTAATTTGAAAAAATCTCTTTCGACGTTTGATGAGTGTGACGTTAATGGAAAAAGATCTCCCGTCGATCTCGTCACACGTATTGTTTATTATGTCACATTCGAACCGTTTTCAGGCGTAAAGATAAACCCAATTTATCAAGAGGAAAAATTACTTTTTGAATTGAAAGCCGCTTCGGAACGAAAGATAAATCACACCTGAAATTGTTCGTCAAGGAGTTAACGGAAAGGCGGAGAACGCGTCATACCCACCGCAATTAATTACAAATAAATGGTTCGGCATAAACTTCGATTCCGCATTAATCAAAACAGTTCCGCGCAACACACCCGTCGTGATAAATTATTGCGACAATATCGGATTATTACGGAGGAACACGTGAAGATATAAAGATGAATTCAACGTTCTCTTCTTCGGAAACTTTAATTTTCTCCAAGGTAAAAGTTGCCTCCATAACTCGATTCTAGGGTATAAACTTTCGGTATATGAATAGCAAGCTTTTATCGAATCAAGGTGAGAGGGGTAGCTGATGGAATGAAAAGACCGAGAAAAATTAGATTTAGCGTCGGACGAGGGGGAGGATTTGAAAAAAAATTTAATCGAATTTTTTATAACTTTCAGAAAGCGACTTGACAAAATAATTCGCTTAGACACTTAATTTTAAATATTTTTCAGCTCATGCTTCCGAGTTCAAAACAAAATAAACATAAGGCTTTCACTTCTTATCGTTTTGTTTGTAGATAGCTTTAACAGCACTAATTTGGTTAATAACGATCTGAATTAAAGCAAGAATAGTTAATTGAATCGCTTGTTAATATATATCGATATAACAGTGGAATACTTAATAATTTTAACAAAATATTGGAGTTCTTAATACATACTACATTGATTTCTTTTGTATTTCGTTATCAGGTATGCCCTTAATATGAGGAAATGTGCATCATCGACCTCAAATCTATTTGATTAATCAAATTGTCATGAAATTTCCATTTTGGTTGGGAGTATTAGGTAAATTTTAATAATGGCATTGAAAAATACGAAAATTGAATAAACAATATTTTGTTTTGTATTTTACAGTTTCCTATTATCATTACAATATTTCTTGTTTATTGAAAACGATTGGAAACATTTCCATTTTATTAAGTAAGCCTCTAGTCCATTTGGTAGAAACTGAATTTATAACTAAACAATTGGTGCTTAAATCGGGAGTTCATATCGTAATAAATCTTCAGAAACTCCACGCAACTTGAACCTAAAACTCTGATGAACTCCACTTGATTATCTAACCAAAAATGTGATTTTATTATATTTAATTATATTCTAGTCATTCTTTTAAAAGACAACAGTACTTTTGTCCCACTAACTATAACCTTCTAGTCAATTTTCCAAAAATAATACTTTTCACTAAGCACTTGATCCATAAATCTGGAGCTTAGACCTTATTTCAGTATTCTCCCGCAAGTCAAATGAAACGGCGTCAATTATCCACCAACATTCACATGGCTTTTGTCCTCCTCCACTTCAGTCTTGACCCCCGCGAAGGGAGTGTACTGGTCGTCGTTGCGTCGTTTTTGACCCTTCTCCACTGGTCTCTGTGTTTGGTCATCTCCACAAGTTTGTGCATTAGTCTATTGGAGATTTCTGTTATTTTGTCAAACCATCTCGTTGGGGATCTTCCTCGTGGTCTTCCGCCTTCTACTTTTCCTTGAATAATGCGTCTCTCCATACTCTATGTGTTTTTTCTAATGGTATGCCCAAAATATGACGCTGTTAAAAGGATGGCTTCCCTAAAGTGGAACTGGTCTGGACATGTGGCCCGTATGAGGGATGGAAGGTGGACTAAAATACTACTGGAGTGGAGACCACGACAAGATGCCACACGCAGTAGAGGACGACCTCCAACTAGATGGCGAGACGATCTGAAACGCTTCAAAAGCAATTGGATGCAGGAGGCACAAGATAGAAAAGGATGGACAAAGTTACGGGAGACCTATGTTCAGCAGTGGACAACTATAGCTGTGTGATGATGATGCCCAAAATATTTCAGTAATTGTAGTTGGACCCTGTTTGATAGTCTCTTATAAATTCTTAGCACTTTTAGAATTAAGTTATTTGTTCTTAAATCGATCCATGGAATTCTCCTCCAGCAAGACATTTCGGTGGCATCTAATTTTCTTCTCTCTGTTTGCCTCAGCGTCCAAGATTCACATCCGTATGTCAGTATGGGGAATATTAAAGTGTTGACCAGTCTCGTTTATAAGGTTTTTGAAATTTGAGCGTCTTTTCATACTTTATGACAACCTCCCCATTGCAACCTTTGCCAAATCACATCTCCATTTTAACTCTTCTTGTATTGTTGCCGGGTTTGTGATCAACGATCCCAGACAAAGGTATGAGTTTACAACGTCAAATCGGTCAATATATGTGTGGGTGTTTGTCATGTTGTCTATCCACTATCACGATTTTGGTTTTATTACTTCATCTACATAATATCTTACTCTCATTTTCGATCAATCAGATGAGATGAATTAAATCTTCTTGCCTGTTCGCCAAAAGGGCTGTATCGTCCACAAATCGGAGATTGTTTAATTTTTAGCCAATTATTGATATCCCTTTTTCCCATCGTTCAGGCGATCTCGTCATATTATGTTCTCCACATATATTATACAGTTGTGGAGACAATATACATCCCTGCCTGACGCTTTGCTCCGAGTGAAATACATTTGAAAGTGTGTCGAGCACTTTTACTGATCCGGTGATATGATTGTATAGCTCAGTTATGAGGGAGATCAGGTGTTGTGGCACTCCTGCTTCTTTCAGTATCTGTAATAAGAAGTGCCATTTGACTTTGTCGAAAGCCTTGTGATGATCTATAAAGTAGGTGTTCAATGGGATATTAAATTCCCTTGATTTCTAGATTATTTGTCTCCTATCCAAAAGGTGTTCTCGCATGCCTCTACCCTTAGCGAATCCGACCTGTTCTTGCGATATTTCCCTTTGTAAAAAGGTCTTCAGTCTTTCATTGATAATATGTAGCATTACCTTACTGGCATGTAAGATCAGGGAAATAGTTCTGTAGTTGTCAAGACTGCCTTTTTTGTGTATTGTTGTTGTAGGTGTAGATTGAGTCCATTGTAACCTTGATTATTTCTGCTGTTATTAAATCTGGACCTGGTGCCTTGTTGAGCTTGAGTTTACTAATCGCAATGTAGTTTCGATGGCTAGTATATCAGGCTGTTTTTTATTGTATTGCAATTTTGACGTATATGTTCAAGGTGCTAGTTAATACTCAAGTTAATTTCAAGAAAAAGAGATTGCCGCTAAACAACTTATCCATGAATCTGGGGTAGGAAAGTATAATCTTAGGGTTATCGAATTTTCCTGAACCACCTGGGAACTCAATGTGTAACCGTACCAGATTTCCAGTTTCTAGCTATTTAGAAACTATTGAATAAATTTCCCCCATTTTCCATAGCCTCAGTAAGAGAAATTCGGAATTTTAAAATGTTTTCGAGCTACTTGGGAGCCTAAATTATAACTGTACCGAGTTTTAAGTGTCTAGCTACTCAAAAATTTTATTATAAAATGAACACAAAAATAATTTAGCCTTATTTTTCACCTCTCAAATAGGGAAATTCGGAGTTATGGTATTTTTCTGAACATTCTTGAAACTTAAGCTATAAACATGCATGGTTTAATGTTGCTAGATGTTCGGACACTACTAAATATCCGTCCATTTTTCTCCTACAGTGAGATAAATTCGAGGTTTTCCAACTTATCTATACTTACCGATTTAAAACCGAAGCTATAAGGGTGCAATGTTTCATGTTTTCAAGCAATCTTAAAGTGCTTTAACTGTTCTGAGCACACACACACATACATGGGGTAATTTTTATATACAGGGTGAGCCAAAAGTAACCCGAATCTTTGAAACAGGCAATGGCATTTACAGAAGTGGTATACGACAAAAACATCTAACAAGTTAAATTGAAATAAATAAAATTTCAACAAATGTCAAAAATCTCACGCTGAAAAATCTTAAACAGGAATGGACCTGCTCGTACGCCCGGAAAAATTTTAGATGCCAGCCAGGGCACGGGTCAACTCGTAAGAATTGATCTCCGGTCCGCATTTGATCTTCGCGAGATTGGTCAACTCGTAAGAATATGGTTCTCTATATCGATCAACTCGTAAGGGTTAGAACTACCTAAAAGATCCCAAAAGGGGGATTATCGTATTCCTTGCGAGAGGGCAAGGAAAACCCTGCGGAACCTGACGCTAGGGTCATGAAACGCATATGATCATTAACAACAAGCAAGTCTTTGCCGCGTTAACTTTTAATAAAATCCACAACTATCTCGGTGCTCGTCACCGTTTAGTTGGAACGCAACAAACCACCCCCTTATATCATATTCTTAGTTTTAACAAATATCCGAACTACTTCGTTGCAATCATCATCCCCTCGATTATTTCTGAGAATCCTCTTACGAGTTGACTCATCCAAAACTACCCTTTAAAAGGTTCGTTTACGAGATGACCGATCTTAGGGTGGGGCATTAAAATTTCTTACGAGTTGACCGCCGCCGGACCTGGGAACTAATATAGCTAAAGCTAATTTAGCTAAAAAGCTAAAATAAAACTAATAGGATAAGAAGCTCAAGAGATTGAAATCGGGTACTCTTGGAGGCCTAAATGTATCGCGAATTAGCCAACATTAATAACTCAAAGACATTAGTCATTAAACAAATCTTCCTGGCGTACTGACTACTACCATACGATTCTACCTACAATTTTAAAGCATACTATTTTAAAGTGAGGGCTACGCGCCCAACACAAAACTTCAAAATGTACCCAATGTTTACAATATTTTACAATAAGGACGTCACCTGTTGCTTTTTTGCTAAAATGATGTAATTTGAGGAACTAAAATCGACCTGTCCGAACGATTTGCTTATAAACATTTAATAACGCTCCAATAGATTATAGTGAGTAATACCCAGGTTCGGCGCAGAAAGTATAAATTTTGTTAACTCATGCTGTACGCCATTTTGACAAAAATAAATTATACGGAAAACTTTTACTTTATATTTTGGTGACCATCGTTACGGGAGTGTGAGTCATTTTTTACTCCCTGTAAATTGCAAGATTTAAATATCTTTGAATTTTATGAATCCGACTATTTGTATAAATTGTTAAATTCTAATTTGTTCAAAAGCACTTTTTGTCCGTACACATAGTATATATCACGTTGACATTCTAACATAAAATGTTACTTTCATATGATCAATTTTGTAACAATATGTTATGTTATTATCATGTTAAATTCTGTTATTAATATGTCGGTTTTGAGCAGATTTTAAATGACCGATAAACAAATAATATATATGGAAATTCTGGACAACCCAGTCACAATGCATCATATTGTTTACAAAACGATATGATTGTTAGTACGATAGTAACAAAATGTGTTCTCACTCAAAACTCGAAGAAACTTGGCAGTCTTTTTCTAAATTTATGATTATAAGACTAAAATGTTCAAATCTTTTATCCAAATTCCAGACTATTTCATTTGATATGCACGTAATTGGCTCTATTGTCACATTTTTGTTTGGCCACTACTACACGAATTGATGCAGTCTTACATTAGCATTAACAAAATTTAATTCTCTGTCCAACTTTGTACTGCATCAAGTCAGTATTTTGATTCTAAACATATTTCGTGATTCTGTTTTTCATTTCGTTTAAAAATACTCGATCTCCAGAAAAATTACTTTAGAAGTAAGAGAAGCAGATGACGAACATCTTTAATGGTTTAAAAATGAGAAAATCGATTAGCAAAATGTGAAAATAACATTTAAAATAGAAAAAGCTGAAATTGATAAATAATTAAAATAGTTAATAAAAATTTCTTTACAATTGTTAACCCGAGATCGAAATTCTACAACGAAATAATTCGATTCAACACTTACCTTCTCATCCTTCATATATCCCAGTTTTGCCGTGAGTGAAATATTTAATTATAAGTTTCTGGGTTGAAGATTCTCGCAAATTTGTAGCAAACTGCATCGTGCATTGTAAATGTGAAGTGTATTTGATTTACTTGACCCAATTAATTGTCGACTTCTCCTGAAATGAACTTCTCAGGGGGATTTGACAGGAAATATTAATACTTCGATTTAATACATGGTACTAATCTAATAACTAGAAAAATGGGTGATACAATTCACAATTTACAAAAGATCTGCAGGAACTTGAACTTTTTAGGGTAGATTTTAATAAGTCTTTCTACGCATATTGCTTGTATAGCACCTAAATTCCAAGTCTAATAACATATTGTTAAATTTCATGTTAAATAGTCTGATGATTGATAAAGGTAATGTTAAATGGTAACCAATTTTCATGACATTAAAAATTTCTGTACCTCTCATACCAAGATTTCGTTTTTCTGAATGTTTTTAAAACATTTCCTAATCCACGTCCATAATGTCTCGCCAAAAATCAAAACTAATACAAATATTAACGAAACTCTACGTCCATTTTACAATTAATTAATTAATTTGCAATTTCTAGCGCGATACGCATATTATCTCCCAATAAAACTTTATTACCTGAATTTAATAGCGAACAAATTCTTTATTTACTAATTTAATGGACGATAAAATTTATTTTGGGGGTCTTTTTGGGCAGAAGTGGGGATGTAGTCGAAATTAAATGGTTATTAAAACTTCACGAGCCCACTTAATTAAAAGACAGAAAATTTATTAATTCCGAAAATAAATATACTCTTACTCATCCAGTAGCGAATGTTTAACCTAATATTTCATGCAGATGAGATCAAAGAAATTATGAAACAAACTTTGAAATCCATGTTTCTTCTTTTGAAATTAGATTTTTTTTTCAGAATAATGAAGTCCTTAGTCCCTAGCAACGGATCGTCGACCGTCATGCTGCTGTTGTTTGGAATCATTGTGTTGGGAATAACAATAATTCACGCAGCTCCTCATCCAGCCAGGTAGTAGTAATTTAATCAGTTCATATCATGTTATGTTACTCTACTCAGGATAAACTTACATGTTACTAGGTTTACACTGCGTATATGATATTTGAAATATGTATGTAGGTGTGTTTGTGTAGGAGTTCCAAATCTGAATTACCATCTATACTTCTAGCCAATGCAATGGAATCATTTGGTCACTTAATACACAAATATTCTCTTGGATGGATCCAATGCAGCGCATTTGCTAGAACGAAATGTCTAACAAATTTCGTAAACATGATTTTGAGACAATTAAAAAAAAATCTAGTTACAGCTCTCACTTGTTCAATGTGTAGGTATGAAAAACTAGCAATGTTAGGTAATTAAACATTTTTTCATAAAGACGTACAATTTTCTATGAAACAGATTTGTGTTTTTTTTTAAATTCATTGAACAGGTAATAGAAACTGGTAATATTTCTATAAAAAAAACATAGTAGTATTTATAGAACTTTTACTCCCGATTCTCCATCTACAGTTGGCAGAATATACATTTCTTTGTATGAACTACGAATTTCTTCATTATCAGTAAAGCTAAGGTCTATACACAGAAATTGAAAGTACATATATAAGCAGTTGTATCTGCTGAAGTAGGCAAATAGGCAAAAGATACACCTTTTTTTCTAGACTGGTTTAATACGTTTATTATAGGCAATTATAGTTTAAGGACATTTGCAAAATAGTATTAACTAATTGTTATTGCAAAAATTTTTCTGGTACCTAGTTACAAACTTTAAAGAGTCATTTTAAATAAAAAACTATTAGGTCTATGAAGGGCACCGTGAATATTTATTTAATAATTTAATGTGTATAATCAAATTTGATAACATTTTTAGCTAAATCTGCACTAAAGGGAAGTCTTCACTTACTGGTTTTCTTTTTTTTAAACTTTCTTCACTTTCGATCCAATAATTTTTTAAACATTAAATATTTATTTTATTTTCGAATATTTCTAATAAAACATGAGAAAGTAGTCCAATGGAAATATCGCAATTTTTGGGAAAATCTTGGCAACAGTGTCTGCAATTCCATTGATGACGTGCATCGATTCTCTCCAGTACATCTTCAACTGTCTTTGCTTTGTCTAAACCAGACATTATAGTTGGACTTTACACAGCTTTTCTGCTATAGACTCTCGAAATTATGCGTATACTCTTCTCTTTTTCTTGATGTGCCCTATTCTCTCACGACGTTGGTGATCACTTTTGCATATTTTATTATATCTGCTGCAGCTCGGAACAATTCTATCAATGCGATATTTGCCTATTGTCTCACGTTTTTTAGCTATGAATTTCGTCTTCTACCGGGTCCTCTTTTCCTTCTTACTTTTCCCTCAATAATTACTTATAAAATCTTGTATTTGTTGCTCCGCATTATATGTCCAAAACTAACCTGTTTTTCTGTATTTACAGTTTTCATTATTTCTTGATGTTTTCCTATACGATCTAGGACGTCACTGTTTGTAGTGTGATTCATCCATGGGATTCTCAATATTCTGCAATACCGCCACATTTCAAAGGCATTAATTCTCTTTTGTGTTGTCTCTGTAAGTGTCCACGTTGAGTCCATGTACAAAATGTTACATCTCAGGACTCGAACTATGATTTTTATGTTCATTTTTTGAGATAGCACAGCACTTTACGTATTTTATTGAAGTATGCTCTTTCTTTTTCTCTTCGAGATTTTATTTCGACTGAGTGATCCAACCGTCAAAGAGCACGCAGCCCAAATATGTGATTCTTTGTGCTCTCTCTAACATCTATCAAACGCTGTCTATGAAGCAAAAGTACACGTCTGTATTAACCGTTTCTACAAAGTCGCAGGATGCTATAAACATAAGAGCGAAAGAAAGGCCATATATTTCTCGTTGGCTAAACAGAGAACGAACTTTTGCGATGTTGCTAGCTGGCGAAACATCACAGTCATTCCGCACACTGTACCGCACACATCCCAAAGTGTAAAGCGATACGCGTTGACTTGGACTGCCTGCTCGGCTGGCAACGTTGCAAAACATCCTTCTCTGTCATACTAACGAACTACTATAAGTTTCTCTTTTGCTCTTGTTGATTTCGGGACGGGCGTTTCAATAGAAAAGCTCGTATATCTTTCTGTGAGTACTTGTACTGAGAAGACCTGTACTGTACCTCTCTTGTACGTAGTCCCTGTTGAAATCCAAACTGGGTGTGTCCTGTATCCAGTTTATTATACATACAACAATGAATTATTTGGTGGAACAATTTTAGAGCATGACTCATCAAGCTTATGGTCTCGTTATCTTCGCATTTCTTTGGATTGTATTTTCTTGGTATTTGTTTGAAAATCGTAGTGTTAGCCAATCTGAAGGTATTTGTCCTGTGTCGTATATGGTGTTAAATAGGTCCTGTATATGGTTAATGTATTCCTTGGTAAAATTTGATCATTTCACCTTGTATATCGTCTTCACCACATGCCTTCTTGTCCTTTAATTGTTTTACTGCTTGCATAATATCTTCCCGTGTAATCGGATAGCCTTTGACGTCTGATACGCTCTTTGCGTTACCTTCTCGTTGGTCATCTTTGAATGACTTTCAAATATTGCTTTCACCTTGTGAGTTTTTCTGTGATGTCTGTTGTCAGCCCTCCACACTTTTCTCTACAAAACTACTCTTTCCAATGGTTCAGTAGCCTTCAGAGAATTCACAACTTTAAGTTTTATAGGCTGGGTTAGATAGACATGGCACAAATAGATATCCTATAGTCACATCCTGCTCAGACTACAATAGTTACAAAGCACATCTTATAAAATTTTGCAATTTTGAGACATTTTTAGAATCTTAGAGAATGAGAGAGATACGGCCGAGAGTCGAAGGTATATGATATCAATGTTTTCTCCACTCAAGTACCTACTAGACGTACATTTTAAAAATTTTATCAGTTTTTTCTAATACTAATTTAAACTCTAAAACTATAGTCGTCTTACAAATGAGAAACAGACTGTTTAAGAATTCATCATAACATTTTCTCTAAAAATGTAAAAAGTTGAACATTGTATAATAAATTCTCAAAATATTTGCTTTCGTGCAATTTCGTGCAACATGACACTTAAATTATGTTACCTGAACCTGCTTCTCTTGATTCGTATATTAATCACTAATTTTTACCGTAACTCATGACATGCAATAAAACTGTAATTGCACGGGAATCCGATCTATAACCATAGCAAAATTCTAATTACCGTATTAGTTTACATCCACGAATACTGTTTTTAAATGTTCTCCTAATCTAATTTTTATAATATTTCTTCGCCGTCTGCGACAATTTGTCCCAATTTCCCGCAGACTCCCGCGAATTTCTCAAGATCGACCCCTATCGACAAATGTAAACCTTATTTACAATAATTCGATTCGTGGGAGGAAAGAAATAGGAAATTATTCTGGAAGTGACTTAATAAAAATACACGATAAACTCGCGTGGATGCGTGTGTGAAGAATGGAGGGAAAAATGAGATGTAAACGAAGTTGGTCTCGAAGATCGGAAAGAAAACGAAACAGTAAGAGAAATACAACCTTTGACAAAAAAATAACAACTTATTTTGATGAAAAAACCTTTCAAGGTTTTTGAAGTAGCTTATATTAACCTATTATCACACTATAAATCCCCGGAGAAAATTGTCTAGATCTTTTTTAAATAAATACGAAATTATATTAAAGAATAATAAAAATGTGCAACTTTCGAAAATCCGATGGTACAGTCATGGATAATGCGAAAGTAAAAATTAACTCCTATTTTTTTTTCCTTTTTGTGGTGGATGTTACATCTGTCTAAAAATATGTAGCACTCGAAATTCACTGTTGAAAAATACGATGTTGTGAAAACTTCATCACAAGAAATTTAAAACGAAAATGGCTTTTCCCACAGTTAGTTGGCGTACAGGAATTTTACAATTAAATTCATTTCATAAACAAAAGGAATTTTGTTAACACTGTCTTAACTGAAATCCTGAACAGCTTGCTGTTTTTTTTTTATATTAAAAAGTGTCTAAAATATTTTAACTTCATTGACAATAACTTGAAAATAGAACTGATAAGACAGCCTATGAAGGTTAAATATAATAATATTTTAATATAATAATAAGATAATATAATAAATTATTAAATAATAAAAAAATTGTTACTTACAACACTGATATTCACTACACTTAATGCGAGATTTGCTATATTGATATGCATATTTATTTGACCAATATCAATTTTACCAGCTTTAATACACTAATGTCCTAAATATCTGATGTACAGTTTTAATAACAGTCCACAAAATAAAATAATTTTTCTGTTACTTATGATATTGATGATATACTTATTATATTTTTAGGTACATGTAACTAAAATATACATTTTATATTGCTATTTTATAATATATCAATAAAATATATATCAATAATCAATTATAATATATATTTTATCAATATATACCAGAATATACATATGAAAAAGCTTGGAAGGTTTTATCAGGTTGTTTAGATCCCAGATATATCTGAAATTTGATGAAAATTTTATGGAACATTCACAGCAACCTGAAAGGATTGGTTAAGAAATCTATTAAGACTTAGTACCTACTTTCTTCATTTGGTATTCAAAGTATGAGTTCTGGAGAACATCCTGTCTTTACATCTTTAAAAATTCCTAAAAAAACTGATAAGGTTTGTAGAGAACGCTTTAGCTTTCTGTCGTAGTGAATACATTCCTGGCATATTTAAAATATTTCTAAGAACCTATGGGAACATTTTATGCTACTTGTAAAGTATCGATGAATGTACAATTACCTTTCAAACTTGCTAAAATTTCTGAGAACTTTTATAGGCCTCCTGAAAAACCTGTGAAATGTCTGGTAAATTGCAGGTCGCTATAAATCTGGAACATTCATGAAAATATTTTTGAGAAATTTTACAAATTCAGAACACACGTTTTCATGTTTCATATGTGAGCTTTGCTAATTTGGAAATACAGAAATATTGTGCGCTGGTAAAATGTGTCCAGACTATTTACTGGAGCGTTTCAAACTGGAATTATATCTTAATAATTTGCTATAAACGTTCCAGTTTCTTTAAGAAATTTATAAAATTTCTCACAAATCTTAGAAACCTTGAAAGGTACCTAGTCGTAAAATTTATCAGGAGTCGTTCAGATTAATTTAAACATTTATACCCATTCTCAAAAAAGTTACAATTGTTTGGGAATACGTTCAGCTGCAGACTGGAAAATCTTTCAGTTGCTCAATAATAATAAATGGAATTGCAAAGAATTTATACACTTATCGAATACCTACTTTAATTTTCCAGGGATCTTCAAAGCTTTTCACATTTCTAACATTCCATTAAAAGTTTTAGATGTATTGAACATTCAGATTGACAGAAACATTGCATATTCGTTGAAAAACTACGGTTACTGAGGAAATTTAAATGATTTTGAATTAATTTCAATTAAACAACTCAGGTTACATATATCATTCCAAGTTCATATGTATTTGAAACTCTCTAAAACCTCCAGAAACCTCCTACAAATTTTTTACACTTTCTTCGAGAAACATTCTTTCCTTAATCCCGATCAATTAGGTACTTCACATATTTAATTATAAAAAATATTCGAATGGTTGCTCCACATGTCAGCTCTTTATTCTCTAATACTCTCTAATAGCATCTACGTTAAAAAAGGTATTTTTAATTTTTTGGTTAGATTTTTAATTTCTTTGGTTTGGATGGCAATCTGACTTTGAGTTACTTATCTCAAGAGGCACTCATATGTTGGTATTGTAATCGAGAGTATTTTTCGAAGATGAGTTATTAACATTTTTCGAGGTTTTAAGGTCTCCTTAGCCCAAAAAACATGTTTTGAAAAAATGTCTGTGTGTATAGGTGTACTATGTATTGACTCGAATGTATGTATCTATGTATGCAGGTATGTATGTATGTATGTGTACCTGTGGTACGTTTTTCTCTCAAATTTATAACCGAAAACAGTTCCACCTTTAAATTTAGACTTCGTCTTACACAAAAACCTCTCAGGTAGGTTACTCTTGCCATTTTTTGTTTTTTTGGAAATTTTCTCAAACATTACTCCAATATTATTTTTAAAACATGAATTTTTATTTAACTATCGAAAACATAATAAAATATTTTAAATTTGAATTTAGAATTTGAAATAACTTTTTTATTTATATTGCTTATATAATTGCCTTCACGTTACTTTGTACAAAGTCTATCGGGATTGGTATTATAGGCTTGTAATTCCTCAATTTTCCTTGCAGAAAATTCAAAATGAGTTAAAATAGTCATTTGTTTATGTAAGTTGTATTTGTGGAATGTTACCTTTGAAATGTTATCTTTACCGCAAATTTGCAATTATTTCGATTACTTTTAGACGCAAAAAGAGGGAGAAGTCGTAAGTAAATTTTATAGAATCGAATACGAATTTTTCAAACTTTAAATACAAGAACAAAGTCATAAATCTGTCAGTTTTTTATATAAGGTGGTCCGAAAAATTAAAAATAACTGAGAAATAGCCGTGCAGGAATATGAAAGGCAAAATTACAATAACTACACTGTTAATCTAAAAGTACACAATATTTAATATAACATACCAGTCATCCGTCAAAACCTCTCATTATTACCCACAAACAGTCCCAAGTGTATCCTCCTCCACTTACTCGCATACTTAATTATCCACCACCAAACAACTCGAAAGGAAGGATCGAAGAATTCTCTCTCCCCACGTAATTCCTCTTTACGGGACGTCCATTCATCATTTAATTTCCTGGAGGGAGATCTCGCGACTTGATTGTAATTTTTTCCGAAGAGACAAAGAACCAGTTTTCACTTGTGGATTAAGGCTAATTATTTCTTGAAGATGGATGTTATTTTCAGAAAACGATGTATAATTTGATTTGGTTACAGACGATGCGAAAGTGAGTAAAAATATGAATTTTTAAGTAGGTCTCATGTTGTCAAACCGTCCTCAGAAATTACTTGGTAAATTAAAAACAAATTAACTATAGGCAGCTATAACCATGTTAATGATAAACGATTCCGTGTATTAGAAAATATACACAATTACTGAGTCTGACAACACATATTGAAGTTGGTTTTGAACGCCGACTGAAAACCACTGTAGTTTTCGTTGATTTGAATGCGGCATATGGCATGGTCCGGAGAGAGGGTCCTTTACAAGTTTCTCAGCCAAATAGCAAATCTAATAAATAACATGTTTTGTGACAAGCCTTTTCAAATAGTAACAGGGAATAGCAAAAGCAAGATAAGGAAACTCAATAACGGACTGCCTTAAGGGTCGGTACACACACCTGCTCTGTTCAATCTATACACTTCTGATCTACCCCAAATAACATCATAGAAATTTGATTATGCTGACGACGTAGCCCTGACTGGTCATAGTAAAACCATAGAAGCTGCTACCAACTCAGTAATTGAGGATCTGGCCATGCTGGAGAAGTACTTTGTTGACTCATTCCCAATATGAATAAAACTGAAGTGACCTGCTTCCATCTTAATAATAAACAGGCATACCTACACTATGCAATATATTTCGGTAACAACTTACTGCGACATAATCCTTACCCGAAATACCTAGGTATTACGTTTGCTAAAACGCTGTCATATAAAAAGCACTTAAAGAATATGGCAGCCAAAGCCAACACCAGAAGGAACATAATCCATAACTTATATGACACCACTTGGGGAGCACTTCAGTGCTCAGTTTGGTCTACTTCGTTGGTGAATACTGCTCCCCAATTGGGCTGTACAGTCGTCATGTATATAAAGAAAGTTGACACTAAACTATATCAGACTATGAGATTCAAATAGATTATCGGATTAACGACTATTGGATTCAGAGTCCTACAATAACCTCGATTCTTTAAAGCGCTAAATTGAAGCTGTAAGTTTAAATTTCTTAAATGTTTAATGTAATTGTTTAAATTTCCCTATTATTTAACTTGTTTCTTGTTTCTCCATTGATTCAACGGATTCAAATAGAGTTGCAGACGAATTATACATTGTGCAAGAACTTCTGAGATATGGTTAATTAAATTTTATGAATAATAGTTAAGAAAGTACATAATGTATCCAATACAAATATAGTTACCGTTAAATTGTTTTAGGTGATTGATTAATTCACTCCAGTAAATTAAGCTCCAATTAAAAAATAAACAAAATGAATAATACATATATACTATGAGAATCGGGGGTTTCATGAATTTCGATATAAAAATTGTTGTTACCACAGGTTGTTACCTATAGTTTTTCAATGTTAGCCATTGTGTCTTTATTTGACGTAATTTATGTGCTTTTTCTTAATGTAGATTTATTTGTTACATTTAAATCGCAATATTTTTCTAAAAATTATCCCTATATGGACAACATGAAAATATCTCAATGTATCAAGAAAAAAATTTGAAAATACAAAATGCATTTTTTAAGTCCTCGTTGATTTGAAAATATCTTTTGGTGTGTTGAGCAGTAAATTTGAGCAGTGCGAGACAACGTGTTGGTTACACGTCACGGCACATTTCCAATGCTATTTCTCAAAAAAATTTAATTTTTGGATAATGGGCGAGAATGTCAGTTCTTCATCATCCATCAGTATTTTGAAAAATCTACTGAATATGATTGAAACACCACATTCATTGATCAATGACTTAGTTAAAACACTGAATTTAATTATTGGAATATGGGCGAGAATGTCAGTCTCATGGATAAGAAATATAGTATGAATTTTTTTTAGATAATCGAGTGCACTTCATAAGACTTTTGAAAAAATTACTGAAATTGGTATAATTCCAGGTCTATTAAAGACTTTCTGGTTTAAAACTTGGGCTTTATTCTCGGACTGAATAAAAACGTAAAAACCCAGAATGTACTTTACCGACGGGGTAGAAAAGGGGATGAAATTTAACAGCTCGAATAGTTAGAAGCCTTAAAAATGGCACGTTTATAGTTTAGGCCCCAAGATGGCTCACAATAATAATCTAACTCCGAATTTCTCATGCCTAAGTGGGTGAAAAATAGGGACGAAATTAATTTTTCTCGGTTTTATTCTGAGGTGTCAGCAACCTTAAACTCTACGATGTTATAACTTAGGCCACTGAATGAGTAAAAAAAATTTAATCCCAAGTTTCATCTATCGAGAGCGTGGAAAAAAGAGTAAATTTATGAAATACTACATAGTTACTAAATAGTTATAAATTGGAAATTTTGTACGATAATAGAATGGGCTCCTAAGTAATTTAAAAAAATCCGATAATCCAAAATTTAACTTCCTTAAGGGGTTGAGAATGGACGGGATCATTTCGACCCCGAATCGAAGCCGGCTTTTAAAACGAATATTCTTGAATAAACATCCTATAGAATGGTGAACGGTCAATGTTAGACTTCGCCATTAATTTTTTCGTGTTTAAAATTTTATAACCTTCTTTTGTTCTTCTAGTTACGGAGGGTACTATTCACCGGTCTACCTAGAAAGTCAAAATCCTGAATACCTCCTAGAGACCATCGCCAGATTAAGGGAGGCTCTTACCAGGGACAACGACTTAGAAAAGTAAGTAAAACACCCAAATTAATGCTTTTAAACGCAAAGCACTAAAAAATTCGCGGAGAGAATTACCCTATCCTTTGAATTGTATATATTTACCATTTCCCCGTTTCCATAGTTAACCTCAATTTAATTACAATGTGATCCACTTATCCTCCTAATTCGTTCCCAAATTTTACCTCCGTGTAAAAGAATCAACTTAAGTTCCTAATTAACATGACATATCCCTTCTCTGTGTTTAAATAGTCACCTAATCTCGTCGAGTTCCAAACCCTCTTGCTCCTTCTTCCATTCTTTGCCATCCTGGTGGAATTGTTTCCTTGCGGTTAAACGTAACATACACATGTAAAACGCTATGCTTTGTTGTACATACACGAAATTTCATAATATGTTTGTAAGGTATATTGAGTACACGAGTGGCGTCTTTACACGTTGTACGCATTGTTGGAGTGCCTTACACGTGAACAGTTGAAAATGTTCGCTTCTCACCAAATATCAGAATATTAGGAGTAACGCGATTGCATTAGAAATGATATTCCTGATTGAATTAATCGGGAGTTTATTTATCCACCAGTTAATGGATCATAAAAGTAATTATCAATATAGAAGGTTAAACATGATGTGGTTGCTAAGAATGCATATCTGAAAACAACACTATAAAAATATTCTTCATTTATAAACTTCAGAATTATAAAATAATTTGATAAATTTATTAATTAACTTTTAACATCATACTTCTTTTACTCTATACAGTTTTTTAGCATATAACTGAGAGACTTATAATCCAGTTATTATTAATATTTTAATATCAACCTAATTCCATAGGAACTTACTATCATTCAGTCATTTTGAAATGCAATATTTTCTTTTATAATAAGTTTCATTGCCGCGAGGAAAAGGAATAAACTATTTCTATTCTATTACTATTAGCAACTTCTACGCATAGTTGTTATCAAATTTAGGAAAGGTACTATTAAAATGTTACCAAATTAGAGATGGATATTAGAGGATAGGAAAGACTCTAAGATTATAAATCCATTAACTGAGTTCTAATAATATTAGTTTTTAGTTAGTCAGATCAAATCCAACGTCAAACTGTTCTCAAGTTTTAGCATTAAGATATGTACCAATATAAAAAATAAATAAATGAATTTATGGTACATATTTTGGGATCTGCTTCCTCTGATAGGGCAGTACTGCAATCTTGATTAGAGCTCAGAAAAACAATTATTAGAAATAGCATATCTTTCAAGATATGAACAGTGATATAATCCAGAATATTCTAAGTAACATATCTAGAACCTAATCAGAACCTGCAATCTTTTAGGATATAGAATTTAAATTTAACGAGACACTAAGTACTGTACATCCTAGACACTTATTAAATATGGATCATGCTGGATGCTATCTTTTACTGAGGATTAAATTAAATTATGTACATGGAATTAAATCTTGTCCTTCTAAAATATGCTAAAAAAGGATTTAGACACTAGTTAAAAACTAGAGTGTGTTAGAATTTAAAACTAATATGTGCCTGTAATATGCCAGTTATGAGGCAGGACAGTAGTCTAAAATATTCCTCAAATGAGACAATTATTAGAAACTATATATGTTTTCAGACGTAAACTGCAAACGATGTTATAGAATATCATAGCGAAAGAATGCGGTATGTAGTCAGTTCCTAGAACGTACTACGATATAAAACTCATTCAGAAGTTAAATGCCCTGGAAATTAACATTTACAAAACAGAAGGAACTATACTGTTGAACGTTTATCAAATTTGGAACATGCTGGGTACTAGTCTATACTAAGGATACAATCTTGTTAGTTTAAAAAACAGAAAAACCTATACACTAGTTAGCAGTTAGAGTATGCTGGATTCTAAAATTCGAATGTACGTAGAATATGTTAGCTATGACCAAACAGTACAGTACTGTAAAATAGAACTCAGATATGACAATTATTAGAAGGTCGGTACATTTAAGACGTTAACTGTGCTATATTAAATGTGCTATGCCAGAATGTGCTAGGATTTAACTTTCACTCGAGCTGGGAATTTGCTAGAACCTTGAACCTTGGCAAGCTCGTATGTGTTATATATTCTGGAACATTCATCAAATTTGAAACGTGATGGATACTAGCTTATACCGATGATAGAATTTTGTTATTTTTTAATGCCTTAACAGAAGAATTTAGACACTAGAACTTGTTAGAAGATATAAATTATATGTGCATAGAATATGCTAACTATAAAGGGACAGTATTGCAGTTTCAAATAAATTTCAGATGCGACACTGATTAGAAACTTGGCATATTCTAAGACGTGGACTAGAACATCCCAGTTGATAGATCTGGAATCCAATTAGTAACCAGAGTATATTAAAGTCTAAAACTCATTGCCATGAGGAATTTCATGGAATGTAATTTAGGAAAACAATAGATACCCCGGAACTTCCATCAAATATAGAATGTAAAAATATATACAATCAAAAGTATTGAAATATAAAATCAAATATAGAAATAAAGAGTTAAGGGTACAATTTTATTATTCTGAAATATCCTAATAGAATGATTTAGACCTTGGTTAGTAGCTAGTGTGTGCAGGAATCTAGATATCATATGTTCTTGGAAGGTGCTTGCTCTGACGAGTCAGCATCGTAATTTAAAAAAGAGCATACATGCGATATTGATTAGAAAATATGCATATTGTAAGACGTGAATTATGTTATATTCTAGAACATCCCAGTTGTTGGATCTGAAATTCAATCAGTAAAAAGTATATACTTACGAGAATGTATACTTAACTGTAGAATGTAGCCTTAGGACGACAGTAGATACCCTGAAACATTCATAAAATATAGAATATACCTATTAGATATGCTAAACGTAGAAAGAATATTGTAGCAAAAGTTTCTAGATATTTGTTAAGACCTAGAATCTAGAATCTATATGTTGTTGGAATGTGCTTGTTCTTAATGGACAGCATGTATAGTAATGTAGAAAAGAGCTCAGATGCGACAGTTATTAGAAATTAGGTACATTTTAAGATGTGACCTGTACTATATTTGGAAATACCCAAATGGAAGATTATAGAAGTTAGTTATTAGAATGTACCAGGATATTAAATCCAGTCAGGCCTGGAATGTTATAACATAACTTTGACAGGACAGTGCTCTAGAATCTGGCACGATCGTCAGATATGGAACGTTCTAAATGCTTACTAATATTCAGGAGAGAAACTTTTGTTCAAGGAGACTCTAGTAAACAGATATAGATTAGAAGTAGAATCTAGAGTGTGCTAGAATTTGGTACTAATTAGAAATTAGACACAGGAATTTTAAGTTGTGAAATTTCATGTTGAGTAATGAGGTGTCGACTTATTCAAAAATAATTGTTTATAAATGTTACCTACCTATTCTGTATATTGTAATATGCCGTGAAATAAAAAGTAATAATAAAAGTGAAAGTTGATTTAATATTTGAGTTGAAAATGCTAAAACATTCCAGGGTTGAAACTGGGTTGTAATACGTGTTCTATTACAATCTGTAGAAATACCTGCTTAATAACACTATAAAACTATAATGCAGACTTTTAAAATTTAAATAAATAAATTATTTAGTATCTCGGAGGATTTAAGCTTGTTTCCAATAAATATACCCGAACATTTTTGAAATATCGTTTTAAGAGTCATTTGGCTTTTTTAACATTTTGCAGAAAAAAATTGTAATATTTCTGATTTCGTGATATTTTTAATTTTATAATATTTTAGTAGTTCTGAATTGATCATATACTAATTACTAATTATAATAAACCAGTGGGAATAGCGATTTAGTCACATAATCAAATACAAGTATTTCATTCTCATAATATTAATACTGTGTTCTATTACCTGAGATATTGTAAACATATTTTATAATTTTTGATTTTTGACATAGGTGACATTTTGAAAATTATTTGACGTTAAAATTGCAACGTGCAACATTTTTAAGAAAGGACACTCTGGCGTTTTAACAATACTTATAAAAGTATATATACGTTATACGATATATATGTTATAATCGTAGAAAACCTTAAAGTCTCTCCTGCCAAAGGAAATGAAAGCCTCAAAAGATGGTTGATGCTTTTTAATCAGAGCTAGACATGTTTCGCCTTGTTAACAAGGCATCATCACTAGCATTACAATTCTGAAATGATATAAACGGAAATAATGACAGTCATTATGTAAAACATATTTTAAATAAGATTAGAAAAAATAGTTAAAAATAAAAAATTAAAAATTAGAATTAAAAAAAAATTTGAAAAAATTAGTTTAGACTTAAACCATAAATTAGTAATTCGTTGATTGTATACAGACCGTTTCTAGACAGTCGCAGGATGGGATAAACTTAAGAGCGAAAGAAAGGCCATATATTTTTCGTTGGCTAAACGGAGAACGACTTTTTGCTAGTTGTTAGCTCGCGAAACATTACAGTCATCCGCTCCGCACACTGTACCGCACACATCCGAAAGTGTAAAGCGATACGCGACCGCGATACGCGTTGACTTGGACTGCCTGCTCGGCCGGCAACGTTGCAAAACATCCTTCTCTGTCATACTAACGAACTACTATTACTTTCTCGTTTGCTCTTGTTGATTTCCCACCATGCGTTTCGATAGAAAAGCTCCGTATAGTTAGTGTTGAGGTAGTTTTAGATTCAGTGGTTTTAAGTTGTAGATGTAATACATTATTAACAATTTTTTTGTATATAAACATACCAGTGATAAATCGACCATATGAAGGACGGGACCTTAACGTGGAAAACCGGGATGTTTCAGAGGGGTCATCATCAAAGGTTTATTGCCAACTAACGAGTGTATCGAAAAACGTGATTCGACTCGTGGGTGGCAGGCACAAAGGTACACGTTAAAATGGCGTCGAGGTCGACAAATTTTACCATTTCAGAATTGTAATGTTACTGATGATGCCTTGTTAACAAGGCGAAACATGTCTAGCTCTGATTAAAATGCATCAACCATCTTTTGAGGCTTTGATTTCCTTTGGGAGGAGAGACTTTAAGGTTTTCTACGATTGTCACTACTCCGCCTTTAAACATCATGAACCTCTTCTTTTCTTTACTTAGAAAATATTTGGGTAAAACATTTTAAGACCATGTCTATAGTTAATAGTTTATACAATATGTTTAAAATATTTTCTTGATATTGTTTTACTGCTAGGGGCATCAGTTTCGTACCTTTTTGGAGGTCAGTAAACGAACCTCGATTTTTGAACAATCATTTTCCCTGCTTGTATATAAAGCGTATATAAAGAGGAGTTGGATTAATTTGCATTTTAAGATTGATCGTGAAACGCCGTTTTATTTTCTCATTTGCTTCATTTGAAAAATTGAAATAGCACGCCCAGCCGTGAATAAATTTCTTCGCGACCGGGCGGTGGTTCACTCCAAGGAGAAAAAGTAAATATTTATTTTTTAATGAACTAAGTTCGGCGGAAGTGATAGAATAAGCTGCAAGACAATTAAAAATGTAATTTAACGCAGACGGTCGAAAAAGAAAACAAATTTCTCATTTTCGCGAGCCATTCAGCATACAATTTTATTCAGCTATGTCTCGAAGCTGAGAAGTTTGAAATAAAAAAATGTCCTGTTTTCATTATGCTACTAAAAATAAGTGTGTTGGTTTGTTCCTTTGATATAAAATTCTTATTGAAGTCTGCTTCATGGTCCAAATGTAGATAAATATCCATTTCCAGAAATCAGTTTAAGATATACTCTGTGTTTCATTTTTGTCGGTGGACCTTATTTACTGGATACTAATAAGATTTAAAGTCTTTGGGGGTTGCTTCTTACATTAATTATGTATTCACGATTTAATTTTCTGTTAATATTTCATACTAATATTTATTTTAGAAAACTATTCCTAATGAATGCAGACTTTTTGGTAAAAAAATAAAGTAAACTCCAAACAAGATTGCTTTCCCAAATATTAGTAAAAAATTTATATATATTATATTATATATATTCCTTCATAACTTCATCAATTTTATTCGTAGATATTTCTTTTTTAAATTTATTTAAAATATTAAACATTTGCAAAATTTGACTTAGCATTTCTAGACGTTTTAAGCTCCCCTGAGTCCAAAAAACAGGTTTTTGAAGGAATATATGTGTGTATGTATATGTTTGTATATATGGTGTGAGCTTGTGTTACGATTTTCTCAGTGATTAAATACCAAAAACAGTTCCAACTTTGAATTTAGACTTATTCCTCCACAACGACTTCCCAATAAGCTTTTCATCAAAATCGGTAGCGCTAAAGAGTAGTTTACTCTTATCATTTTGTCTAAGGGTTCTGGAAATTTTCTCACAATTTGCTCCAAGAATTTTCTTAAACTTTTAATATGTGTTCAGTTATCGGGTACATGTAATAAATTTTAATAAGACATTTGGCTAAATTTTCTCTAAAGGGCACTTTACACGTCATTTTCCGGATTTTGAAAATTTTGTCAGAATCCACTCAAATATCTTTTCCGCAACTTTGAATAAGTATGGTGAAATATAATGTGTATAATTATTACATCTTGGTTTATCATTTTTCGAAATCCGCCTGAAGGAACTTTGGCTATTTATTCTACTATCGAATGGTTACAATAAAATATAGGAAAATAGTCCGATACACATATGACCATTTTTTAGTAAATTTTTTCATGTTTTCACAACTTGATTCTGATGAAAACATGTTTTACCAGAATTTCGAATTTTAAAATGTTTTAAAAAGTTACAATATATTAATAACTTTTAGAGCTATTAGTTCCTTCAAAAAAGAGTATGTACTAAAGGTATTGCAGGACTATGAGCCTTCATTTTTGCAGATTATTAGAATATTACAATTATGTGTACACATATAAGTAGAGCTTCCACGGTATTATATTTATTGTTTTAAGATTTATTTACAATATTTTAGATCCAGATAGCTTTTCATTGAAAGATATTTCAGTTTCTCGACAACATTAAAGTTTTGTGCTTTTCCCAAAACACTAGAGTCTAAAACCTGAAATTTTGTTTGTTCGACATTCAAATTATTGAAATTTTTTTAAATAGTTTTTATTCGATTTAACAAAATTCCTAAGTCTCCTTATAATTTTAATAGTCTATTTTGGTGCAATAGAATTCCAGGCGTCGTTGTTTTGACTTTTATTTCTTGTAAGCCTTTTCTATCTAAATGTTTCAAATCCAGTAAATTTAAAAATTGTGGAATTTGGAGCTGTATCTGAAGTATATACTTACATTGGTTACTTTGAGATGAAAAGATCCCACCTTAGTATAGTAGCTTGTGGCGTCCTTTCTTGCCTAATTCGTGGCAAGGCGAAGACAGGCGTCACCTTAGAGTTTAGAGTTTAGTTTAAAGTTCAGAGATTAGAA
This sequence comes from Cryptocephalus moraei, assembly GCA_946251905.1. Classification (NCBI taxonomy): domain Eukaryota; kingdom Metazoa; phylum Arthropoda; class Insecta; order Coleoptera; family Chrysomelidae; genus Cryptocephalus; species Cryptocephalus moraei. The sequence goes on from OX276454.1 coordinate 31,676,835, forward strand.
TTACCGCTCAGCTTACATTTCGGAACTGGAGACCTTTTGATCCACGTCTGCGACAAGACCAAAGCGGAAGTGTCGGTTGCTCGACGAATGTGGCACTATACGAGAATCAAAACGAAGGAATTCCGGTCCCAATACGTACCTTGGGCGCCAAATTTGAAGGGTTTACTCCCTAAAGCCTCAGGTGATTTTCATATTGAGAAGATGGCCAGGGTGACTATGTCTGTGACAATAAAACATACAGTCCAGGAAATCAAATTCATTTAAAAAAGAACAAAAGTTCCCATATAATAATTTTGCGCTTATTAAAAAATATGAAATACTTCTGAAACCTCATAATTTGCGAAAAACATTCATAGAGGGATTTAATAGAAAAATTCTGGACTCCTAATAATCTGTCCAAAATATTAAGAGCCAAGAGTAGAAGGGCAGGCCCGCATAAATTTAAGAAACGTCGACAATTTGAGGATTCAAAGAATTTTACATGTTTTGGATGTAATTAAAAAATTTTAAATTTCTAGGTGGTCCTCATTGATTAAAATTTTCCTTAAAACTCATTCAGAGGAATTTTAAACGTCACAGGTTTTGTGGAAAGTTTGCTGAAAATCAAAGATTTTAATTATATAGATAGAGATTTGAAAATAATGTCACTTTTATTGACAAGAATCCTGAACAATCCTGAATATGATTACAAAATATATTTTATTTCTGGAAGGTGCCTAATTAATAATCTAAATAATATTTAATAACTAAATTAATAAGCTGTGATTTTTAAACTTAAAATTTTTTTCAGTAAAGCAGTTAAACAAATTACCAAATTATCCCACGTATTAAATTGTTATATTCTACAAAATTAAAGCCGTACTATTCAATTTCATTAATTAAAGTGTGAAGAAGTGTCAAGGCACCCAGTTATATGTACATTTAACACTGTACATTTTCAAAAGGAGTAGAAATGGTGGCTTGACCTTATGGAAAATTGTCTTATTGACCCGAAAGTTACAAAATTCAATTCAAATTTATCTCTATATATATAAAAATGAATTGCTGTTCGTTTGTCTAGCTTGAACTCGAGAACTGCTGGACGGATTTTGCTAATTTTGATCTTGAAATATTTCTGGAAGTTCAGGGAAGGTTTTTCGGTGAGAAACATAAATAATAAGTAAGGGAAATACTGAAAAAGGTACGTTTTATAATTTGACATTTATAATCAAACAAATGAAAGTATAGTGTCAGTTGGATGTCAAATAAATAAATGTCAAGACGATTATTACAATCTATCATCAGTTTGTCAGTGCGCGAGAACTTTATTGATTTTAAAATGCCAAGGAGAAGACTTAGGTCGTCGAAGTCAATCAAATGTGCGACGAGCTACCTCATGTGCAAATCGCACTGACGACTGACGACCGGTGAGAGACAGATAACATTCGTATTGGTATAACAGAATTACGTTCAACAGTAAATAATGGAATCGAACGAGTTCGGGCACATCTTACACAACAGCATTTAGAGCGATAGGGCACCGAGTCTACAAAGTCTACACGACGCCAACACAAAAGCGGAAAGTCAAGAAACCAAGAAGAGTCCTGAGTAAGTCAAAGCAACTTCACCAGGACACCAAGTCTACAAATTCTACAAATTTGAAACGACGGACATATCCAGTCACTGCAGCCGGAGGAAAGCCGCCAGTGATTACAACTCCAAAACTTCAAGAACTTCGACGCCAACACAACGGCGGGAAGTCAAGAAGACAAGCAAAGTCCTGATTAAGTCACAACCACCTTTTCCAAAGAATTAAGTTAAAAAATTCACAATTTCAACTACGACAAGATATAACAAGCAGATGAGTTGATTCAAGAACAAGAAAAAATAGCCCAAGAAATCATATAACTACAAAATAATTGCAAGAAAAACGGAAGTGCAAGAAAAACCAAGGAATACTTACAAAAAAGGATTGATCACCTAGAAGCACTATGGGGAAAAGCCCAAGAGAACAACGAGGCGTTCCATGAACTTGGGTTTGACGATCAGCACAATTATTTAAGATCACACTATTTCAAAAGGATCGAGGAAAACTACAAGACAATTCGGCTATACCTGACGTCACACGAGGAATATAAAACACCCAAGAAACAAGTCTATGAGGTACAAATACAAGACCCAAAACCGGAAGTGAAGAAACCCAAACAACAGACCGAACAGAATTACCGACGAATCGAACTAAAGGTAAAAATAACAAACAAACAAAAAACTACTTAGACAAGCTGAAAAAGACATGGCAGAATCAACACCAAGATGGTCATGCACGTACTACGAGCAACAAATGCCCAAAACATGGAGCGCACTTCAAGACACAATGAAATAGAGCGATTCCGCAGACGCAGTGTTCCTGTAAACTTGGAACGAGTAGCATTCCACTACGACCCGGAAATAGATTATTGTGCCGAAGAATCCGTAACGATTGGAGAAATGACAATCGTTTGTCAATATTGTAAAGCGTTAAAATGCAGCGGTGAAGCTACTGAATTATGTTGTGCTGGTGGTAAAGTAAAATTGCCGTAATTGTTGCCACCACCAGATCCATTACCTTCCTTAGTTTCTGGGGTGGGAAAAGACTCTAAATATTTCTTCGTCAACGTCCAAACGTATAATAATTGTTTTTAAATGACCTCGTTTGGTGCAACGCATATTGTACAGGAAAATTTCATACCTAATTTCAGGGTAGTTTTTTATAAATTATTTATTAAAAATTGAAAAAGATAATATACAATTGCCAATACAAGGACAGTTTGTGGAACAAACTTGGAGTTTCCCAGTTTCGCACATGGACAATTATACGTCGCGTGTTCGCCAGTCGTCAAACCATCATCTTTATAAATTTACGCACCGCAAAAAAAGACGGAAAATATAGTAGATCAGAAAGCCTTAAATTGATTATGTGTATAACTGTGTTGGATTTAATATAATGTAGATAAAAAATTTGTATTGTTTTGACATTATTTTTCAAAAATATATGTAGATGATAGGAATTTCACCGGGTTACCTATAATTTTTATTTATCTTTTTTCTTTAAACTTTACGTGGCATTGCGACGCATGCCGGGTACGGCTTGTAACTGATAAAATTATCCAATATAAGAAAGGAAATATTACAAGGTATAACTTTGTAAAATGTGTAGCGAATAAATTTAATGATATTTAATGATGTTTAAAAAGCATCACAGTTCTTCAGAAAATATTTAATCGAATCTATAACACAGACGAGTTCCCCGCGAAATGGCTAACATCAATTTTTATTCCCTTGCCAAAAAGAACAATGCAACGAAATGCGAGGACCATAGACTAATCAGCCTCATGAGCCACACGCTGAAGATATTCCTTAAGATTAGCCACTACAGAATATCAGAAAAGTGCGAAAGGAATATCGGACCCACACAATTTGGATTTAGACGGGGGGTAGGCACAAGAGAAGCATTAGTTGCGACTCAGGTACTAATCCAGAACTGCAATGATCAGAGAAAGGACATTATGCTGTGTTTCATCGATTACAAAAAAGCGTTTGACAAAGTTCAACATCATAAACTAATACAAATCCTAAACAGACTCGACATAGATCAAAAAAAGTCCAAATTGGTAACGATTTCACAGAAGCAAAATCAATCCATAGAGGGGTCAGACAAGGATGTGTTCTCTCCCCACTTCTCTTCAATCTGTATTCTGAAAGTATCTTTCAGGAAGCCCTAGAAGAACGTACCATGGGCGTTAAGGTGAATGGTGTTTGGGTCAACAATATACGTTATGCAGATGACACAGTTCTAATTGCAGAAAATGTGGAAGATTTGCAGTACTTGCTCAAGACTGTCGGTGAACACAGTAAACGCATGGGCCTTAATATCAACACCAAGAAGACCAAATTTATGATAATTACTCGCAAGCCACAAGGATTTCAAAACGCAAGCCTAACACATGACAATCAACCAATAGAGCGGGTGAATAAATTCAAATATTTAGGAACGTGGCTGTGTAAAGACTGGGAATCGGACTTAGAAATCAGATGTCGAATTGAAAACGCCGGCAGTGCGTTCATGGAGTTTAAAAAAGTGTTTACCAATACTGAATTTGATCTTGGCCTAAGGATTAGATTTGTAAAATGCTATGTCTGGACGGTATTACTTTATGGTATGGAGGGATGGACACTAAAAGTGAACACTATGAATAAGCTTGAAGCATTCGAGATGTGGATTTATAGGCGTATACTAAAGATTTCTTGGATTGCAAGAAGGACAAACGAGGAGATCCTGAGAATGATCAATAAAGACCGCGAACTGCTATGCACAATCAAACGTAGTAAAAGAGCATATCTTGGCCACGTGATACGGAACGAGCGATACCAATTCCTACAATTGATAATTGAAGGAAAGATTGAGGAGTTGGAAGAAAGAGGATGTCATGGCTTCGCAACGTCAGGCAATGGACGGGATTGAGGACAATGGGAGAACTAATACATACAATACGGAATAAGGAGGAGTGGAGAAATGTGATCGCGAACATCCATTAGTGGATAAGCAGCAGAAGAAGAAGAAGAATGATGTTTAAGGTGTAACATTATATTATAACAAATGCAGGTATATATTTGTCCAGTCACTTACGGGAGCTCGTGTGGGGGGTTATAACAAATTCAGGTAGAACTGTATTCGGTATGAACCTTTACGGGAGATCGTGTGCGCCGGAAATGGTTACCAGTGACTATTTAATATAAAGTATAGTGATAAAACTCATTTGATGGGATATAAAATGATATTTTCAAGAAGAATAAAGGCGGAAAAAAGACCAAGAATGTTTAAAAAATCCAGTTCTAATTTATTCACATTGTTTCACTATCTTTAAAAGCCTCACTTAATTCGTTGTTACAGCTCTATGACCCCCTTAACATTTGCTTTAAAGAATATTCGCTTTGAACTTATTTTATTGCAATGTGAAATCTTGAAACATTCCAATATTTGAAATTCGCGTTAAAAATGTTTTCATATAATTGAACAGGTTGTAGAGTTCTAGACAACATTTCAGTAAACGAAAAATGAAGTTCACCTAGCTGTCTTCAGATTTATTACAATTGTTACTATATCTCACGAATTATTGTCGTATATTTAGATGTGATTAAAAATGTTACCTTTTTTTGTGGTTTTAAAAGCCTGATGGTGATCTGATGACCAAAACTTGTCGAATTTTCCGTGCACCCACCTTTGTGGTGGATAACTTGGTGAATCTTTGAAAAATGTAACCTTTCCTGCTACCAAAGTTGATGAAGTTATAAGGTAAATTAGAACTTTTATTTGTCATCATTGTCCGTGCTTTCGATAATATTTTAGGCCAAAAATTTGTAGATTAACATCAATCTTAACACCGAACTAATCATTTTGGTTTTTGATACTTCCTGGGCCACTTTTTACCATCTTATTCTGTTATCCCCTTTAAATGAAACTAGAAACGTCTCGCATAACTATCAACTTCCATTGTTCACTGTTGCACCTTCGAATGTCGTCAGTAATAATTACGTTAAACACTGGATTAATTACTCGTTCCTTCTCTCGCAACTTTCCTCTCCGATTGCATTTAATTCGCGTCTTCTGTGTACTAAATTTCCATCCCTAAAACGCCCAGTATTGCTCAATTCGATTCGTTCCGTTCCGAATTTACATAACATCAATTTAGTGAAATAGTACATCGAGAATATTGCTTTTTCATCGCTCACGGAGAAAATAGAACGGAGCAGCACATATTTTTAGTGTGTTTCGAACATTCATTGCTGAAAATAACCGGCGCGACAATTATGACGGTATTAAAAGCCAAACTTTTTTAGACAACTCATTGTTTCACGGAGAAAAAATGAGTGCTGAAAAGGTACCGGCACAATGGGAAATTTCAGGAAAAGCGATTTAATTTTTTATGAAGGGTCTTACACCTGCTGAGGCTGCACGAGATTTATTTCTCAATTTTCCTCTATTAACAAAAAATTTCTAGGAAAAATTTCCCGAAATCTTTCCGAAGAAAACTCAATTATGTACTAGGCTTAGAATTCGCTTTGAGACGACGGATTTTCCCTGAAGGGGTATGCAACGGTGTGTGCAAAGATTAAGCTCCGTGAATGTATCTTACGTGGAAAATTGAATTTGTATTATACGGAAACCTTCCCACGCAAGAGATAAAGTGTCAATTACATACGGGGATCACATCAAATAAATTCGCTAAAAGTGTTTATAACTGAACAACGTGAAAGTCGCTTGAATAATTGAATTAAATGTGACCCCTCTTTTGTTTCGGCTTGTGTATATGTATGTATGTGCGCACCTGTGGTAAGTTCAAAATGCTATAAGTGTAAAAACAGGCCAAATGAGACTTTAACGTACAACACCAAAACGTTTTCAGCACCTTTGATTATTTGCATCAAAACTGATTTATTCATACATGTTTTCCACAACAATAACCAGCGTCTAAAGGTCATGATTATCGTTTCAGAAAGAAATCTTTTATGTAACAGTTCTTTTGAATAACTACCTCCTTATCCCTCACCTGCCCACATCAAAACGATTATACGTCTGCCATAATAACTGCGATATCGATTCGTATGCCAAATTTAACTTTCGCAGGAAAATAACATTGTAAACCGCTCTAAACTAAAGGTTTGTCTATACAAGAATTATTTACAGGGGTACAGTATAGAAATAGATCTCGGAAATGAAAGGAAAATGTTAGAGGTTATGATCTCGAAAATAGAGCATCAGATTTACTACACAATCATAGGTTTTAATGGGAAGTTATGCATTACGGGGTTTCTATTATTATTATTATTACTATTATCACTATTGTTATCTTATCTAATTCCTGGAAATATTTATGTATCTATAAACGTATGATAGTAAAATGCACTACAACCCATTATAGGCTTATCGGATAACGACAAAGAGAGTATGGTGCAGTCCGTCGTAATCACAAGTAGGTAACAAAAAAGTCCCCAGGAATAAATTTATTTCTTAAAAGTTCAATCAAGGTAATAACTGGAGCAGGATATATTCAGCGAAATCAGCATTTCGAGTTCTTTACGGTGATACCTCATACGACAATGTTCAGAGTTAATTTTGTAATAAATAGATAAGTTACCTAAAATGTATTCTTGGTTAAATTAATTGATCAAATTTGCAAAAAGCATAACTTTTGAAATTCAAATGAAGCCATTAAATAGAAATTTTTTGCGTAAAAAAAATAAGAGGCAACCAACAGTGCCATCACATATAAGACAATCGGTACTTATATATGTTTTTATGTTTTCTACTCGCAACTAATATTTGTTTTTAATGTCTTCAACTAAAAATCTTGTTTTCAAATTTTTTGCTTGCAAAATCAAAACTAATGAAACAATCTTTATCTTTAAGTTTGAATAGATGGATTGTAAAGTATCAAGACGCAAGCGGAACTTAATTACGAGAAAAACTGGAAAAACCATAAAATTCAGTTTTCTTCAAGAATTCATAAATCGGCCATTTTTCAGGTAGTTGAGCTAGGCCCTTTCCGATAAAGTGTCAGCTTATATGTGATTTGTGTGTGCAAAAAAAAACAAGCGTTTTCAGACCATTACGTTTGGCACAAATGCAGTTTCAAGCGCATTTTAAAACTACAGGTATAGTACTAAAATACGTACATTCTCATTTTGCTCTAAAGTCTTGGCAAATATATGAAAAATGCTTGTAGCACAGTCTGTGTAGATTTTTCACGACATTAATTCAGTACCCGACGGGAGTGGTCAAATGTTGTAGGCTCTGATTACTTGATCATGTTTATATAGTTTTAAATATTCAAAAAGTGTGCATTAACAAATGGGAGGGGCCCAAATTAGCGAAAACAAGTTTTTTGATTCTACAAGGCAAAATATGCATTTTGTGGAAAAAAGTTTCAAACATAAGTTGTAGAGAATTGAAAAACCTATAATTTGAACTGTAGCACGATTATTTTGTTAAACATTTATTTCAAAAACGTCAAAAAACCACTGAAAATGGTCATTTTTTGAATATTGATTATTTACTGCAAAAATGATATGATTTACGTTTTTACTGCTCTAAAAGATAGCTTTTAAAGTTCCAAATCCAAACAATTTTTATAAAAGTCAATTGGTTAATTTTTTGCTGAGATATTGCTATTTATTTATTAATTTTTATTTTTATTTTTTTTGCTATTTTTATTAACAACAATCGGTTTTTTTCTTTTATAATAAACATTTAAAAAAAACATGAATTTTTAGCTATCGAATAGGGCAAAATTCATTTCTTAATTGTTACGAATAAAAGGGCTGCGAATTTTTGAAAAAAAAATCCTGTCTCGGCTCCTAATGGTCGAAAAAAGTTGTTGTTTTCTTTCAATTCTCCGTTTTGAATCCAGCTATCCGAATTTGTAAGTCAGAAATTTGTGCAAGTTATGAAAATGGCTCCAGGTCTATTTATTTATAAAAAAAATCACCCTATTCTTTAAAGCCATAAATAAGGGGTTGAAAATTGTTTTTATCGTATTTTCTTAACGGGATATAAAAATATGGGTGTTTATGAAGAGAATAAGCCTTTGTACATCTCGAAATGTTTATTCAAAAAGACGTAACAGCAATAAACATTATGCGTCTTGGGATAAACAAATAGTAATATCTCAGCAACAAATTAACCAATTGACTTTTATAAAAGTTGTTTACATTTGGAACTTTAAAAGCTATCTTTTAGAGCAGTAAAAACGCAAATCATATCAATTTTGCAGTAAATAATCAATACTCAAAAAATGACCATTAACAGTGTTTTTTTGACATTTTTGCAATAAATATTTAACAAAATTAATCGTGCTATAGCTCAAATTATAGGTTTTTCAATTGTCTACAACTTATATTTGAAACTTTTCTCCACAAAATGCATACTTTGGCTTGTAGAATCAAAAAACTTGTTTTTGCTAACTTTGGACCCCTCCCATTTGTTAATGCACACTTTTTGAATGTTTAAAACTATATAGGCATGATCAACTAATCAGAGCCTACAACATTTGATCACTAACATGAGAGGAAGCATATTGTAAAAAGTAATAAAAGCGCGCCGCCCTCAACTTGCCAATCTGTATATTTTATTATCTCAACAAATGCCAGAGCTATTTTAAAATATTTGTTTTTCATCATGGGTTAACTGAACCCGAGGAAACTGCTTCTTTACTCAGATTTTGTTAGTAATCAATAAAAAAAATGCTAATGCATGATTTTTGCAACATCCTTCTCATGCTGTATCGATGTTGATTAAATTCTTTGTTATGAGTGAAAACTGAGATATTTACCATGAGAAAAATGCTAGGCATCCGAAAATTTAATTTTTACGTTCATATTTTTTATTACTTACCGTTTATCGTTCACTTACCACACGCTTCTTATTATTGTTATTACATTATGTATGATTTTGTTATATTTATGTATCACAAAATCGTAAATAGATTTCCAGTTAGTAACTTTGTTACTAAAATGTAATTAGAAAATATTCTGTTGATTGCAGTTAATATACATTGAAATATACCAAGAGTGTGGGCATTTTTATCCATGAAATTTAAAAAGTAATAGAATGGGAGAGTGTTCTCGGGGAGCTGAGATGAAATCAGGAATGTTCTTGATAATCCCCAAATAATAATAAATAATAAATCTCAATAATTAGTTGTTTTTATTTGGGGATTATCAAGAACATTCCTGATTTTAAAAAGTAAATGCAACAATAGTTTGTAATATGCGATTAACAAAACATATTCAATGGAAATTGGAATTCAAACATTCAAGCATTATTACTGTATTATACCAAACCAACTGAAGAAGTTATTAAGACTAATGTGCAAAGTAATAATCAAGTACTTTTCCAAATCTTACATTAGTTTTATTATTTTTAATAATTATTTTATTATTACTTAAATGCACATATTTATATGTACCTCAATTCGAAGAAAAATATCCCTTTTCGCTTGAACAAAAAGAACCAGAGTATTTTATAAACTGCCTCAAAATTCAGGATTTCTCATTGGAATCGATAAAATTTTCAATTGAAATCATTTTCATGACATTCGCTTCATACAGAAACTCACATTTAATATTTCTTTCTAAACCATTTTTAAATTTTTAACATTTACATTTTAAAGAATATCATAAATTATCTCTTAAATTAAACTTAAATTGTTTAAACTTTTCTTCCCCAGTTTTATCGCCAACAATTTTAAAGGCTGATTAATATTCATTCCTTACTTTGGTACTTTATGAAAAAGACAAGTTAATTGACTTTGACTTAATTGTAAATAATTATAGTTGCAATTAATAAATAAGCTTACCTTACACAACACATTATGAACTGCCATCTGTCGATTCAAATGTCAAAACCAATTGCGTTTTTCCAGGTAGTCTACTTAGTAGCTTAGATTGCCTCACAAGCAAATACAATATGTACTTAGTACATCGAAGTAAGTTATTTAAACAGCACGTTTTTCTATATTTGATATATTATCTGCAGTTTTTAGAGAAAATATGCAAACGACTTTAAACATTCACAAATGATGTCGAATATGCAGTTTGCATAAATTCCTTTCTTAATAATAACATTCTAAATCAGCTTCTTACGCTCTTTATATTACTAGCTGACTCGATATGGTGCAAACAAATTGGAAATGTAGTTCAAAATTATTTTTATTATAATAAAGTAGATTGTTTTCTTTAAATATCTTGATATTGGTTAAGTAAACTGTGTAACATTTTTCGGTAAAATTTTTGAAATAATTATTAAGTTAATTAATTGATATATTATATGATAGGTATATAATATAAATATAGAATAAATATAATATGTATTTAAATATTAAAAATTTTTAAACAAAAAAGTATTTACATAAAACAATTAGTATCTACACTTACACACTATAAAAAAATTTACATATTATTAGTTACAAGCATCCATCCAGTTTGACATAGTATGTAATGAGCGTTTAATATACAATATTAATTTTTAATTATTATATTATTTATATTATAATAATATTTAGTAATCTCTCATATATAAGTACCTTATCATAAGGAAAGTAGAAACTATTTTATAACAAAATAATGTTGAAATACCTTCATAATTTTCTTTTATCATATTGAACGAGATATTGAATTAAAGAGCTCAAAAAGACAACTTAGAAGGTTGGCATGCATGCTGTAGATTAGTCTAATTAATTTACTTGCCGTGCGAGGCCTCATCTTAAATCGCTCAAAAGGGCAATTTCGCTGAATATATTATTTTTAATTAAATTACACGGTGTTCTCGTTATTACTACATTTGTTTAATTTTTTAACAAATACCTTTCTCTCTGAAGATTTCATTGTTACTTGCTTAAGGCCTTGGGCAGGACCGCATCATTACCCCATTGTCGTTATCCGATAAGTCGATAACGGATTTCGTTACAATTTATATCCGAGCTTGCAAACTGAACAAAAAGAAATAACAAGATCCTTCAGTTTTTCAAATATGTATATATAATAGACTTCGACTAATTTTTTAAGTATCTTTGGAATCATGACATGACCATATTAAGCATTTTTGTTTTAAACCAATAGGTTTCGTATGCATTTGAAGACTTTCTTTCTAAGTATAAATTTCAAATGCTAAGAGCATTGATAAAAATTATTACATTAGATGAAAAATATTTGTTCTGCTATTGGTACAGAACATTGGTCTGTTCATTTGTATTACATTTAATTTATTTAAAAAAGAAAAAGTTATAACAGGTGTTTATTTCAACGCAAACCTTACCAAGTTAAATTGGCGTTGGGAGAAGAGATCTTTTTTTTACATATTGTAGCTAATCTCTTAAATTAACTAGTTATGTCAAACAGCCAATGGACAATTTCAAATGAAGTGCCATATGGGAAAGTTTACAATCAATAGGAGATCGAACGAGGGTAAGTTTAAAGGAATATTGAAAACATGAGCGTACTTATTTTCTAGTCGGTGCTAAAATTGATAAGGAGCTTTAAAATGTAAATATCAAAGGTATAGCCAGGTATACCTATAGTAGTTATCAAAATGTTTGAACAAGCAATTTTGATGCCTGGAAAATTTGAAAAAAAAATGAAAACAAAATTTAAAGTCAGGATTTTAACTTGCTGTTCCTTTCTTATAACCAACGTTTTGAGTACCTAAACAAATTTATTAATAAAACTAATAATCACCGAATACAAAATGATTGATTTATCATTAAACAATTCATCTATGCAAGTATTATCTAATAGTTCAGTTTTACTAAACTTATCTCATCACCCCCCTTCCTAAAATTCTCGTTAAATATTCTCATTTGGCAACGTTTTTAAGCCCACTGTAAATACTTGGCACGATGCACATTATCCCAACGTTGCTCAATTTAAAAAAAGAACGAATTGTGCCTTAGCGAAAACCCGCACGGCAAACAGAAAAGAAAACTGGAGCTCGAAGGTCCCGATCGAGACATGGAGTTTTACCTGGACGAGGAGGACCTGCCGAAGGAGCTCTGGAACCTCTACTACGAGGAGAACCTCTCGAAGGCGCAGAAGAAGCTAATGCCTGACTTTGGACTCCAGAGGGGAATCACCGGAGAGATCGAGAATAAAATGCATAGGAACAAAGATCTGTTAGAGTTCCTCGGATAACAGTGTAGATTTGTAAAAGTTTCTCTTTTGTCGTTAGGTGTTGTTAAATGGTAATGACCGCTAGAAACTCATTTGGCCTGTTAATTGTTCATGATTTTACTGTACTTGTATAACTCTGGTTTCCTAAAATTGATATACTTATTAGTTATCGGAATTATCTGAACGAGAAATGGAAAACCTTGGATAGTATCCCGAGGAAAATGGTGAAAAGGAGAAACCCCGATTTAGGAACTCAGGGAAGAGACGTGACAGCAAAACAGATTCACAAGTTATTCGCTCTGAAAAATATTGGAAAATGACAAGGCTGAAACGTTAATTTAGATTTATGCATATCTATTTATTTCAATAAATTATTTGAAACTGATGATTTTTATTTATCACTCTCTAAACATTGAGACAAACAAGGAATCCGATAGTGGGTTTAAATTGCATCACAACCGAATAATAATTCCAATATTTTTCTTACAAGTTCAAATGGTTTGTTAGATTTACATTAAAGAAGATACAATCAAAATTTCTATAGAAATTGAAAACCTGACGGCAATATTGCTTTAAAATTGCTGTCAACCTAAATATCTCAAGAATTAAAGGAATAAATAGTAACGAAATATGTGATGAATAATTATTTTTTCAATTATTAATAAGAAATAAGGAAATTGTTCCCAAATTACCAGTTAATTTTCTGTGCGGTTATAATATTTCTACTTATGTATCATTCCAGCCAAGTACATACACAGAAAAGGATGTGTATGAAGTTTGCAACGAACCTCCACCGTCAAATTTTGTATGATTCATTTTCGCCAAAGATTGTTAGTTACGGCAAGTTATGAAACAAGTTCGGATGTGGGATAACTCCGGAAGTATACTTTCCACACTTTAATTCTTATAGCGGAATGTAGAGAACACAAAGGCCTATAAAATTATCCAATGTAAAAATGTCCATAACTAAGCTATTTCGAGATCTTTTAATCTTACAATAAAACGCAGAAGACATAAAGACCTATGAAATGAACAGAGCAGAAATTTTCAAAAATAATGCCAATAACTGAACTATTGCGCTAGTATCGATTCAGATTCACATGTGATGGAGGTAATTCAGCCAGTGTAACTTTCTATACTTGTATATTTACAACAATTAGCAAACAACATAAAAGTAGAGATTTTTCAAAAAAATGCCTAAGCTATTTAGGGATCGTCGATTCAGATCTCGTACAATGTAGTTACTTAATATAATGTAACTCCGGAAGCTACACTTCTAATTTTACACAAGACGATAGGAGACATAATGAACTGTAAAACAGCCATCGTCAGAATTTTCAAAAAATGATAATACCTGACCTATTTGAAAAGTTGTATTTATACGTATTTGCAAGTAATGGAGTTGTAACCGCGAAAGTATATCTTTCTACACTTTCATTTTGATACCAAATAACTATTTGCCGAACTCCCCGTTGAATACAAAATATTGTATGTTCGTGTTGTCTTAGAACTAGGTGAGTTAGAACTACCTAATTTACTTAAGAGACCATCCTAGGCCTTCCTACTTAATCTACCGAAGTCCATGCTACCTGTTTCCTCTTCTTTCTTACAGCGTTGGATATCTAGACGATTAAGGAGCTCATATATCACGAAGTTTTCACTGTTGTGAAAGTGATAGTGACACAGATCCATTTGATCATTCCATTCTGGAATATATCCACTACGGAATATCCACTTCGCCGTTGGTATTATGGCTTTGACGAATTTATTACAATTGCTGCTTATTAAAGAAATCCATCTGACAACCTTAGATTTATTTCACTAGGCTTTTCTGTAGCTGGGCCTGAAGTAGAGTGGAATATTGGAGTTTTAATTCCAATTTTGGAAATTTCGGAAGATATTGGCTATTCGGGAAGTAATCAACGATTTTCCTTAAGAATAGAGTTTAGTGTTTCAGGGCATCTCTGAAGCAAAACATATGTTTCTCTTAGTCTGAGTGTTCCACGAGGCTTCTATTTATTTATCTAGTTAACCTTCTTCCATTCATCTTTGTACATAGGCCTTCCCCAGCCTTTTCCACTCTTCTCTGTTTGTCACTATACTCATCCTACTAGATCCAGCGTGTTTCTTATGGTCATCTACCCACCTTCCTCTCCTTGTTTTATATTCCCAGGGTCTCCATTTTATATCCATTTTATGTCCAGTTTTTCCAGTATTTTCGGTAGTTCTTTTTTATTATCAGTTATTAAGGCTATATCATCGGCGTATCTTAGGTTGTTCAAGTGTTACCTTAAGACCTGTTTAAAAATTTTAGGTGATATTTTGTCTCCCTATCTCACACCTCTTCATCTACGTATTGGTTTGGTTCCCTCATTAATTTTATTTGTTGTTGTGGCTTCCCTATATAAGTTGATTTATAGAAATGTGAAATCTGTAATCAATTCTACTATTTAAAGGCATTTTACAGCCTAATGTTCAACACTATCAAAAGCCTTTTCGATATCTGTATAGTGGGATGTGATATTTGTTGGCTCGTTCTATCAGGATTTTCATGGTTAGTAGGTGGTCACTAGTGCTAAAGCCCTTTCTGAAACTGGCATGTTCTTTCGATTGGTGTGCGTCGAATTTTGTTGCAAGTCTTGTGGTTAATATTTTGTAAAGAGCTTATAAACTACGTTAAGGAATGTTGCGATTCGATTGTCCTTTATGTCCGTCCTATCACCTTTCTTACATAGGGTGTTAGTTATGGATTCATTCCAGTTACTTGGGATTCCTTTTTCTTTCAATACATCACTAAGGAGAATATGGAGAGTATTAGCGACAGTTTTCCACCATATTTTAACATTACTACCGTTATTCCGTCTTTTCCAGGTACTTTGTTAGTCTTCATTTCTTTCAGTGCTTTTTTATTTCTGACTTTCTTATTTCAGATTGGGACTCTGAATTCACGTTCTTTATTTTAGATTGGAGTTGATTTGTGGTTTCTTCCGGTGGTTGTCTTTTTTTGGTATAATTCTGTATAAAAAAGATGTTTGATATTTATATCATCTTAAATATTGGTTTCTATTTCTGTGTATTCTATCGATTTCCGTTTACCTTCTTGGTTCAGTTTCCGCCTTTTCTTCATAAGTTTCTTTATTTCCTCTGAGATGCAACTAGCCTTCTTTTTGCGGTTTCTTTTCCAACTTTAACCAACGTTTTTGTTAGTATATCGTTTATTTCACCTATATTTCTATTCTCGTTGATCAAGGTTTGCGTTAATTTTTCGTTTAGTTTTTCTTTGTATATAGTTTTTTTTGCGCAAGTTTGGCCATGTTCAATTGTTCGTTGTGTTAAATTTACAGTCGATAAATACTTTTGTTCTGACCATCCTGTGATCGCTGCCTGTAGTAAATCTGTTAAGGACTGTTACGTCCTTATTGATATATTTTTCAGTGGACAGTATACAGTCGATTTCATTTTTTGTTTTCCTATTAGCGCTCAGCCATGCCCATTTTAGCTGCGGTTTCATTTTATAGAACGAGTTCATTGCTTATATATGTTTTTCTTCCAGATAATTCATTAATGTAGTGCCTCTATCATTTCTCTCGCCATCCCCAAAGTCCCCTACTTTAGTCTCTTCGTCGTTCAATATCTTACCTAGTTTGGCATTCAAATCTCCAATAACTAGTTTAAAGTGTACTAGAGGGTTACTTGAGGTTGTTTCGTTCTTTAGTATGAAGATTAAGTGGAGGTCGTGTAAATCCGTCCAGTTCGTAAAACGTGTAATATTTCCATCGGTGGTTTGGTATTTCTAATCGGTATGGCAGCTATTAATATTTACCTGTGCACATTGTCAAATGAGGGTATACATCTAGCATGTTATTAGGCCAAGATACTTGTGGTTGTTGAAAACTTTGAAGGCGTTGATTTCAGCCATTTTTGTTATTACTTATTGGAGGTTTAACTGTTCTCTGGAGTTTAACAGTGTAGTGTGACGATCCTAACACCCGCGAATACGCCAGAAGTTCTACGTTACTCTCGAACTAACTCGTTCCGTCGAGAAGCCAGTACGGCGGCGAACGCGAGCCGCGACTATTCCAGTCAAGTGTAGAAAACTGGCGAAGTTTCGGGAACAAACGATCTACCCAATATATACGGAGCTCTCGGCCGCCAGTGGGCAGTTCGGTCAGAATATTGGCGCGACGTTGAAGCCGACATAAATAGTAGAAATAAATACAGCCACGATACAGCATAAATAAATGCTCTTTTAGTAGTCTTAAGTAATTGTGTTTAGTTATAAGTGTGTAATAAATTAGTGACTATTTTTTTTGGTGTATCGAATGTTTTAATTCACACCTTAACGAACATACGAAAACGCTACATTGGTGTCGGGTGTGAGGTGTGAATTGGACGTCAGTCAACGGGATATTGTTGAAAATAAAAGAATAGTGAACTGAAATAAATCGGACTTAGGGTGTGTGTGAAAATGGCAAAACTACTGGACTTAAAGGTTAGTGAGCTGAAAAGGGAGTTGGAGGAAAGGGACTGCGATCCCACGGGGAAGAAAGCGGACTTACAGGAGCGACTTCGTAAAGCGTTAATTGAGGAAGGCGACGACCCGGACAACTTTGTTTTTGCTGACGCAAGTGATGTCCGTCAAATGCTGCAAGGTTTGAAGGATGAATTGCTAGAAAATTCCACCAACTTGGAGGCTAAATTGCTAGAAAATTCTGCAACACTTATTACCAGTTTAAAAAGCGAGCTTGGGGAAAAGCTAGAAGAGAATTCTGCCAGGTTGGAAGAAAAGATGCTGGAAAACAATGCCAACCTAAAAAGGGAATTACAAGAAGAAATTCTGGAAAAATCTTCTACACTGGAAGAGCGAATTCTTTTGATGGAAGGCAGGATCCAGGAAGTTCAGAACAAAATCACAACATTAGACGTCAACACTTTCGACGAGCTGCCTAATCGACCTTCAGCAATGGATAATAAGAGCGAAGTTAGTGTCAATCCGGAACCTGTTGGGCTGATGCGCCTCAAACCGCCTCAATTTGATGGTTCATCGTCGTGGAATGTTTACCAGCGTCAATTTGAAGCGGCTGCAAAAGCAAACGGTTGGTCATCCGGGGAGAAAGCGACTGCCCTTACGTTGGCCTTGAGAGAAGATGCTGCTGCCATCCTGCAAAGAATGTCCCCGGAAGAGCAAGAATGCTACGACCACCTGGTGAAACACTTGGAGATGCGTTATGGCCAGTCACACTTGGAACATGTCTACCACACTCAGTTGAAAAATCGGTGCCAGAAGTCAGGGGAGTCCTTACAGGAATTCGAGGCAGATATTGCACGTCTGGTTCGACTGGCATATCCAGATGTCCAGGAAAAGATTATGGAACGTTTGACAGTTCAAGCATTCCTGGATGGACTCCGCGACGGTGAGATGAGGCAGGCCTTACTACTAGCACACCCATCTAAGCTAGTTGATGCACTAACACGGGCCCTTGAATTTGAAGCTGCCAAGAACACGAACAAAGGCCAACAAGTCCGGCAAGTGGTTGCAGGAGTGGACGACTTCGAGGAATCAATCAAGCGGATCGTCAGGGAGGTCAATGAAGAACGTGGCCGCCAGCACCGAAGGTTGGAATGCTGGAAATGTGGCAAGGCAGGCCACATAAGAAGACGCTGCCCAGAAGGCGTCAGTTCCACTCCCGCCAACCCGGAAAACTAAAGAAGGTCGATACGAAGGGGCGATCGTCGACCTGTACTCAGCAA
Organism: Cryptocephalus moraei; assembly: GCA_946251905.1. Taxonomy (NCBI): domain Eukaryota; kingdom Metazoa; phylum Arthropoda; class Insecta; order Coleoptera; family Chrysomelidae; genus Cryptocephalus; species Cryptocephalus moraei. The sequence goes on from OX276454.1 coordinate 31,695,267, forward strand.
GCCCCAGTAAATACCGCCCAGGTCTCCTCACTGCAACATCATGCCAACAGTGTTTTTGTCGACGCGTGTGTGGATGGAACCCTCCGCACTGTGTTACTGGATACAGGTGCGACGAAGACAATCATAAGGCCCGGCATAATAAAACCTGCAGCTAAGGTTCGGCAATCAAAATGGCGTCTACGAACAGCAACGGGAGATCGAGCAAAAGTGCATGGTGAAACAAACGTCACGTTTACCATCGGAAAAGCCACGTTTGATCATCCTGTGATAGTGGCTGAGATTGAGGATGAGGTGATCATCGGGACGGACATAATGGACACCAAGGGCTTCGAGTTAAGCTTTAAGCAGGGAGTCCTGAGGATAGACGACGAGGAAGTTGTTTTACATCGTGAGAGGAATTTAAGTGTTCGAGTCCTACTCCCAGATGAAACATTGATACCAGAACGGAGCGAGATCGTTTTGGAAGGTTGCACCGATAGCAAGACCACAGTTGATGAGATAGTCATGTTCGAGCCTGCAATGCATGACGAGGCTGTTGGTCAAGGGATAGCAGTCGGAAAGGCGCTTATACGTGCCGACAGGAGTATTCCTGTGAGGATAATGAACGTCAATGATTATCCTGTGTTACTAAAGAAGGGCACGGAGTTAGGAAACTGCTCTGGAGTTTCAGCAATACTTCGACAGGTTGCGGCCGTGGAAACCAGCCGGGAAGCCATTCCAAAAGAATTAGAAGAGCTGGTATCGTCGTCAGGCACCGGTCTGAGGCCAGACCAAAGAAGGAAGCTGAAGCATTTGGTCCATAAATATCGAGATGTTTTTGATACTGGGAAGAAAGGGAGAACCAACATAGTCCAGCATAAAATCAATACGGAAAATGCTCGTCCCATTCGACAGACAGCTAGAAGGTTACCGCTGGCCAAGAGAGAGGAGGCTGACAAAATTGTCGAGAGTATGGTCAAGGAAGGAGTCATAGAACCATCCAGCAGTCCATGGTCTTCACCAGTGGTACTGGTAAAGAAGAAAGACGGCTCGACCAGATTCTGTGTTGACTACCGGCTGCTTAATAATGTGACCAAAAAAGACAGTTATCCTCTTCCTCGCATTGATGACACCTTGGACACCCTGGCTGGGTCGAAGATCTTTTCCACGCTGGACTTAAAAAGTGGGTACTGGCAAGTTGAGTTGGCCCCTGAAGATCGGGAAAAGACAGCTTTCACGGTGGGTGCTGGATTATGGCAATTTAACGTGATGCCATTTGGATTGTGCAATGCTCCTGCCACTTTCGAACGTCTAATGGAAACGATTTTAAGAGGACTGTCCTGGAAGACATGTCTGGTCTATCTTGATGACATTATCGTAGTAGGAAAATCGTTTGAAGATCACATGAGAAACCTAGAAGAAGTGTTCCTGAGGCTACGAAGTTCTGGACTAAAGTTGAGCCCAAAGAAATGTCATCTATTTCAAAGAGCTGTGCAGTATTTGGGTCACGTCGTTTCCAGGCAAGGAGTGGCGGTTGACAAGGCAAAGGTCCAGACTGTCAAAGATTTGCCAGTTCCCAAAGACAAGCATAAGCTACGCAGCTTCTTGGGGTTATGCACATACTACCGACGCTATGTGGAGGGATTTGCCAACATCGCAAAACCATTGACCAGGCTGACAGAAGGGGAACGAAAATTCCAATGGTCCCAAGAATGTCAGGAAGCTTTTGATCACCTAAAAGATGCTCTGACAAGCGCACCTATCCTGAGCTATCCCCTACCTGAACGAAAATTTGTATTGGACACCGACGCTAGCAATGTGGGCATAGGAGCCGTGCTGTCCCAAATTCGGGATGGACAAGAAGAAAAGGTCATTGGCTATTTTAGTAAGACGCTATCCAAGCCAGAGCGTAACTACTGCGTCACCCGTCGAGAGTTGCTAGCCGATGTGAAAGCGATGGAGCATTTTTACAAGTACCTCTACGGGAGGAAGTTCCTGCTGCGGACTGACCATGCAGCTTTAAAATGGCTCCTTCAGTTTAAAAATCCAGAGGGACAAGTGGCAAGATGGATAGAGAGGCTCCAGGAGTTTGACTTCGACACCGAGCACCGAGCAGGGAGAATCCATGGAAGATGCCCTATCAAGACGACCCTGTCCACAGGACTGCAAGCATTGCCAGCGGGCAGAAGAGAAAGATGCTGATTTGTTACGAACCACCATCGTCGACGATACTTGGCAAAATGGGGAGCTCATGAAAGACTAAGAGGAAGATCCCGATATCCAGATAGTCCTAAACTGGATGAAAGAAGAGAAGAAGCCAACCTGGGAAGAAGTTGCCAAGTATTCTTCCAACGTCAAATCGTATTGGGCACAATGGGACTCCTTAATTTTAAAAGATGGACTCTTGCGGCGGAAAATAGTTGACCACGACGGCAAAGAGGAAAGAATGCAAGTCGTTGTGCCTAAATGTCGGATATCGGAATTGCTAGAGGAAATCCATGCCGGTGTGTCAGGAGGACATCTCGGAGTGACAAAGACCCTGGGAAAAGTGAGGGAAAGATTTTACTGGATCAATAGCAAGGCAGACGTAAGGGACTGGTGCAGGAAATGCGTTGTATGTGCGGCAAGTAACGGGCCGCAGAGAAAGCAGAAGGCTTTGATGCGCCAGTACAACGTGGGAAGTCCCTTTGAAAGGATTGCTATCGACGTAGCCGATCGTTTCCCGAATCAGAAGCAGGAAATAAGTACATCGTGGTCGTCATGGACTACTTCAGCAAATGGGTTGAGGCATATGATCTACCTAACCAGGAAGCCTCAACTATTGCCGACGCCTTGGTGAAAGAATGGATCTGCCGGTTTGGCGTACCTCTGGAGCTACATTCTGACCAAGGGCGAAATTTTGAATCCAACTTATTCCAGAACATCTGTAAGACGCTTGGAATCAAGAAAACAAGGACTACTGCATTACACCCGCAGTCAGATGGAATGGTAGAGCGCATTAATAGAACCATTAATAGGTATTTGGCCAAAGTGGTCTCTAGCCATAAAAGAGACTGGGATAGCTTCCTCCATTTGTTCCTGCTAGCTTATCGATCGGCCGTCCATGAAAGCACAGGAGAGTCTCCGGCTCGGATAATTATGGGAAGAGAACTTCGTCTCCCATGCGATCTGAAGTTTGGTTGCCCGCCAGGAACTGATGTCGCCGGGGAGTAAAGCTCGAGTCATTCACTTCAACCGACTGGCTCCTTATTACGGAAACCACGAAGACGCTGAGCTGCGGCAAATCCAACCAGAGCCGGATTTGACATTCGATGAATTCATGGCCCGTCATTCTAATGGCCGAAAGAGTCGGTTCGGCGTGACCTTTGAAGTGCTGCAAGACCTGTTTACTTCTTCAGCTGAGTATGCCCTGGCACATTGTGTGGCTAAAGATTTGAAAATGTCTGGAGGGATAGCCAAGGTTTTCCGCAGGAAGTTTGGAAATATTCCAGAGCTGCGTCGGTCTAATCCCAGAGTGGGGCAAGCACTCAATGTGACTGACGAAAAGACCGGCAGAAAGATCTTCTACCTGGTTACCAAAGAGGCGTCAGATCAGAAGCCAACCTATATGGATGTTTGGGACGCTTTGTATTCCCTAAAGGAGGAGTTGCTGGTCGAGGACCTGAGAAGCCTGGCGATTCCCAAGCTGGCATGCGGACTCGATGGCTTGGACTGGAGGATAATTCGCAGCATGTTGGAAGTGGTCTTCAGGATGACAGGCGTACAAGTTCTGGTGTGCTGTTATAGTCCTCAACGTCGTCCTCTGGAGAGAACCGTGGATTGTTACTTCTACACGAGGTCCTGTTGCAAGAAGGGAGCCTTCTGCCGATACTGACATCCACCGTCTTTGGAATCATTCCGGGACGAAATGAGCTTAGGAAGGGGGCAGTGTGACGATCCTAACAGCCGCGAATACGCTAGAAGTTCTACGTTACTCTCGAACTAACTCGTTCCGTCGAGAAGCCAGTACGGCGGCGAACGCGAGCCGCGACTATTCCAGTCAAGTGTAGAAAACTGGCGAAGTTTCGGGAACAAACGATCTACCCAATATATACGGAGCTCTCGGCCGCCAGTGGGCAGTTCGGTCAGAATATTGGCGCGACGTTGAAGCCGACATAAATAGTAGAAATAAATACAGCCACGATACAGCATAAATAAATGCTCTTTTAGTAGTCTTAAGTAATTGTGTTTAGTTAAAAGTGTGTAATAAATTAGTGACTATTTCTTTTGGTGTATCGAATGTTTTAATTCACACCTTAACGAACATACGAAAACGCTACAGTAGCGTTTTCGATGTCTTTCGAATTTCTTTTCTTTTCTTCCTTTCGATGTTGCCTCTGAGGCGTTGTTAGTCTTCATCCTCTATACCTGTTTCCTGAATAATGGCCATGTCAGCAATGTGATCTAGCAAGAGCTTTGAGATGTATGTACTAACTTTTAGCTTTGCTAAATCCTTCGGCGTTTATTTAACAGATTCGGAGAAAGGACGTGATAAGTTTTGAGGTATGTGAATCCATGTATCAGTAGCTGGGAGATCTTAAGATATTTTCTTGCTGCCGAAGTCTCTTCTAGCTCATATAGATTACAGAACTACCAAAGGTGTACCCGTAGCACTCTGTTCACGAGCTGAACTACACGCCTCTTAGTAAATAGCTATCTTCAACAAGCATGTGTTGAGTAGGTTTTGGGTATTATATCTGTCCGCCTTCCTTAATTTACTCTATTACTATATGTTCGTCGTTCGTTATTTTTCATTTCTAAAAGTGATACTCAGATTATTTACTTCCTTACTTAAAGTACCTTCCGATCCTTCATTTTGAACTCCCTAGCGTCCGATACTTCCTATTCTGCGTGTAAGGTTCGTTGTAAAAAATTTGTGAAATCTTTAGGATGTCTTGTTTTTTTGTTTTAACTTCCCATCTTTGTCCATCAACTTACAGATATTTCTTATACCGTCAGATTTCTATTCAATACCTTGAAGTTCGTTTTCTCTACTTCTTCCAATCCTCTATAATTACTAATTATTAATTAGTATTAACACTCCAGATGTAAAATGTAATACTTCATTGGAGTTTTGCACAGGGCTTTGGCACAGTGGTTTTTTTCCTCTGATATGAGATTTTGTATGTGAATAGATGTTTTTATTTGCAATTCTTTTGAAATTTGATTGATTGGCCATTTTAAGTCATTGGCCATCCATTAATCAGGTAAAGGAATTCAGCTGATCATTGCGATTGTATATTATTCGAATTATGACCATTATGTCCATTAACGCTATATTGTTTTTTTTTAAATGAATTCATGGCAAAGATTTCGTAGTACAGTAGGTAATTTTCTGCATATACTATTCCTTGTTGGTTCCTTCTGCATATAAAAAAAAACAGTGGGAATATGTGTGGAATAATCGTGGAACTCATTTTGACGTTAGACTCTAACATATGAATTATATATTGGATTGTATTTTGTACGGGTTTCAATAAAAGGTCTACATTACTTCGTTGTCGTAATCTGTATTTGTATACATGTACACATCTTTAAATTAAATCTAGTATTTAATTATTTAATAAGTATGAGTGCGATGCAAATATTCCTACATATTTTGGATTTGTTATTATGTATACTATGCATGATTAAATAAAATCCACACCCCTTCTCTTATCTCTCCTCCTTTATAATGCAACTAGAGGTGCCATCTTATGGTCACATGGTTTCCACATTTCCTTCTGACCTCACTGAGACCTAGGACTTCCTATTTTATTAGGTAAGTTTTCTTTCGAGTTTCAATAATGTTACGGTTTGGTAGAAGCGTTCTTACATTGAGTGTGGCCAAATCCAGTGTTCGTTTCCCATGCAGCCTGGTCCACTGCACCGTCGAAGACCAAGGGCGCTTCTTATATTTCGCATATCTTCTTGTTTATGTGGATTTGGCACCTTTATACTGGGACTTGTTAGTGGTGGAATAAGGAGATATATTCTGGAGCTCCAGTAGGTGATGCTGATATTTAGATTGTTGATCTGTCTACCTCTATATAAAGTTCACTTAGTCTCTGTTGTACATCACAAAATGTACAATAACTTGGTCAAATAACATTGGGACACTTTCGTATGAAAGATCACTATCAGATCGCTTTCATAACGATCACCAAGCCTGCTTTAATCGGCAAGAGGCTAGGTAACTGAAACTTTAAATTAGTTTAGCTAACTAGCCAAGTTCAGGCCACTTCTTTTCGTGCAATTATCATCATCAGAGCAATTTTTAAAACTGCATTCCTTTATTAATTTATTGAAAATTGATTAAACTTATACTACCTACATTTGAAATGGGATAAGCGAAAATAATTATCAAATTCAGCTGGCTGTAATTTATTCAAATAGTTACCATTAAGAGGTGTTTTCACCCCTCCTCAAATGCCTGAGGGAGGACGAACTACTAAAGTTCCTGAGGGAAAGGGGACTCCATGAGATAGGCTATGTAGATAACTTAATATCATGCCGGAATCTCGTGGAGACGGAAGCCTAAACAGCGACAGGATTTGTTAAAATATCATATAAGTACCAGCAGGGCTCTCAGCAAGAGCACGTTCCCCCGTTATCTTTATATTAAAAAATGGAAATAAATAAATTTCCATTTTTCCAAAAATTTCCAATTCTCCAATTTTTATGAGTCTTAGATTTATTTTGAAGGAGTCAACTTGAAGGAATGGCTTTGTTTCGGTCTACAACTTCGTTTATAGACATATTGCAATGTAAAGTTTCCAAAAGCCCGCAAACGACGAAGAGGAGAAGAGTCGAATAAGAACATACTAGGAAGCGTGAATGTAGAACCAGAACGTGAAGAGAAATGTATAGTTAAATAAGTTGTTCGGTAGTTGTTGTAGTAAGTGCAAGATAATTTAAGTAAGAGGAATATTAGTCTAGCTAGTGTAACTACCGAAAACACGAAAATGTTTTAATATTCATACAATATTAGTTGTACTAAACTTAAAGGGAAGTAAGTCACATTTTCGGCTTGCTAATTAAATAGGTTTTACAGGTTTGCAGATAGGTTTTAGATTAGGTTAGTTATTATTGTAGTGTAACTATTGAACTCCCGAAAACGTTTCAATATTCATTTAAGACGGGTACTTTTATCTACTATACTTAAAGGGAAGTAAGCCATATTTTCGGTTTGTTAAATAGGTTTTACAGGTAAGTAGATCGGTTTTAGGTCACAGCAAATATCACTGTTCAAAGATGAGACGTGTAGTAGTAGATAAAAGGTTCTCTCTCTCTCTCTATCTATCTATCTATCTATCTATCTATCTATCTATCTATCTATCTATCTATCTATCTATCTCTTCCCCCCCTCTCTCTCTCCCAACTAGCAACCTCACGAGCTATCACCAAGGAAAAAGAGCTTGACCAGAGAATCATAGTAAACATCTTCATATAAAATGAATATATACCTACCTGTGTAATAGTAAATTTATTGAAACCATAAAGATACATTTATACATAATTTTTGCTGAATGTTTTACATCGACATTTTTGCGGATTGCACTTATCATTAATCCGTAGTCCTTATGGCACTCAGTAATTTAAATTAACTGATTAACCACGTAAATTGCTTGCCATTAAGTTACTCCGCTTGTCTTCCCATTACAAGTTCAGTAAACATTAATTAAAAGCAGTCTTGCAGGAAAATTATTAGAGTCGTGTTGCACACGTGTAAGGGTTATGTGTCCATTATGGTGGAATAGAATTTTCATAAGCCAAAGTTCGGACGAAGCCTACAATTCATATTTAATTTATTGCTAATTTATTACGCAAAAAATAATTACGGGAAGAGGAAGGTGGTTAAATAAATCCACCGACGATCATATCAAAAGCAATAATTTAGCAATTACATGTATAAAAAGACTTATAAATATATGTCTTTTTGTTCACAAGACATAAATTTTAATGTATTGGAGATGGATTAGGGGTTGATGGGTAAATTTTGGAAATGTACAAATTGATTAGTAATGGTTACATTTTACTATTAGAATTGAATTAGAATGAATATTATAATTTGGAACTAAATTAAACTTGCAAATGAAATTAATGTAAGAAGGTAAAGTAATTAATTTAAAGGTTCCCTGTTCTCTGATTGACTAATTAAATTACGTAATAGGTGAACCATTAAAAATTTCCTAACTAATTATTAAAAAATCTTGAATAATATCTTTACTTTATTTTCCTAACGAAATAACTAAATAAATTTTAATATTACAAAAAGATTCTTGAATAATGTTAACAGTAGTATCAACAATCCTTTCATTTTCTCGAGGTGAGATATATACCACAATATGCCAAGATTGTTCCAGTAGTTATTATACCTACTAACTTTATTTCTTTGTAAAATGTGTCGTTTCCTAGCACGTAACTAAAAGTCTACGTTCCGTGGACTAAAACATTTTGAAATACATCTATAATTGGTCAATAACTGCCATAGGCTTACTAAATACCTTTGAAGGTAAAATCTGCTTCACAAATACATGTGAAGGTTTAAATTATTTCTACAATAATAACCAAACATTTCATCGTTGAAACAGATATGTATGCTGATTATTTGACATTTAGTCAATATTATATTTTTCATATATAAAATCTCTAGTAATAAAAATGTCCTAACTAACCGTCGGCCTACTAAACGATAAATAACTTTGATATAAATTATGCATTCAATGTACCTCTGTTCCCGTTCATTTTGCGTAAATTAGAGATCTTTCATGATTAGACCCGCTTTCAACAGGAGGTATTCTGCCCCAATTATGACAATACAACTTACGCCCCCTATCTCGGACTGGAGAGTTATCTGTTATTACTTCTACGACCTTGTATTAATTATTGCGAAGATGTCTGAAGGTACAAACCACCCTTTGATCCTTTCTACGTGAGAGGTTTCAGGCAGTTCGAAGGGAGAATACTAAATTTGGAGGAGGAAGAGACGAGTTCGGTTATTTGATTTCGTTGGAAATTGATTCGTATTACTCAACAGGTCAAAGATAACAATGTATACAATTATATGACAAAGGGTAAGTGTAAAGTGCAAAAAATGCGCCGTTAGGGTGGCTGTGAATATCATATATACATGTGAGAAGCTGGGAAAAAATTTCGCCCTTTGATTTGTTCGTCATTGTTATTTAGGATTATATTTCTTATTTGTATTTATATGTGTTATTTGTTAATTTTGCGGTGTTTTTTTTACTTGGCACTATGGGGCCTAACCTAATTGTGTGATAAGTATAACCCGAATTTTAGCACTTTTACTTTTTTTGTCGTTTTCTACCTTTTGGCAGCCCGCATAGTGTCTACATCTAGGGCGCCTCAAGACAGAATACACACAACTACAGTGAAATGGGAATTGAAAGCCCTGAAGGCAACATGTGAAATGGATGATAAGTTCAGATCACGTAAATTTGGCTAGGCGGATGTCTGGACCTTGGCAACGGGTCATAGGGATATTAGAACTGCTAAAAATATTCTCACAAGTGACCTAACAACCCTTAGCGAGTACTTTAGAAAATGGAGATTAAAACCAAGTGCTACAAAGACGGAAGTATCGGCCTTTCATCTTAACAACAGAATGGAAAATAGAGAACTAAGTGTGTATCTTGATAATAAATTACTCACGCACAATACATTCTAAAGTACCTTGGAGTTACCCTGGGCAAGACGCTGACATTTAAGCACTAAGTAAAAACAACAGCGAAATTAAGAACACGTAACAACATGATTCATAAATTTTACGTAGCCACTGGGGGCTGTTCATTATCTGCTCGAAATCTTCTGCAATTGGCCTGGTGTACCCGGTTGCGGAATACTGTGCTCCAGTGTGGCTCAACAGTAAACACGCACATGGTCGATACCCAACTAAACGTAACTATGCGCTCTATATCAAGGAAAATCAGACCAACCCCAGCGATATGGCAGCCTCCTCTCAACAATATAGCTTCACCCAAGGTGCGCCGAGAACATGCCCTGGTCAGAGAATTTATGAAAATCATGAACAATCCTCAACTACAAGTCCCCAACGATATTCCTGACATCCAGAAAAATATAGACTCCGATTCAGGCACTGAGGGGGGCCCTCAAGGCGGTACAGGAACTTCACCAAACTAACTTTGATGTAAATGCTCGATGGAAAGAAGAATGGGAGAATAACATAGCGCCCAGTTACCATATCATGTGATGCATCTCCGTTGGGTCAAGAATATCCGCTACGAGCACTCACAGGTGATCCACAGGATTTCCTGATGGCAACCCAGGAGATAATTGAATATATATCTAGTCTAGACATTTGTTTGTAACTTGGTTTGTGTTCGGTTATATACAACTTAGTGTTTGATATGTCCTTATATGTAATCGTATACGATATGCCTTCGTTTTTTTTAATTAATTAAGATTTTCCTGAAAGTATCGTTGAGATAATGGAGTAAATAATTTATATTTGTCTCATTTGTCTTTGGCGCCCACCCAGTTGAAGTCGTAATTTTTCACAATCAGTTGAAAGTGTTCGATATCAATAACAATTTGAAATATCTTTTAAAATTCGTGCTTGGTTACGTCCTTAGCTTGAGCTTGAGCCTCTTTTGCAAATGTGGGTAAGCCGTACGTTATTTTTTTAAATGTGCATTCAACTATATATGTATATTTTAAACTTTATCTAATTTAAGTACTAGATACCTATTGTCACGTACACATGACAATATTCGGACCAGGTAATTAGACCAGTAGCAAAAGGTGAAATTATCTACTTTAAATATCAAAAGAAATTTCTTAACTTCACACGTTTGTTTATTAAAGTCAACAAACAAGACACGAGTTGACCGTCAGTTAGAAGAATACACAACTATCACAACCGTAACAAAAATCATATACTTTATTAACTTAACTATTATAACTTTATTATACATATTCTACAGTACGATAAGCTTTTCAAGTTTAAAAAACTTTTTGAGCGGATTTCGTGACAATTTCAAAAAATCGAAAAAGGATAATATGTAGTAAACTAACCTGACCGATTTTACCAAAAACTTATTAGGAGGCCTTGATGACATAAGGTATGATACAAAACACAATTTTTAGATTCAGGAAAATCTAGAAATGCTAATATGTCAAATTCGAAAAATTGACGACCCAATTACCATACTTCTCGAGTATCTCATACGAAAAAGTAAAAAAAAAATTGTCTTATTTTTCAATGTACCAAGGCAATGGAATTGAAATCGCCTATTGTCAATGGGACCACTCTCCGTATGAATTATTGGAAAGCTAATTCTTCTAATGGTTTTCCCCGTCCCTTGATCTTTGAGTTCCGAAAAACTGAAATACCAAATCAAAAAAGTAGAAGTACTATCTGCTTTTGTATGCTCGTACATATTCTGGTAGATGATATCAAACACTCCGCGACACTAGCGACATCCATGAAATTATTGATGTGGAGTTAACTTTTCGCGCAGTAAATTCGAGCATGTAGGACAAAGTGTACGTGGAACGTCGTCTGGTTCCTCCACCTCTTCCACTCCACAGCGCAGTAATGTTAATCTACAACATGTGTTGCCGTCAATTACAAGAATATCGACACACCAAAAATACTCTAAGTTGAATTATCACTACATCGAGGGAACATTTTCAATATCTACACGGTTAACAAATTTTTCTACGTTTATATATATAGTTTAAACGCTTTCACATTTTCCAGGCGTCCCGGCACGGCTCACTATTTTCCTTATTTAATTAGAGAAATTTGACAATGGTGTTTCTTCTTTCTTTTGAATCAGTTTATTATTTCGAAAGTATAAACATCATTTTCTGGTTCTGCTGTAGTGATTGGTTTTGTTGTTGAAAGTTTTATGCTAAATAGTTTTAATAAAAACTGTTACCAACTGGGCTTTTCTAAATAAAATCAATAATAGTAGGGATTCCTATGACCATTTTGCATTTAATTTCAAAAATAATTCTCTATTGAGAGATTCAAAATGTTACTGATCAAAGAGTTTAATACGTGTAACATGATTTCTGAAAACAAAATCAAAACTTTGTCATAATTTTAGACGAAATTACAAATATGTGTAATGGCTCCATAAAATCCTTTCTTATCTGGTCTTAAATTGTTGTTGTAATTATTTCGTTTAAAGTTAATAGGAAACATTTAATTTCCTTCGAAGGGAAAAGGAACCATAAAATATAACGAATACAAAACTTAATATACAGCGGCAAAAAAGCACCAAAGGGCTTCAGAAGGAGTGGGACTAATCATGCGTAATAAATATGAAGACAACATAATGAACATTAAATATTCCAACCAAAGAATGGTAAATGTATCGCTTCAGCTGGAAAAAGATGAAATAGACATTATGAGTCGTTTCAGTGAAGACCACATAAACTCCAATGGTGAATTGCTCATTGATTTCTGCTCCAACAATGAACTCAGAATAAGTATCACATTTTTCCATCACAAACCACAACAGAAGATAACATGGATGAACTCGGGAGGGCAGTCTTCAACCTTTGACTATATCATAACAAATAGAGCAATGTACGCACTCAGATAAGTGATATCCGCTCCCTTACCTCAGCTAGCATAAGAAGTGACCACCTCCTCTTTGCAAAATGAGACTTAAGATGCAAATGAAACGGAAACCTACACCAGAATATATAGAGAACAAATAGAAGAAAACGACGGGGTAGGAAAAGCATGGAATAAAATAAAGAACAATATCAATGCCGCAACGGAAGCCTTAGGCAAACGAAAAATAAACATACACAATCAAAAACATGTTGAACCGTGGTTTACCTCAGAAATAAAAGTATTGGTAAAAGAAATACGGCAGCATACATTAAATACCTACCTTAACAATAGAATAAAGAGGAGGAACGAAGGAGATACAAAGAAACAAGAAACATTATTAACTCACAAATATCAAAACATAAAAGGGATTATTGGGAGGGATTCACAAAGGACATGGAGCACGACATGTATGGGACTCAAAAGAAGGTATGAAGTTTGTTGAGGCGAAGAAGACAAGACACAAACGAATACACAGAATCTCGAACAAAAAATGAACAAACTTGGGAAAATTATTTCAAAGAATTATATAAAGACAGTAACACTAAAGAAAATAACAACACTGAGGAACAAGAACATCACATAGTCTCAGCCAACACAAAAATCTCGTCCACCGAATTTTAAGAAAGAAAGGCTCCTGGTACAGACAAAATTAACAACGAACTCCTAAAATACGGCGAAAAGAAACTGGTCGAGGAGTTGACAAAACTCTTTGAAATCATAATGCGCCAAGGAAAAATACAAACAACTCTGGAAATTAAGTATCACCATAGCAATCTGGAAGAAAGGCGACAAAATGAATCCGGAAAATTACAGAGGAATAACGCTCCTAAGATCCATAATGAAGGTTTTTACAGCCATATTGAAAACTAATAGAGCAACGACACGATATCAGCGAAGAATAACAAGGGTTTCGTCACAACAGATCAACTATTGATGCTATTTTCACAATAAGACTACTGCCGGAGAAACCTATAGAATATAACACACCAGCATATCTCTGTTTCATAGATTTAACTATCACATGTACTGAACATTAATACTGAAACAATCCGATATACACGAAGACATAACAAGAATAATTAAAGAGCTGTACACCGACACAGAAATTAGAATAAGAATTAATTACAAACTAACATCAAACATAGGCACCCCTTCAGGAGTAAGGCACGGTGACTCTCTTAGTTCAACGTTATCTAACCTGGTCTTAGATCAGATTATAACTGAAATAAAACTGGCAAATATAGGCTATAAGCTCGGCAATGATGTGATCAGTTTGACAGCATTTGCGGATGATACTGTAATTATAGCTGAGAACTCACGACCTCCAGTGACTCCTTTACCGCTTCCACCTAACATCACAAAAATACAACATGCAAATATCGACTGCAAAAACCCAATCAATGGTGATATCCAAGGAACTGCGAAGATGTAAACTATCCATCAATTACAAAACAATAGAACAAACTATGATATTTAAATATCTTGGCGCAGATATAACCAAATCAAAGCAACTAAAACATTCCCAAGAGCAGACGTCCCCTCGGATCACACACTGCTGATTAGCGATATGAGACTCAGACTTACAAAAACAAAACAACAACAACCAGTCCATAAAATGAATGTCGACCGCATACAAGACAATCAACAAGCAATCGCAAATGATCTAGAAGGTAGAATGCCAACTATAGATCCATGTACACAAAATATCGAAGACCAATGGAAGCAGTTCAAAGCAATAATACAAGAAACTACATTAGATATCAGGACGGCCAAAAAAACGAAACAACAATGGATGACTGGAGAAATCTTAGGATTGATGGACGAAAGAAGAGAATATAAAAATAAAAACGCGGAGATATACAAGAGAAATTAGAAGGAAGGTATGCGCGGCAAAAGAAACATGGTATAGTAACAAATGCACGGAAGTCGAAGAACTACAGAAAAAGAATGACACGTTTAATATGATGAAAAAGGTGAGACAGGGTCACATTATCGTCAACGAGCGTAATTAACTAAAAAGATGGAGAGAATACATTGGAGAGCTGTTTGAAGACGAAAGAACAGAAATATTCTTGGAAAATATGACGTCTGGATCAAAAATAATATTAGAGGAGCTCGATCGAGCTATAAAACTGTCTAAAAATAGGAAGGCAACCGGAACAGACAAAATACCCTATGAAATATTCAAACTTCTAAACTGAACTTCTAAACTACTAAACATTATCTCCTAAGCCTTTTCAACAAAATCTACGAATCAGGAATTATACCCACAGACTGGCTTCTATCAACATTTGTAATGATACCAAAAAAGAAGAACGCAAAGAAGTGCAGTGACCACTGCACTATCAGTCTGATGAGCCACGTGTTAAAACTCTTCCTGCGAATACTGCATAGTAGAATGTACAAAAAAATAGAGGAACAATTAAGTGAAACACAATTTGGATTTCGCAATAACCTTGGAATCAGAGAACCACTGTTTAGCCTTCACCTCTTAGTTCAAAGATGCAGAGACGTGCAGCACCCAGTCTTCTTATGTTTTATTGACTTCGAGAAGGCCTTTTATAGGGTCAAGCATGACGAAATGATTAGAATTCTGCAGCAGATGGGAATTGATGCTAAGGACCTGCGAATCATTGCGAATCTTTATTGGCATCAAAGTGCAAACATTTGACTCGGACGAAACACATCAGAAGGAGTGGAAATACGACGTGGAGTAAGGCAAAGGTGCATCTTGTCTCCTTAATTATTTAATATCTACTCGGAATATATCTTCAGAGAAGCCTTGGACGAAGTGGAGAGTGGTATAAAAATAAATGAAATAAACATCAATAACTTGAGATATGCGGACGACACGGTGCTAATTGCTGCTAGTCAAGAAGAACTGCAAATACTCGTAAACAGAGTGACCGAATCATGTAACAAGTATGGGCTAAAACTCAATACTTCAACAATCAAAATTATGGTTGTCAGCAAAACACCAATACCATCAATGCAAATCAGAGCATACGGGATACAGCTAGAAAAGGTTAACAACATCGCATATCTGGGCGCCAATGTCAATGACAACTGTGACATGAGCAAAGAAATAAAGATCCGTATCGAAAAAGCTAGAACCGCCTTTTTTAAATTAAAAAGAATTCTCTGCAACAAAGGAATCACTTTAAAACTAAAAATTTGACTAACACGTTGCTACATATTCTCCACATTACTCTACGGAGCAGAGAGTTGGACGCTTACTGACACATTATTGAAGAAGTTGGAGGCTTTTGAAATGTGGGTCTACAGAAGGATTCTCAGAATAAACTGGATGGACCGAATAAGTAATGAGGTGGTCCTACAACGAATGAAGAAAAGCACAGAAATAATTAAAACAATAAAAAGCCGAAAACTCGAATACTTCGGCCACGTGATGAGGCACCCAGGAAAGTATCACCTCCTTCATTTAGTGATGCAGGGTAAGATTGCCGGAATGAGAGGTCGAGGACGAAGAAGAACATCTTGGCTCCGAAATCTTCGAGTTTGGTATCGCAAAACATCCGCCGAACTTTTCCGAGCTGCGATAAACAAAGTTATTAGAGCCAATATGATTGCCAACGTTCGATAATCGGACATGGCACCAGAAGAAGAAGAAGATATAACCAGCGAATGGAACATAATAGAAGAAGTGAAGCCACCAAGAGCAACAGAATATCCGGATCTCTTAGGAATAGTATAGAAAAACAAATATATGTCCAGGGAAGCTAAAAGCGAGCGGACACATCCATCACAAAAAGACTATTAAGAAAATCCGAAATGAAGATATTGAGACTGGTGGCCGGCTACACACTGATAAATAGGAAATGGAACAGCGAAATACGACAAATAGGTAACTAAGACACAGGACGTGGTTAGATGGGCAAGACAGCGACGAAGAAAGTGGAATGCACATGTGACACGGATGAAAAGCACCAGACTGGCTAAAATTGTTATGGATAATAAACCTAATACAAGAAGACTCCAGGTTAGATATCCAAAGCTGGACTTCTGGTTTGCAGGAAGCCCCAGACTGAGGCGAAAAGAATAAATAAACAGGCTTTTTTCCTATTAAAAGAGGAAGAAGACGAAACAGTGTTCTTCAAATTGTATTGATTACAATGAAGTTTTATGTTTGTGATATTGGAAGCATGCAGGCACCGCAGCGCCTACATACGTACGACTACCGGTCAATCCCATGTCATGTTCTAGCGATGTATGATAATTAAATTAAAATTAAAAATATATATCTAATTGCAAATTTAACTTGTAAACTATTAAAAATTTATGTAGTAGGCGGTTAAATTTTTTTTCCAGCTACTTAAATTGAGTCTGATCAGTCTAATGAATTTCTCGATTTCCTTTTCCAGCTCGAAACGCGGTCTGGACTTGGGCTTGGGCAGAGGGTTCTCCGGATCTCAGGCAGCCAAACATCTGATGGGTCTCGCCGCTGCGAACTTCGCAGGCGGTCCGGGAAGGAGACGGCGCAGCGCCGGCGACGCCGACGACGCCTAAATCCCTCTTTAGAACCATCCCCAACCCCTAACAATTACATACAGCACAGCAATTTTTTCTCTCTCTTTCTATCTTGGTATATATATACGTGTAATAAGTATACATATGTAGGTATATTTCAATGTGTGGAAGCCCCGTCCGCAAGAGCAAACTTTAAATACTCTCTTTTGTGACTTAACATTTAATTTTAAGTTAGAGTTTCGTTATAATTACGAGATATGTTACCACAGTTTAATATTTACATATGTTAGCTTTAGGACCCTTAACTTCGCCTCTATTTCAAACACTCATTAAATTGTTATATACGTGCGCGTCATTTCTTAGCTCACCCAAATAATGCTCAAGTATTTATAATTTAAGTTCCCTTTGTAAATATTTTGAATTTAGAGAAGTGTATATATGTTTGCCAAGCGCTCCTGAAGACTAGGCTTTAAAGTTCCTACGATTAAAATTATTTAACCCTTACCCAGATTTAAGGCAGTAGAGATTAAAATGTTGACAGGCCAGTGGAGGATTTTTGTACGCCAATCAAATCGAAATGTCGACACCAATAAACAGAAATCAGTATTATCATAAAAATTGCAAAAAATTTGATGTCTGGATTTTTCGTACAAAAATTGTCCAGGACACTCGCTTCATTGAAATTTAATTTTATAATTCAGCGTTGTTAAACATAAATAAATTATATTAAATATATACATATAAATATTATATAGACGTTCTAGCAGTACACGAGAATACGATCTAAAAGATTGCAAAATTAAAAAATAGGGATTATGACGCAGCAAAAGTAGTAGTAAGGATTAAGATAACAATTGTGTGTGTTGTACCATGTGATTTTTTAGTACGTATTCCCAAGAAAATAACAAGCACTTTTATTATTTATTTAAGGTCGTTGTTGTTAGTTAAGGAGAAACAATGAATGTACAGTGAACAATGAATAACATTTCATTTCAATAAAACCCTAGAAAGTAGCAGGCATAATTTTTTTATCATTCTCGTTTTCCTATGCTGAATCATATTGTCCTAAAATTATTTACAATTAAAAATAGAAAATAGTAACGTTATTAAAAGTTGCGTCCACATGTGTTCCAAATTTGTACACGGTGATTTCTTAAAAAGGACCAACCCATTCTGAATATCTTAGGAAATAAGACAGTAATAAAAAGTTTCCCGGAACACCTCGATTTTAATGAAAAGATGGACATCGTGTGATGTATCGTTGAGAACGTATCTCACATCCCCTCCACCTTAAATACCACCCCTCAGAAATCTTTAATTGGACGGCCTACCTTGTGATACCTTGTTGGATAACTAATTTCATCACGTATTCAGCTATGTAATTTTCAGGTCTGATTCATGATTTTTCGGGAAGTAAAATCCCAAAATGTAATAGTACAGTTTAGTGTAAGAAGTCACCAGGTAAAGTTTTGCACTGTTATAGCAGATTAATGCGTCAGTTACTATCAATAATCCCTTGAAAATCAGAATTAGAATGATTAATCTTCTGACACCTCATTATAATCGTTTTTCCATTTTGATGGAATATTTCCATACTGATGGTGCCTGATTTTGATATGAATTATCATTTGAAGGATAAGAAGGCCTGTTACATGAAATGATCACTGTTACAAAATTATTAAAAATCGTTAATTGAGAAACCAACATAATTTTTATTTTCTAAATTCATCGAAAAATAATCAAAATTAAAAGAGATGTTTAAAGTGGCTTTCGAATTCCTCTCTAACCCTTTGGAATGTTTCTCTAGGAATTATTCTGCGCTCATTGATAATCCTTTGTCGCAAATCATTGGAATCCATGGTTTGGTTTTATAGATTAAAGTTTTTGGAATGCCCCAGAAGAAGAAATTAGTGGATTTCTAAAATAATATTCAAAATGGGGACATTTGAAAACCTCCTCTATTATGGAGGTGGTAGAGTCACTCTTCGAATTTTGACTTCGTTCACTTAACATGTAAAAGTAGTTACTGAGACCTTCTCGTTTGACTGCCTTCACTACACTGTTACGATTATTCTATACATTTTACAATAACAAAACAAAATCTTTATCAATCTGGAGTTTCATTCTTTGTAAGCGCACAATATTTTATAGCTTCTTACACTATAGTGTGCTATGAAATTTTGGGTTCTTATCAAAATCGACGTTTCGGGAATTTTTTTGTTGGTGTCTTATTTTCGGAGGTAAACAGGGTGGGTTCTTTTTAAAAAATTACCAGGGATGTTTTTATCTGTGGAAGCAACGTTTAATTCTCATGAAAGAGCTTCTTCTTTACGTGCCGTCTCCTTTAAGAAGGTTGGCTATCATCATGGCGATTTTTATCTTTGAAGTTACGGATCTGAACAATTCAACAGAGCTACTGTTGTACCACTGCCTTAGGTTGTTCAACCAGGAGATGCGTCTTCTTCCTATACTTCTTTTACCCTGTATTTTTTCTTGTATAATAGTTTGCAACAGTGTATACCTCTCCCCTCTCATCACGTGGCCCAGATATTGCAATTTTCTGATTTTGATTGTGTTGATTATTTCTTTCTCCTTTCCCATTCTTCTCAATACCTCCTTGTTCGTTGTTCTGCTCACCCAGCTTATTCTGAGGATTCTTCGATATGCCCACATCTCGAATGCTTCCAGCCGGTCAGTGTCGCGCTTCTTGAGCGTCCAGGCTTCCATTCCATATAATAGTACTGGAAATACGTAGCATTTAAGCATTCTGATTTTAAGATGTAGACTAAGATCTGTTCTGGTTAATGCATTCCTCATTTTATTAAACACTGTTCTAGCCTTTCCGATTCTTGATCTTATTTCTTGTGAATAATCATTATTGTCATTTACAATTGTTCCCAAGTAATTGTATTTGCAGACTTTCTCCACTGGCTCCCCTTGGATCCATAATGTTTCTCGCTGTTGGTGGTGTTTTGTGATTGTCATGAATTTATTCTTTTTGGTATTAAGTGTGAGCCCCCTTTCTTCGCTGATCCGTACTACTAGATCTATTAGCCTTTGCAGTTCTTCCAGGGTTTCTGCTATTAGTACTGTGTCATCCGCGTATCTGATGTTGTTTATAACCTTCCCATTAACTTTCACTCCCGTTGTTTTTTTATTTTCCAGTGCTTCTTGTACTATATCTTCTGAATACAAATTGAAGAGTAATGGTGAGAGCACGCATCCTTGTCTTACTCCCCGTTTTTTTTTTATCTCTTCTGAAAGTTCATTTTGCACAGAAACTTTGGCAGTCTGGTTAAAATAGAGATATGTTATTATCCTGATATCATTCCTGTCAATGTTTTTATCTCTCATGAGTTTTATGAGATGATTATGGCGGACTTTGTCGAAAGCTTTGTTATAATCGAAGAAGGCTATATATATTGGCTGATTGACGTCCATGAGTCTTTGAGACAGCACATTAAAAGCAAACAACGCCTCTCTAGTACCCATTGCATTTCTGAAACCAAATTATGTTTCGCTAAGATCTTGCTCAATCCTTCTAAAAATTCTTCGATGTATAATTTTAAGGAATATCTTAAGGGTATGGCTCATTAGGCTGATCGTCCGGTGATCCCTGCATTCCTTAGCGTTCGATGAAAGAACTATTGTGTCATTAATATTTCAATTGCACCTTCTCAAAGTGTTCCTCAAGCTTTTGAAAAATAAAAGAGTATCGCTGTGATATAAATCCGTTTCCTAAAAATAGACATAAAATATCTAATTGGCAATAATACAAGAAAGATTAACTACATAATCAGTAAATTAACATAATTTATCTAGAAATTACTATTTATTATAATCGACTATTTAGTGAATCTCTAGTTAACATTGAAACATTTAACATCAACATTTTATGGGGAATATCCAACCAAAAGGTTAGATTATAACATTGAACGATATGTAAGATTATTACCTAATTACCATCAGAATTTGAAAACTCAAAAAAGGGACATCTACAGAAAATAAAAACATTCTATTTATACTTAAAATGTTTGTATGTTGGTGCGGGTGATATAAGTGATATTATTCCAAAGATACACCTTTCAGGAGTTGAGCATCAGTTGATAGTTACCAATTAGTTTCTTTACAGAAGAAGAGAAGTAGTATTCGTTTAAAATTATGTAAAATATCACGTTTTTGAAAAACAGAATTAAAGCAAACATTACTGTAGGTGGTGACATTTTAATTGCAAAAAAGAAAGGAAGCTTATTGTGAATGTCAGTACAAAGAAATTAAAATGGAAGAGTATTGGATATTCACAGAAAACCTTCAGTACAAAATATAAATCTAATGAACTGGCAGAAATAATATTCCTTCTAAGAAAACGTAGAGGTTTCAAATAACACGAAAAGTGTGACGTAACACTTTGGTAAAACTGTTTCGTTTTCAAGTAGTAAGATTTCTGCTCTCATAGGAATTACTCGTTTGAGATACGCGCGCGTCTTCCATAATACCAAAAGAATAAACAAGTAATAAACACGATAATAGTAAAACGTATTTTGTGTGTTTTATTAATAAATCTGAAAGCTCAAATCCCAATAAAGAGTTTATCGTTCAGCGCAAGAGAATATGCGCTGAAGAACATGAAGAACGGAAAGCACCTGGTCCAGACGAACTACCCATTGAAATGATAAAACTGCTTAAGCGACATAGCTTGAATGCGCTTGCTGAACTCTTCAATGCGATCTACAGATCAGGAGCGATACCAAAAGACTGGTTGGTGTCGACATTCATCGTGATCCCCAAGAAAGCCAACGCAAGATTATGTAAAGATCATAGGACCATAAGCCTAATGAGCCATACACTCAAATTATTTCTAAAAATAATTCACAACCGTGTGTATAAAAAACTGGATAGCGACATCAGCGATACACAGTTCGGGTTTCGTAATGGAGTTGGCACGAGAGAAGCATTATTCAGTATAAACGTGTTGACCCAGCGCTGTTTGGATGTTAACAAGGATGTGTACGCCTGCTTTGTGGACTATGAGAAAGCATTTGTCAGAGTCCGTCATGAACAACTGATCAAAATTCTGAGAGAAAAGCAAATAGATACCAGAGATACCAGAATTATTGAAAACCTAACGACCAAACAGCAAATATCAAGATAGATAATAAATACAAGGAAAACAGCAACATCAAACGTGGTGTACGATAGGGGTGTATACTTTCCCCGCTACTGTTTAATATGTACTCGGAAGTCATCATGAGGGAGGCATTACACAGTGAAGCAGCTGGAGTAGTAGTCAACGGAGTTCCGATAAACAATTAACGAAACGCAGATGATACCGTACTGCTAGCAGAAAGTATAAATGACCTGCAAAGAATGGTCCAAAAAGTGTATGAAACAAGTATCTATTACGGCATAAATATAAACCTTAATAAAACAAAATTCATGATCTTTACCAAAAAACCAAATCAAAATACACAACTGATCGTAAACCATCAGATAATAGAGCGAGTCTATAAATATAAATATCTAGGAACCCTGATCAACGTCAAAAATGATTACTCATCAGAATTAAAAACGAGATTTAAAATAGCACGGAACACCTTTATTAAAATGAAGCAATTCTTTTGTTGCAAAGCTTTAAGTAACCATCTTAAAATACGAATGCTAAGATGCTACATATTTACAATAATGCTTTATGGAATAGAAGCTGCCACTCTAACAAAAGAAATGCTTAAACAGATCGATGCCTTCGAGATGCCTTTACAGAAGGGTACTCCGCATATCATACGTTGACAGAATCACCAATGAAGAGGTCTTATGGAGAGTCTCAAAAGATCAAGAACTGTCCCAAGAGGTAAAGGTTAGAAAACTCCAATATCTGGGACACGTAATGAGAGGTACAAGATACAAGCTGCTACAACTAATTATCCAGGGTAAAATAATAGGGAAAAGAAGCATAGGAAGAAGACGGATGTCGTGGCTTCGAAATCTCAGAGAATGGTTTAACTGTACATCAAACGACCTGTTCAGAGCAGCAGTCAGCAAAATAAAATTAGTCATGATGGTCCCCAACCTTCGCAAGAAGTCGGCACCTTAAGAAGAAGAAGAAGAAGTTTATCGTTAAACGAATATCGCATAATCTGATGTCTATCACGCCTTATTAACACAATTTTCAAAATCATTTAAAATGACTGTATTTTTTGCTGAATCTTCTAACTAACTTCTCTTTTTGAATGTGAACTTTAGTACTGAGAAACATTGTAATATAGTGCAAGTTAATGAAAATGTGTAGCACAAACAGTTAGGTTAGATCTTGGGAGAGATGGATGAAAATAGCAGGTCTGTCTTATACAAGATATATATACAATCATATAAGGAATACAAGTTAGAATAAATAAATATAAATTGAAAATTGAATTATCAAGTAGCGAACTTAATGATTCGGGTGTTGCTGGAGTTCGGACAAGTCACGAGAGAGCAGAGAACCCGTTCTATAGACATCTTGGCAGTTTCTCTGCGGTCAGCAAGTTAGTGCTTACTGTCTTACCCGGCGATTCCCATTTCGGCACAAGAAGCAGGTAAAAGATAAAATTATACCCCAACTCGGCATACGTCTAGGCAGGTACTCCAATCTACAGTGCCCATCTCGGCATAGGGTGATGCCCAACTTGGCACACGACTTAGCTGGTACTCTGTTTTACAAAGCCCAGTTCGGCACGTATGCTTACATAAAAATTAATGCTTATTCCGAATATAACCACTTCAAAAATAAAAGGAAATGTTTCACTATACTCAACCTATCAACTCGTAACAAAAATATCGTATTCTTATTTTAATCAAATTATTCAAATACAGATAATATTATACTTACTTGTATTGAAATGATTCCCCTGCCTTTAAA
The DNA here is from genome assembly GCA_946251905.1 of Cryptocephalus moraei. Taxonomy (NCBI): domain Eukaryota; kingdom Metazoa; phylum Arthropoda; class Insecta; order Coleoptera; family Chrysomelidae; genus Cryptocephalus; species Cryptocephalus moraei. The sequence continues at coordinate 31,719,263 of OX276454.1, forward strand.
CTGCGATTCAATATAGTAAGGTGCTCATAATATACTGCAAACAGCCCAAAATTCCATTGGTTTTAGATTTAGACTTCTATAGCATCACAAAATTTTATTTAAATGTAGCCGGAAAAATGTTAGAAGTGGTAAAACTTTGATATGCGCCAGTTTGAAAAGTTGTCTCAACTTTAGTACTAAACCAATACTGAAAAAATCCCAACAAACGTATCTTTTTAGCTTTCTTTATTTGTAGTCTTTTCAATAAAAATTTTAACTGGTTTTTTTAACTGTTTTCACTCGTATACGGTGTGCTGCGTATAGGTACTAAGTTTCTCAAATATTATAAATTTTGCGCAACAGTGAAGTGTGTTTATTATCGACAATACCCTATTATCAAGAAAGTACCTCCCTAGATTTATGCCGAGTTGGGTTATTAATGTGTGTGTACCTGGTCGACCCTCCAGGCCGGGTATCATCTGTTGTGCCAAGATGGGTATAGGAAGGCTCGCAATAAATGAATTTTATGACCTTCTCCTCTTCTTCGAGGTACTTAATCTTTAGATTTATTACCAGGCTATTAGCACCATCATTTTGGCAGTTAGGACGCGACCCAACAATGGGCAGTACCTCATTTACCTTTTTCTCGAAGAGCTGCTCGAAATTCGGCGGCAAAATACCTACAATAAAAGCATTAAGACACAATAGACCCTTAACTTCTTGCGATAAGCCGGTGCGTCATAAAATTCATTTATCGCGAGCCTCCCTTTATATTAGAAATGGACCGCAAGGTGTCATAAAATTGACCGTAATAAAATGTGCCGAGTTGGGATACACCCGTCTTACCACGATTAGTTAGTTAGTTTATTCGCTGTCTTTCTCTTCTCTTCTCCTCTCTTCTTCAGTTTTATTCTCTCTATTGGTAGATTTATATCTAGTATTGCATTCGTTAACGAAGTCGAAAAAATAGGAATTAAAATGCGGTTTTCAGTTTTTTGGTATCTAGAGATCATACCGAATCATTTCCCAAAAATTTATATATATATATATATATATATATATATATATATATATATATATATATATATATCGGATATAACGAAATTTGTCGGCAGGCTACAGGTCGCATTTTTTAAAGAATCGCAACGAAATTTGGTACAAAAATCAGTTGGCCGAAAATCTCGGTCGAGTTCGTTAATGGGCCAAATCGGTCTAGCGGTTTCAAAATGGCGGCTTGTTATTTTCAAAAAAAATCAAAAAACTTTTATTTCGCGTCTGAGAGAAAAATGTTACTTGGATTTTTTGTTGCTCTTATAGAGGCGAACGACTTTTGTATAAAACATTTTTTTTCGAGAAATGTACAGAAAAAAAGTTATTTTTTTCAAAAATAAATAAAAATAAAAAAAACTTTTATTTCGCGTCTGAGAGAAAAATGTTACTAAGATGTTTTGTTGCTCTTATAGAGGTGAACAACTTTGTATAAAACAATCTGTCGAGAAACGTACAAAAATAAAGTTATTATTGTCAAAAAATAAAAAAATAGAGAAAACTTTTATTTCGCGTCTGAGAGAAAAATGTTACTTGGGTTTTTTGTTGCTCTTATAGAGGCGAACGACTTTTGTATAAAACATTTTTTCGAGAAATGTACAGAAAAAAAGTTATTTTTTTCAAAAATAAATAAAAATAAAAAAAACTTTTATTTCGCGTCTGAGAGAAAAATGTTACTAAGATGTTTTGTTGCTCTTATAGAGGTGAACAACTTTTGTATAAAGCAATCTGTCAAGAAACGTACAAAAATAAAGTTATTATTGTCAAAAAATAAAAAAATTGAGAAAACTTTTATTTCGCGTCTGAGAGAAAAGTGTTACTTAGATTTTTTGTTGCCCTTATAGAGACGAACAACTTTTGTATAAAACATATCTTTGAGAAATGTACAGAGAAAAAGTTATTTGCAAATATTTGAAAATTTTGACGTTTGTATTTTTTCACACCTCGTATGCATTTTTTTGACACATCGTGTGTTATATTACTATAATATATCCAAACCATAAATCTACCTTTCAGCCTGGCATGCCATGGGGTTTTTTACAAAGGAAAATGCCAACTCGGAGAAGACACACTCAACTATTCTAGAAATGACTTCCCAAGTCACTGGAATGACTTGTTGTAATCTAAGAGGAAACCTTAATCGATCCGTGATTAATTTCATCCCACATTCAGACTCATTACAACTCAAAGCCAACCCAGTCAATTTCAATATAATAAGCAACAATAGTGTAACGTCATTTGGAGTGGTGATGGTAATCCATGGCAACAGTGTCTACACCTCTACACTATTTTTTTCTTATGAGAGTTTAACATGGAATACATGATACGTTATAGAGGAAGGATGAAAAAAGTCATTATTTCGGAGTTGACACTTCACTGTAATTCAAATATGTCATCTGTCAGAGAGTATGACAATGACAGTTCGTGAACCAATCAGAAGGACAAGAATAAGAGGCGTGGGCGTGAAATCCTAAGAGGAGGGAGAAGCGACGCTTAGGTACTGTATCTTAGTCGCTTCTAATTGGTTAACAAATTGCCAATGTCATACTTTGACAAGTGGCACCAAATTTAAATTACAGTGAAATTACGTTTTTCTTCCTTCCTCCATAACTTATCATATACTCTATGATATACAAAAAAAACTACAAACTTCAATGTTTCTTCATTTATACAGCCGATAGTTGAGAAATTTCGTTTACAAAGGTTATAGAACAAAGAATTTTTACAAAGAATAAAAACTCAGTAATGTACAAAACATTAAATAAACAGATAAGGAGTGAGATTGAGGAAACAAAAGTGCGATGAATGACAACTACATGCCTAGAGGTGGAAGAACTAGAACAAAGAGATTACTAGTATATTACTCTGTATAAAAAAGTCGATGACTAAGAGATTAGTGAGAATAAGAACTTGATATACTAACTTCAAGAAAAAAATTAAAAATAGTAAAGCGGTGGAAGCCAATGATCCAGAAGAAGTGCATGTAGACATGTCAAATTGGTAAATGACGAAAACCTTCCAATGTTAACGAGACTATTCAATGAAATCTACAAAAGCGGTAGCATCCCACAGGACTGGCTGAAGTCAAATTTTCTTCCAATTTCAAAAAATAACAACGGAAACAAATGCGAATATTTCAGGTTAATAAACTTAATTAGCCACGTTTTAAAAAGTACTGCTTAAAATAATTCATCATCGAATGTATAAAAAATATGAAATAGTCTTAGATGAGTGGCAATTTGGCTTTCGAGAAGGAATGGGAACAGGGAAGCAATGTTTAGAATATTTGTTCTATTACAAAAATTATGCGGTCAACAGAGAGACGTATACATCTAGGCGAATCAAATTAGATTTTTTTTGTAAAAAACTGTGTAGACGGGTTTGACAGTTGGAAAAGGTAGTTTGAGTTATTACAAAAGCCTCTTATCTAGAGATTCAGCAATTTTTTAGTGGAACCATTATCAAATAAACAATTAAAGTGCCAAAATCACTCTTTCATTTATAACTCCAAGATTTAGACGTTTGCAGTAAACAGTGAACTTTTAGAGAAAACAATTTTCTTTAAAATAAGACTTTCTAAATTAAAATTGCACTATAAATAAGAAAGTTATTACTGTAATGTACTTTATAAGTATGCAAAAGTGGGGCTCGATCGGTCGAGTAGTTTTTGCAAAATTCTAATTGTTTATCCCGTTTCTTAAAAAAATCAACAATTTCTAAGTCCTGTCCAGTCGATTTTTTTAAATGGATCTTAACAAACTTGAGCTCATCCTCTTCACAAAGACTTATATTAACGTTCTATGTAAAAAAACAATAAATTTTTTAATGTCCATTCATTAAAAAAGTCTTAACAAAAAGTATAGGTTTTTAAGCTTATAAACATTTACAATAACGTGGTTGGTTTTTGTTCAAACTTTATGGCAATGATTTATTCGAAAAGCTAATTCAAAAATACGCATTTAATAAAAAAAAGCCCCACGACCTTTGGGAGCCAACATAGCCCTTTTAAAAAAAAAATCACCGTCGCTACAATCATTAATATTAAAGGCTGAAAATAACAAGGTTTTTAGAAGAAGAGTTGAAGTTTCCAATGGTACCTTTAGCGTTTAAAAAAACCGAACATTGTTTAACGGAGAGCATTATAAACAAAGAGTAATTGCGCGTTGATTACTTCCTGCTCGGAGTCCACGGAGTGGGGGAAGCCGACTGGGTGCTTGGCACAGCTCTCATGAAAAGTGAGCGCGCGGCTTCAAATCGGACCGCTCGAAGAAAAGACTTTATCTCTGGTTGTACTTGACCAAAATTGCTCATTCTTTTTTTAAACTGGGATACAATGAAGAAATAATAACAATTAACATACTTTCTGTGCAAAATTGATTTATCCAAAGACGCCATAGGTTATGATTAGTTTAAATGTTTTTATATACTCTAATTATACTACGTCAATGTGTATATATTTTTATTAATTATTGTTTAATAATTACACTTAGAAATAAATATTATTTATGCATTGTTAACATTATATAATCTATACACTTCTGAGCTTTTATGACACATCAAGTAGGTTACACAGAAAATGTTAATTGTTATTATTTCTTCATTGTATCCCAGTTTAAAAAAAGAATGATCAATTTTTTAATGCGTATTTTTGAATCAGCTTTTTGAATAAATTATTGCAATAAAGTTTGAACAAAAACCAACCAAGTTATTGTAAATGATTATAAGCTTAAAAACCTATACTTTCGGTTAAGCCTTTTTTTAAATAAGCATTAAAAAATTATTGTTTTTTTACATATAACGTTAATATAAGTTTTTACGCAGAGGATGAGCCCAAGTTTGTTAAGATCCATTTAGAAAAATCGCCTGGACAGGACTTAGAATTTGTTGATTTTTTCAAGAAACGGGATAAACAATTAGAATTTTGCAAAAACTACTCGACCGATCGAGCCCATCTTGTGCATACTTATAATAGTATATTAAAGTATGAGTGGATATTGAGCTCTTTCAAACACGAGCGAGTTTTCGAGCACGACGACGTAGCCGGAGTGCTCGAAATAGAGCAAGTGCTTGAAAGAGTAGTTATCCACGAATACTTTACGCGATTTTTTTTATTGGTACCATTTTTTATACCAAAACTAAATGCATACCCAATATGATTAATTTGAATGACACTCGGGACGCTTCGTGACGGCCCGTCGCACGTCGTGCGACCAATCGGCTTTTCCCGCTACGGCCAAAAACGCTCTGTTATTGGTTGATATGGCCGTTGTTGATACGTTTCCATGGCGACTTTAAAACACGCGCGTGCGAAAAAGCTCGATTTACGCACGCCAAAGCATGTTTTAAATAGGCAAAATAGCGTACCAATAAAAAAAGTACATTACAACTAACAAATTGTAAACATTTCACTTAACTCGAACAACTAATTAAAAAGTTATTAACAATATTTAAAAATAGCAATTTTGCCCCCTTTTTTTAAATAACTTTTTTATTTATAGGGCAATTTTAATTTAGAAAGTCTTATTTTAAATGTAATTGTTTTCTCTAAATGTTCACTGTTTACCGCAAACGTCTAAATCTAAGCCATTTGGAGTTATAATTAAAAGAGTGATTTGGCACTTTAATTGCTTATTTGATAATGGTTCCACTAAAAACTTGATGAATCTCTAAATGACAGGCTTCTTGTAACAACTCAAACTACCTTTTCCAACTGTTAAACCCGTCTACACAGTTTTTTTACGAAAACTCTTCTTTTCTTTCTAATTTGTTTCGCCTAATCTGTTTTATCGACAATCAGAAGGCCTATCGATATCTATTTTTTAAAAAGCTTATAATATTGGGACGGTAGGACATGATGAAACAGATGAAATAGTACCAATACAACTTGAATTTCGTCAGAAATGTGTACTATTTCCCTTATTATTTAATAGTGTAACGGAACGGCTAGTCGTAAATAAAAACACGCATCGAGAAGTTTCCCTTCTGCGAACTTTGCAACGACGAGAGTTTGGCGAACTGATAGATTTCCTGGAAGTCGCAGAATATTCGAGAAAGGACGAGAGGCTCGTCGATCCTTCTGAAATCTCCATTCGGCAAGATAAATAGCTGACCAGCAAACAAGACAGCAGAGTAGTGGGAAGAGAGTCGTAAAATTCGGTCGGTCCGCGTCGACCGGAGCGGCAGGAAATAAATATAAATAAACATTTGTTAATATAAATTAAATATTTAATGCTAGTGGTTAATAGAACTGAATTAAGACAATTCGTGTAGTTTAGTGATTTACGAACAGTCAAAACGTTCCAATACAAATATACTCAATATATATCTTCGATAAGGCTTTACACGAGAAAAATGTCGACATAAAAATAAATAGCGTTTCAATTGACAACCTAAGGTATGTAATTGATTCTTCGATTGTCGATGACAGCCCTAAAGATCCCCTACAACTTATAACCGGATAATTCAAGAAGGAGATCCATTGGGCCTTTAAATAAACACAGCCAAAACGAAGATAATAGTTGTTAGCAGGAGAAATAATCCACTACCAGACATACAAATAAACAGTCAACTGGTAAAAACTGTGACCAGGTTTAAATACCTAGGATCCTGTCTAACATCATACTCAGATCATAATTTATAAGATAGATCTCGAATATAACAGGAACAGAACAGAGCAGCGTTTAACAAAATGAGTATTCTATTATGTAACCGGTCACTCAACATCAACTTGCGTCTACGTTTCGTTCACTGCCATATTTACTCAAATTTCTTGTACGGCTGGGAAATATGGACGCACAAAGAAAACACCATAAGACGGTTGGAAGTTCGAAATGTGTATATAGAGAAGACTATTGAGAATATCGTGTACGGATCATGTACGCAATGAGGAGGTTCTTATAAATCTTAATAAAAAAAGAGAGTTACTTACACATACAAAAAAAAAACAAAAACTGCATACCTGGGCCTGAGTAGTGGAGCAAAGCTCTTGAGATTGATTTTATCGAATGGAGATTAGAAAGGTAGAAGGAGACTTGGAAGGCGCAAACATTCATGTTTAAAAAATGTAAGAGATTGGACTGGCTTAGACTCCCATATACTATTTCGAGCTGTAAAAACTAGACATTACTTAGTTGAGATTGTCCCCAAACTTCGTTAGAAGATGGTACCATAAGAAAAAATTTATTCTCTAGCATAAACAAACGTGCGAAGAGATGACATACCATTAGGTGATCGAAGTGAGGAAATACACGTTTCGCCCCTGACTTAACCATTCGGTTCAGGTACTGCTCTCATTCGTGACAATATTAAAAAATTCGACATGAAATACTGATATTTTAATATCCCCCGTACATTGCCAATAGTTTGCCTGTGGTATTACCAAACACCCTGTATAGAGACATGTTGTCCTAAAAATCTATTTACTACACATTAAATAGTTTAAAAAATAATTTTTATGTGTATATTCCAAATTCCATGTGTCTAAGAACAGTACAAATGGTAATCAGTGACTTTTTAAAATACAATGTGTTTCAAAATGATTGTCATCTAGTTGGCGTTGGAATTTCTGTGCATGTAATTTTTGATGTGCCGCGCTCTATTGATTCGAACCTATCTAATTCTGACAAAAAGTGTCACTTCGAACATTTATTGCGAAACTGGCAATCAATACTGCTGGTAATTAACGGCCCTTTTCAGGGCCAAAACAAATACTACAAATAGACAAATACTCAGAATTCGTTTTCTTTTGACAGAGAAAAACCAGAAGTTAAAAGAGGTTAAGTAGGTTATTTTGAGGTTATGTATAGCTAGTAGAAACTCCTACTTTCGCAAGGCGGGTTTTTTTATTATACATGGGAATTCCACAGCCGACTAGATGACAATCATTTTGAAACACATTGTATAAATAGCTAAAAAACAAATTGTTGAAAACCAGTTGTTTGCGTCTTGAATTGTGTTGCATCATAAATAAAATTACGAAGCAATGTGATAGTCCTACCATACCCTAAATATACACTTTTTTCCGAGAAAGGTGTAACATTTTTGTAGCATTTTGTAGTGTTTGACAGTTGTACTTATTTTGATGTGAAACTTCTCGTTACAATACTCTTGTGTATGTCCGTCTCATCACTGGCTAGTTGATGTTTTAGAGTTTATTATCACTGTACATTTGCCTTTTTACTGAATAAATAGTGAGAATGAATTTATAAGCCAATCAAAAAACCAGTGTTAAATTTTTACTGGTTTGACAAATCAAACTTCACGTATTATATGACCCAATGGTTCTACCATTGTAATTGTTCGTTCTTGAACGTTAGATGGAAAAAGTCTCTTTGTAGCCTCCAAAATGTATTATTGATGCATATTTTATTGTTTTTAGACATTAGTTATTAAACTTCGGCTATCACAAATGATGCAGAATAATATGCACATTTTTGCCTTTAGTAAATTATCTACAGAAAAAATTTAAAAAAATCAATCTATACTTGTAATATTATGTTATGCAGAAATATGTAATGTACTGACTGATGTTTGAAAAATATTTTGTACCAATTATTTTTGGAATCATTAACGAGGTAACTCGAGGTTCAATAGAGTTGGAGCGACTAGGAAGAGGAAACTTAAAAACTATTGAAATCCTTATTTTTCGTATTGATAGCTAGTTTTCTCTTTTTTTTTCATGGACCCTAAATTTTCACTTTCGACTGAGTAAGAACTCTTGATGCCACAAACATACCTACTATATCATTTGGAATTCAAAAATAATTTAATATAAATCATATACATATTTCTTATTAACGTACAGCTTCCAGCACTTTTAGTCTCTTGTAAATGCTTTAAAGAACTCAAACTAGAAAAGAACAATTTGAATAGTAACGGTGTGTATTATAAGGTAATACCTAAAAAAGAAGGAATTAACAACACATTAAAAAAAATTAAGAATATCTGCAAGGAAAATCGAATGTTCACCTAACGCCCTCTATTCGATCCTCTCGGAATTGAATCTTGTGACATTCAGGAGAATTTCAGCAGTAGTCAGCAAGAAGTCGTCTCTCGATGTATTGATTTGCCCCTCGTGAAGCTTCATTTACTTATCATTGTGAAAGATGTCACAAGTTACACCATTTTTTCTTATTCTTTATCGAAAATGCTTCGAGTGAGGATAGAATAGGATTTCTAAATTGATTGGATTTTAATAAATTTCCAACTATAATATAACCAGTATCCATTTGGTCGAGTATAACGAAATGACCGATAAAACGTAACTAATTAATCAGAAACGAAATTTTCGGGCCTCTATAAGAAAACCGTAAATCAGCACTAAAAAATAATTGAAGCGAATAACTGTCGGGGATTATTAACTTGAATTTAATGAATCTAAAACTCTACGAAACAGCTGAATTCGTATAAATTGTGGACTTAAGGGTTTAAGCAATGAAACCCAGTCTATTAAAATAAATTAAGTATGGTTTTTTATTCGGTGTGCTTCAAAGCTCTGGATATTACCTAATCCAGAGTATGGAGCCGATCGATCATACCTATCATCTCTCTCTTCGTAGGTTCCAATCATTTTTTAATATTCGTTACTTTAATACCTCCTATCAAGAATTACAAACTCTATTTAACATTTCTTTACATGCTGTTATTATTGCTTACTGGAACATTATAAATATTGGATTTGGTGACCAAGCTAACAGTAGTTACTTGGGTAAGTTCTAATTTTACAACTTTTGTGACTATATTAACCAGTTTAAAAGGTATGGCGTATAAAGTTAGTTCAATGATGGATGGATATTTAAGAAAAGATCTACTTAAGACGTATTTTCACCGAGTCATTCCTTTCTCATCTTTTGGGCGATATAAGCAACCTCAAAAATTGTTTCGTTTGCTTCTACATTTTGTAAGGATTTCGTGCGTCCAAACAATTACATTACACTAATTTTGCACTTAACTGATTGGTTTAATACTAATTATTACTACCTAACACAACACTTAATATTTATTTATTTTCGCACTTAAATCTGCCGGTCATACTAGGTTCTTAGCAAACCTCATTGAGTTAAGGATTGGTTTTATAGTTATTATATTGGTTGCCAATCATTAGGGCGCTATTAATTTGGTCTTTTGTATATCACCTTATGCCACCGTAACCGACAATATAGTTTAGTTAAAATTTTGTGAAAACATAATTCGTTAATATTAAGGGTGAATAATCCTAGATGACACAAACGGTAACAACATTACACTAATAAAGATGAATGAATGGGAAAACTATTACCAAACATTACTGAAAGAAGATAGGCCTCAGTTTATGAGATCAATGCCGGAGGAGGAAAATATTGTAGATAATGTAGAGCAAATCAGTATAACATGTCCTAAAATACATGAAGAATGGGAAAGCAGCTGGACCTGGAAGTATGCGTATAGAGTTGGTGTATCATGGACCGGACATACTATTAGGGAAACTCTGGGAAGTATATACCAAATACCTTTGGAAGGCGACGACATTCCAAATGATCGGAAAATTGGGTATCTTAATTCTATACACACCCTAAAACTGCTAGTAGGCAACCTAGATCATACTAGTGACCGCAGAAATGTCGCTAGTATGCCCAATCATTCAGTTTTTAACCTATTTAGTATAAACTATTACTTATACAATAAGTTTTTTCAGTTTATTTCAACAGAGGGAGACCACGTGCAACTACGATGAGAGAAGACATGCGGTGGAGGGGCAGCAACGTGGCATACTCACTTGTATGTCGCTGACCAAATTTGGACAGGCGGCAACATTATTCTTACATGAGTAACGCTCACAGGCCTAAACTCTGGTTTCACTCTAACTTTGAATAAAGTCGGAAAAAAATGTCGATTAAACCACATCATCCACTTCATATGTCAGCATTTACTATAGGCTCATATTTTATTGCTAATTTATTACGCAAACCACGATTTTATTGCTCCACCCCTTAGCGAAATAAAGGGGATAGTCTGACTTAAGACTTAAGCCACGTCATCCACACCTGTATCTCCTGAACCGCAGTAGATATATACATACACCAAGCGATATATTTTATTGCTAATTTATTGCTGACGATAGGGACTAGTAGCGCAATCCCAGAACCACGCCTTCAACCCTAATCTTTAAAGTAACCCCCGAAAAATAAAAATAAATGTATGCCCCTTAAATACAGCCTGGGCTCTTTATTACTATTTAATTTCTTAACTTTCAAGCAAAGTATACTTTTATTGCTCCACCCCTTAGCGAGAAAATAGGGATAATCTGACTTAAGCCCACATCATCCACACCTGTATCTCTGGAATCGCAGGAGATATATACATAAAGGAAGCGGCATATTTTATTGCTAATTTATTGCTGACGATAGGGACTAGTAGAACCACCCAGAACCACCCCTTCAACCCTTAGCATTAAAGTCATCCCCTAAATATCAGAACAATCATAAAAAAATGTATGTCCTTTAAATGCAACCAGCCAGTAAGTCAACAATAAATTAGCAATAAAATATACCCCTTAATTTATGCGTATATCTCCTGCGGTTCCGGAGATACAGGTATGGATGGGTGGGATGCATCTAGCACCAGGCCGATTAGAGAGGTAAGAGATTAAACGATAAGAAGGGATCGACCAGACGGTCGGGTTCGGATCGGTTCCTTTACCTGCTTGTATGAAAATTTTAAAGAATTAGTTTACTGTAATAATGTACAAATATTTACTTATGATTTACATGAAAATATTTTTAACCAAATCGTCGTTTTTTCCTCTACATTTTGATATCAAACTTGAAGTATTTCAGCGCCTGGATTAATAATGAGTTGGAATATCTTCGTTGGTTATAAAATTTATGCTAAAATTTATTATAAAAAATTTGATATTGAAATGTAGGGGAAAACACGACGATTTCAGTAAAAATATTTTCATGTAAATCATAATTAAATAGTTGTACATTATTACAGTAAACTAATTCTTTAAAATTCTCATACAAGCAGGTAAAGGCACCGATCGACCGGCCGGGTCGTTTATTACTGTACCTCTAATCCGCTGGTGCTAAACGCACATGCCCCTAATCGGCCTGGTGCTAGATGCATCCGACCCCATACGGGCGTGTGCGTTTAGCTTATGTCGATGTAGCTTAAGTCTTAAGTTAGATTATCCCATTTTTCTCGCTAAAGGGTGAAGCAATAAATCGTGGTTTGCATAATAAATTAGCAATAAAATATGAGCCTATAGTAAATGCCAACTTATCAAGTGAATTATATGGCTTAATAGACATCGGAAAAAAGACAAGAGCTTCACTTCACATACTGAAAGGTAAGTGCACTATATCCAAGTTACAGAATTTATTCCAGTTAATGATTACATTGTAATTAAATGGATATATACTTACGGTATTCAATTTTTGCAGGAATTATTGCTGTGCTTAACCATTGGTTTTATTAATTTATTGTAGTTTGATATGTAATAGGTTCGGCATATTGCAAGCATAATTGGTTTTTATTTTTACGTCTTTCCAATATTCCTTTTTTGAAATATATATAGAAATAATGTAAAAACAGGTATTTAGTACAAAGACCAAGAATGTTACAGAGTGTCTCATTTCATACGCACCAGGCATTTTATTGTAAACCAAGCGAGATATAACAAAGTTTCAGTTGCAACTCTTCTATATTTTTTGTTAAGTACCTGTCTATTTGTATCAAGAAATGTCGTTTTCCTCTCTTAAGTAGGACGTCCCAATCGCCATATTTATTCATCTGTAACCCTGGTTTTTTAGAGCATATTCTTAAACGACGTCGTTTTTTTTATGATAACCCTTGTTTCTTAGAAATTAGTGAAGAATTTCCCAATATACCATTTCATCAAATATTAGTACAGAGATTTTGGCTTTCACGCTTCTCCCGTATCAACCAGGGAGCTACTGTGTATGTGCCACTTCACTACAAAACTCATCAGTACCTTTCTTCGATATCTCTGAAAGGAAAGCTTGGGATTGTTGAAACTTATTCTTAGGTAGTGGACCCCGAGATCATCTTGCTTGACCATTACAATAACATGAATAAAATTAACTCCGTTGAAGTTTTTTCCTTTTATGAAAATAAGAGCCCACAAATTCCTGCCATGAATAACGAGAAAGATCCAGGAATGATGTAATGGAAATAACAGTGGGTCGATTCCACAACACTACACTACAATACTCAATTACACTACATACAGAGCACGAGCATTGAGAAAACAATGGATAAAAAGAGAAAGGACGTATATCTGCGAAAGCGGATCGATGTTTGAAGCTCTTCTTTAGATTTGTACCTTTATCTCTATTTTATTGGTTTTTACTTTTCTGATATTTATTTGTATTAGTTGCGTTAATTATTAAGTAGATTTATTTACTCAACTCCGCCTAAATGAATTGCCGATGAAGAAAGGGAGTAGAAATCAAATATATTGATCTTCCTACTATTTTTTAAACAAAATGTATATCGGGATATCCTTGCCCTCTTATGTTGGAAAAAAAAGTAAGTTTTAATAAGTGTAAAACCATCAATTTCTGATCTTTTGGGAGATTTGATTTTTGATAGCAATAATTGTGCTATCAATGCGCAAACCAAATTGCACTATTTAATGAATCATTTAGATTGAACTGTAGTTATTTCTGGCGTTGGTGTTTGCAAACGTATGCCGGATAAGCCGATTCAGTTACATCCCTAAGAGAAAAATTTTTAGTAGCGACTAAAATTTTCAGATTGATAGCACTGAAGACGTACGGAAAAGGAGAAGAGATGATGAAGTGACCTCAATAGGGTGATATGCTATCTCATATCTTTGTGAGGTTCAGATTTAAATAGAATTAGTAGGAAATCCAAAGCCAAGCTTATCCCTTGCTGATTTCTTAAAATGGTTATGTACCTGAAGTCAAGCTGATCTATTGCTGATTCAAGTGGTCGTTTATCTGAAACCATGCTGAGCCATTGCTAATCGTTTCTTGAGCTATTTCCTAGAGCCCAGTTGTATACCAATTATACCAATTTTCTACAATTAAGTTAAGACCTCGACGGATTTACTTCAAGAGTGCCACCATAGACTCTATTGGCGGGGTTAGCCAATGCGTGCTTCAATGTGTTTAAGGTACTACCTTTTAATAATTTGAATGAACGTTGGTGTAGAAATTTCAGAATCAATTTAGCTTGAGTGTTTCTTTCACATTCCGTAGCAAAATACGTTGAAATTGTATTTGTAGTTGCCTTAGCCTAGGAGACGAAATCCTCATTATTGATAATATGTAATTTAATAAAGTAGTCCATGGTGCTATCGAGAGGTATGTTTTGTATTTTTCCTCCTAACTAGGATTCATTACACCAAGTAATCTGTCATGACCTGAGTTAACTTAAACCTTATCTTTTGAATACTAACTGAGATTTGTGATGTTTACTTTTATTTTAAAATGGATAATAATAAATGGTCAAATTACAATTCAAGTTTAAACAAACAAAAACAGCAATATTATTGGAACTTACAATGTTTGCTAAAATGGATCGTCAGATTTTCAGGCTTTTTGTATTTGTGAACAATTAATTACCTTCTTTTAACATTTTTTAACATTATATTACAATACATTTAAATAAACAGAGAACGGGGATTTTTTAGATTTTTTCTTTCATAATCAATCTAGTTCGTTATAATTAAAGGGTCGACATTTACTTTATTAACTTTCAACCTTTTTGGAAAATGGAAAATGATGACAAGAAATATTTTAATGATTTTTGTTTAAACATTTACCAATTTAAAAAAAAACATCTATCATCATTATCACGACCGCCGATTATACTCTCATTAATATATCATCTACCTACTATCGCAATTAATCGTGAGGCTAATGAGGCTTAATCGATTGGAAACCCACGACAAAGATGTTTGTTAAGGGAATTATCGGCAGATTTACGTGAAAATTGGTGGACACATAACATTCTTTCACACGGGCTTTCCCGGCCTATTATTAGCATCTCACAATCGATAGGAACAATGAAAATTTATGTGTCGCGTTTCCCACCCGCCGCCATACAACGAGATCGTTCTCTCGCCTTTTCTCTCTCCCTTACTCTCCTCTCTCGCTCACTCTCCTCTTTCGCTACTCTTGAGTGGCCCTCTTTGCTAATTGGAGCCTTCTCAAAGACCGAGATAGGAACAATACCTAGACGTGAACTACAACAAGGAAATTTACAAAAATTTGGCCGAACAGGTACAGAATTTGTTATATATTCTCACTAATCGTTATAGTTTAAAAGGTGCGTTAAAATATTATGTTTCATTGGTACCACTGTAATAAATCATAGAAATCTAGCTAAATGCTATAATTATTGTAATAACACCAGTAACACAGAGAATGTTAAATATAATACCAATACACCAGTTTGGGACACAGAAGAAATAAATCGTCAAGTGTATTCTTTCATGTGTCGTAAGATGTAATAGTTGCCTAAGCTGGGTTCAAGTTATAAAGGTAATCGCACTGATAACTAAACTGCCAGCCAATTAATATAGCGAAACATATGTTTGCACTATTACTTGCAGTAACACATATATTTTGAATCTATATAACTTTTGAACACATGTAAGTTTACAAAAGAAGATGTTTATAGGTACATTCTTTTAAATATTTTCACGAAATGAAATAGTGCATTTATATTTTCCTAATGTATTAATTTACATTTTGTGTGAGTTGTTTTAAAAATTTTTTGAATGCCAATTAAGGGACAATTCACGTTCACAATTAAGGACGACAGGCTGTTGGAGAAAATGCCCACGTAAACAACGTTTTGAATTTTGGACTTCATTGTTCTACAAATCCTACAATACTGTCAAAATTTAAACTTGAAAGAAGTACTATTCATATAAATTAAATGTAAATGGCGAGATCTTTTAAAAAACGCCTCATGTTTTATTAAAATAGGTGAATTCGCTGATAAGAAATATTTTGACTTCAAAATTTTTAAGCTTTGGTATGTTTTCTATTTCTATTAAACATTTTGTTTCTAAACTTCATGGTATAGAACATACAAGGGGCGGTATTCGGCAAAGTAGTGTAGCAGAAAAAGTGGAAATATCACTTTAACGATGTATGAAAGATCAATGCTCTAATTTATTTACATCACTAACTCAATGAAAATGTTGTAGTGGCACAGTACAGTGACATGCAGGACGTAATCTACCAATCGATTGTAGATATGAAGCAGGGTGGTGTCGTGGCATTTATCAGCATAACGAGCCCAACATGTCTCGTAGTAGACAAGAAAGGAGCATTCGCTCAACTAGCACCTTCACTAGTTGTTAAAATTATAATGGCTTAAGGAGATGCATATGGGCATATTAATTTATTGACGGCAACACGGCACGTTCGTACATAAATTTTGCTAGATGGTTTAGATATGAGTCTATGTAAGTCGTATGCAGATTTAGTTCAATATATCTCATTGAATTAGTTAGCAAATATTATTAACATTTCAATAGACGATTACTTAGTAGACTGTATTTTTTTCTTACATCATGAATTTGTAATTCCGTTTGTCATCACATTACAAGTTCAGTGAATGTTAATTAAAAAAAAAACACCATCTTGCAGAAAAGTTATTAAACTCTGTTACGTGAGTGTGAGGAGTATTAATTAGAGTTAATGAACCCTTGACGAACGTTTTTACCTATCTGATTGGTTCTTCGTACATAATTGCAACCATAGCAGAAACATAAATGATTACTATAATTTTAAAACAAAATTGAAGCTAAATTAAATATGGTTTTTAGTGTTCCCTCAGTAAATCAGAATACTAAAAATTGTCTGTTAGGTTTTGGGTTTTGGGAGTTTGAAATAAAATTGCAGAGTGAGATTAAACACGTCTATTCTTCTTAAAGTTTACAAGAAGACTAAAAATCAAGTATATGACGCGTAAGAAATAAAAATAAAGGAAATCATTATGTTAAACCGAAAGCGAGCCAGCTGGATGGCTGGTGCTGATTTATGGGTTTAAAAAGGTCAAAAGGGAACGTGCCTCTCCGGCCTCTACGTGGGCGTTCTTCAGTTTTTGTTTATGTCATTAGAAATAATATGTATTTCCAACATTGTCCTAATAATATTAACAATTACAACAATTACCTAATGGTTTCATACTCTAATGACTACTTAAGTTTCCCTAACTTATTAAATAACTAAGGTTTAGAAGTCTTTAAAAGATTTCTTAAATAACGGGTCGTTAGTGTTGATACCAACCTTAACACTTTCTAATGAGAGTTTATATCACACTTAATACTAATATGTAACTTACGATTAAATTTATGTCGTGTGTCGAAAATCGTTTCTATCTCCTGTATTAAAGGTGCGAGTCGTGTCCCACATAGAGTACCTCATTTTTTTATCCAGCCAATACTTTGAAAATACGAATTAGTTATATTCAAATATCCTTGGCAGCACCCTTAAATGTTATTTTGGTTGACTTACTTCATAAAATTCATCAACTTTATCTTTCTGAATGGTTCCCTTTCATTTCAACAAATGATTATTATTGATTATCGAAAACTGATTATCAGCAATCATAAAGGGTGACCAAGGAGCGCGAGCAAGCTCCACAACTTTTTGTCCATCCATGTTATCGAAAAATGTTATGACAATCGACTTAAAAATATTTCTATTTATATGCAGGATGTTTCAGAAGGTTTAAGGTACGCTTAGTACCTACCTTCCTGGTCGCGTGGACGAAACTGAAACCTAAAGGCAAGGTATTGTGGAGATCGGTGCAGTACGCAATATCGAATCTGAGAAGCATAATCACAGATACTCGACCCTACACATGCCAAGCCTGTTGTAGGTGGCGGTAATGTGCTCAGTTTTGAGTGCCGGTAGCAAAGCTGATAGCAGCATTTATACTGCAACTGAGCTTAAGGGAGAGAGAGAGAGAGAGAGAGAGAGAGAGAGAGAGAGAAATTAACTCACCTAAACCCTAATCTACCCACCTAACCAGTCTGAACAGAATGGTTTATATAACTTACACTTACCACGTATAGACTGCGGATCCCCATAAGGGGCGTTGAAGACCGGAAGGAGAGAGAGGCCTATAAATGAGGCTCTCTCACTCTTGGGCGGAACTAACAACCCCGTAGCTATGACGGTCTAACCTCTATAGCCTCATGTCAATGAAATCAAGAATTTGTTATAACTTATCTTCGAAAACTGTATTGAGGAAATATAAGGAATGAAATAAAACTGTAAATATAGTGGGAAAAAAGTAGAATTGAGAAGAAAAAGTTCATTTTCTTGGAGTTAGAACCCTCGACCTCTGAAATAAAAGTAATCGACGTAACCCACAAGGCTATAGAGGTTAAAACGTCAGGGGTTGTTAGCTCCGCCCATTTAAAGTGAGAAAGCAATGTGATGTGCCTTATTTATTTCCCTTTCGCTCCCTCCGGTCTTCAACATCCCTTATGGTGATCCACAGTCTATACGTGATAAATGTATGCCAAACCCAACCAAATCATAACTTTCCCGACTAACTCGTCTGCCCAGAAACGTTTAAGTAACATTGGTAACTGGTAACCACATCAAGCAATCAGTTTCAGCGTGTAAATATTTGTCTAGCGCTTCAAATATGACATCGCAGTTACGTCCATTTATCTATTGTCCGATTATCTATTGCCGAAATTCCACTAATCCTAACCTAACCTAACCTCTGTTAAGTGCTATTTTTATATTCAATATCAAATATCGTAATTCGTAATAATGGTGCGATAATAAGAAAAATATCATCTTTTAGATACATTATCGCATATATGTCGTATGAAATCTAGTAAAAATCCTGTGGACACTTCAAAGATATTAGAGGAAAGAAATTAGTGCCCACCGATTATTACACTTTCGCAAATCTATGACGTTGTGAAAAGTGGTATTTCACTAAAGACATGTTTTTCTCAAAAACAAAAAAGTACCTCTTGCAAAAAGAAGCTGCCCGTACAGTATTCTGTCTTTCGATTGATCAATGGCGATTTTTTGGTGAAATTTGAATATTCAAGCTTAATCATTTGTATTTTCGAAATCATTTTTCCAATTGTTTCTAGTACACACAATTAAAAAAAAATCATAGTTCTGTAAAAGAAAATTAAGCCAAATTTCATGACAATTAAGTGGTAGGCTAGAGTGTAATTTACAATTAATGATCTATTAGTTTTTAAGTTACTATATAGGTGGAAAAAAATAATGTGTTGGTAATTGCTTTTAATTCTTTTTGTCACATTTCTAAAGAATAGGTATATTTTTTTTTAGATTTTCTCAACAAATCGATATCCAGTTAATAACTCAAAAATGGAATGATTCCAATTAACCTGAAAGTGTACGAATTGCTCTTAACGGCATAATATATAATTTTTTGGCTGCTTTCATTTCATAATCATATTGTATTATTGGACGAAAAATATCAGAGTATTCCTCAACAAACCTTAGTCTTTCATTCTCTACTTTTAAACCTGTTTTTTAAACAGTTGTACAATTTGGGCCCTCCTATTGATCTTAGACGTCATCATTTCATACAGTCGGTCTATTACTACACACGTCGATTGCAAATTTGCCCACTTGTAATTGCACAAAGTACGCGTACTGTCTGGGTCATTACGTGAGCTACGTCTGCATGGGCGTGTCTTTATGTGTGTATGTAGTTTACATTGAAATCCTTACGCATACCATATACTTCAAGAAACCAATATAATTTATATCCTCCAGAAAAGCCTTTGATCCTTTTATTGGGATTCAATTGTGACTCTCACCTGAATAAAACAATAATTCCTGGGAATCGTACAATAAACAATTCAATTAACGGAGTCGTGGTATGGTTGATTATCCTTTGAAGTGTCATTTAGATAAAAGATAACACTTATCTCGGCTTCGAATCGTGACTTTTTCGCGTATGTCGAAACGGAAACAATTTTGTTTCGCTACAAATACCTGGCAAAAAAATTATAAAAACTCTTTTGTGCGATAAAGTGGAAAATGATACGTAAAATATACGCAATGCTTTTTATCGTACGATCTGACCATAAAACAGTAATTATTTCGAGATAATATAACTAATTAAAATATAAACAATTAAACTTAATGGTTATAGTTCAATTAACTCTCTATGGTTATCTAATGTACCTACTCTTCATTACTTAATATATTTGGTGGTTTTAAGCAAATTATAAAGCATTAAAATGGAATACAACGAAAATTAATATTTAAATATCTCATTACTCTGGTTCGAATGGGTTTTAGGACATTTCGAGCCAGGACTAGCCCAATGGTCTAAATTCGGCGAAATTTAACGAATAAATATCATGAGACATATAACTCCTAGTCTGCGCATCCATATCGTGACAATTTCGCTGTAACCAACTCTGAAAGGAGGTAGAAATCGATGATAGATTCGGTGTTGGTAAATTGGTTCCCGGCAGGTAAGAAATTAAAAGGTAGTGCTTAGTGCCTCTTACCTATGTACAAATTGGTTCCTAGGATTTTTTGTTTACCTGACATCATATGTAAATTGGTTTACACTTACACCCGCTTACCCAAATATTTCATTACCAGGAGCCGTCAGTTGTACCACGGAGGGTACGAAATCGATAAGGCTACCCTACAGGATGTTGCTCGAGGGGATTAACGGCTTACAGTCGAAATAAGTCATCGGTCCTGTTCGTTTTACTAAACCTCAATTCTTTATCCTTGCCCTCTTGCCCTGACAAGCGATAGCAAATAGAACGAAAATAGTGTAGCCCACTTAACCCAGAAGTACAACAGTATTACACGCAAAAAAGTGTTTTGTATAAGCTCAGGTAAGTGAAAACGTCGGGAACCAATTTACACTTAAAGTTCAGGTAAACCAAAAATTGCGGGAACCAATTGGTATATTATTTTTGACCCTGATTAACTTGGGAACCAACTTATGTGTTCCCAGCAGTCCCGATAGATTCTCTTACTCTTACCAATATTATCATAATGTAAACTATCCAGTGGTAACTTCGCAATTACAGTGGAACCTACCTTAACGAGCAAGATTTGTTCCCGAATCTGTTTCGTACTGCGAAGCATTCGTTAACAACGTAAACGTTATACAACTTTGTGACAGGAAATTTATCTAAAAACAATTATTTTTGGCTTTACTTCAACACGTGGCGGAGGTGGGACACAATAATATCGTTAAATAAATCTGAAGATCACATATGCAGCTGCTGGGTTATTACGGTAATACTTCTCCGTACGATAAACCGTACGATGCAACAGTTGCCCATACTTTCATCACTCGCTGTTTTTACTGAAAAGTTGTGGCATTGTTGTGGTTGTTATCTCCTCCTCCACGAACGAGATCTTCTCAACAGCTTATTGCCGTGGCAGCTCCATAAGCACTTCGATGGGCAGCTCTTAGATCCTTAGATGTACTCTTCCATTAGTTTATTAGATGTAGTTGCTATCCATCTCTAACCCCACGATCTAGGCCAAACATATTCTCATCGATTAGTCTTCGAAAACACTTGGTCGAAGTCTTAGGAGTCGTGTTCTTCTATGTGTAACAAAAGCTGACCCTTCCCATTCCTTGTCGATCATCTTGAGACAGGCAACGATGTAAAAATGATCTTTGCAAATCTTTCTGAGAGTGAGACTGATTCAGTTACCTCAAGATGACGTTCAGATAGCCTGTTATTATAAGTTTTTTTTATAATTTGAAATATCCTGCTGATCTATGCGCTGCAGTAAATAAGTACTGTTTGGAGGTAGGAACTAATGAAAATAAATTTAAAAGTGATCAGCAGAGGAAAACCGACGTAACGAAAACGCATTACCTCACGCATTTTATATTAAGAAAGTGAAACCGAAGTGGGAAGTTCGCACGCAGTGCGTTTCTCCTTCTTGCTGCAGTACGCACTCGGACTCTAGTAATAAGCTCATCTTCTTTTTTCTTTTTGTAGCAACATCTAGAACAATGAGGGACTTAAAGGAGAGACTTAAACTTAAAAAAACAACTCAAGGGAAGGAAATAATTAATTACACAAAAAATAAAATAAAACAACCAAGTAATTTTGTTACGAGAAATAGAGGTCCTTACATGATTTCAGAGATTTTTGGTAAACGAGGTTTCAGCGATTTTGTTTAGCTTGATTTTGTTTTCTCAATCGCCGAATTACGATGCACACTTAGCAAGGGATGAACTTGTGCATCAACGCTCTAATTAGATTATCATGAAGCGATTATTAAGCATTGTAAATTTGCAATTCTACACTTCGCGGCTAACTTGCGTTCATTTTAATATGGTAATAATTTAAATATATGTAATACATTAACTCCGTGACCCCGGTGTCACGATAATTTAGGTCGAATTTTATCGCACATTGTGGCCGCAACAAGAAGAAATGAAAGATAGTGACGATGAAAGTGATTTTAAACAAATAAATAGTGAAGTCACTACTCATCAATTAATGACTCTGGTGATGCTCATCAACATTCTCTTTCATCTCAAACTGATGAAAGAAGTATGAGTCCTATTCCACATACTTTAAACCTAATAAGTCCTGTCCCCTAGATAAAAAATCGTATTGTAACGCGAAATGTATACAGCAGCGAGAAATGTGTTTACTCTTATCGGACGGCGGCTTACCTCAAAGTAACGCCACTACGCTTAATTGAGCAATAAAAAACCGTCCCCAACGTCGCGGCAACATCTTATTAAGGAAGAATGATTTATTACCTTCTGGACGTTTCTATATAAACATTATTAGGGAAAAGAAGGATCGAGTTCTTTCAGGAACCATCGCAAATACAATTGAGATATGTATATAAGCAGGCTTGTGGTCGGAGAGATTAGATTAGACGTGAAGCCGCGACAGAGTAAATAGTGCGAAAAATGGACAAGCGAATGGTACAAATAAATTAAAAAGTTAAGTGTGTTATATAAATTAATTACTTCAGTAATAGTTAAGATAAATTAAGTATAATTAAGAACAGTGTAAATAAATTAAAATAAACGTTACACTATGCACAAAAATAGATAGAATACCGAGAACGTAAAAATATCAATCATGGGAGATTCATCAATGTTTTTACCACTCTTAGTCCAGTCATTATAGGGGGGTTCGCTATATATATATATATATATATATATATATATATATATATTATATATATAATTGTGGATGGTCGCAAGTTTTAAAGTCGGACGTCAAAGTCACATAATCCGATTTTTTCTATATTTTTTGCAAACATCTCGTTTTCTATGGGTTTTACGTTATTTGTATTTATGATCGATATTGTAGAGAATCAAATTCTCTACAGCTTTTGTATTTAACATTTCTTCATACCTCGAAGTGTTTTCGAGAGCGGAGAGCGCTGGTCAGAGAATCGTGTGAGGTCAACTGGTAGTCCCTATCAAAAACTCGTAAAATTAAGGTTATAAATTATTCCTAAATATTTAATTAGCATTTATTATTAACTTTTACATTAAACACATTTTTTTGGTTACTTATCGTTTTTTAATTAAGTGTCAATTATGTAAATTAAACAAGTGTAAATTATATTTTAATTCTAATCTAATTTATACCAATGTAATGACTTTCTAAATAAATAAAGAAGGAAAGAAATAAATTTTTAATTAATGTTTTTATTAAAAGTGCCATTTATTAGATTTAATATTTAAGAGTTTACGGATTTTAAACAAGACGTACTTAATTTATTTTTTACTTCAAATGCAATTAGTGTACATGAGAATACAATTAAAATGCAATTAAAGTATGTCCCTTAATAATTTTTCAATTACAGAAAGAGATTATGATTGTTATTGAATTGATAAATTTTAGAATTATTAGAAAGAAAGATTGAATTTAATGTAAAAGTTAATAACAAATGTTAATTATATATTTAGCAATAATTTATAAGCTTAATATTACGAGTTTTGATTGGGCAGTTGACCTCACATGATTCTCTGACCAGCGCTCTCCGCCCTCTATCTCGAAAACAGTTCGAGGTATGAAGAAATTTTAAATACAAAAGTTGTAGGCAATTTGATTCTCTACAATATCGATAATAAATACAAATAGCGTAAAACCCATAGAAAACGAGATATTTGCAACATCTTTAGAAAAAATCGATTTTTGTGACTTTTGACCCCCCACCTTTAAAACTTGCGACCATCCAATTATATGTGAATTTTGAGAAAAGTTTTAGGATGCCAACATAGAAGTTTTTACGTGTTAATATACTGGGTATGTCGATTTTCCGAGATATTCCCCTAATTTGGCCTAAGATGACTGGAATATCTACGCTAATTAACAGAAAAAAAACTAGGTAACGAAAATACGTTACCTGACTTCTTTTTGACTTCGACCAGTAGTTTTGTTTAGCTGCATGTTAATTCGCCTATCTAAATGATATGTTTTTATTCTAGGCAATCTAGGCATACAGGTAAGTACATTTTTTAACCTCTGATATTGATCATACGATCGTGCCGAGGCAACGTTTCTGTCGTAATGAAGAGATCAGCACAAGTAGACGAAACAAGTATTACTTCGCTAGATTAATCATTATCACGCGTTGCTGATAAATTTCCTAATCTATTTTGAAAATGATTTGCCACGCGCCGTGAATCGTATTATCTACCTAAATAACTTGGTAATCTCCATCAGTTGTGTAAAGAACATACCGCCAATACGATGAGATCGATTTTTTCTAGTGAAAAGGCCATACTTGCTTCTAAAATTCTAAATCTCGAAACAAGGATACCAAACCCATTTTCGACGATTCGCTTTGCCCTTGAAAACCGATAGTTAAAGACTTTTTGTCTTTGAATTGTCATTGTATCAAATGGTTTCATGAGATACTTTTTAATGGAGAATCTCCATCTCCTACTTTAACAGAATGGTCAGGAATATTTGGTGTACTTCGCTCCAGTGCTTGTCCCAAGATTGACCTTTTGAATAATCGTTCATCAAAAGCTCTTCGTATATCAACATAAGGAAAACAGTAATCATTCACCAATGCAAGAAGTAGTATAGGTACGATTGTTTCCATTATATTTATAATAATTTGAAGCGTTGCTGGGAACAACTAAATTTATCTGTTTGCCACCGTTCGTTAGCTCCAACACAGCCTGGAGAATTCTATTTTCTTCTCTCGTAGGAATGTGGAAAACAAAACGTCTGCTGTACATACATACATCATACCTCCTTTTTGTGTTGCAGATAAAACCGTCATCACCTCAAACAAGTACTGAAACGCAGAAGCAACCACGGCGTTCATCTTAAACAAGGACAACGCTAGAAGAGCTAAAGGAGTCTTCTCTAAAAAGTGCTATCAATAGTACAATGTGCCAGTTTATCTCTTTTGGAATGTAAGCTACGTCTCCAAATTAATGACGTAATATTAATAAAAATATTAATATCACTCCAGTCATTCGACAATACCTACCTATCTAATGACTATTAGTAATTTATATTACCTTTATTTTACTTTACAGGTTTTGTCGTAATACTTATGTTTCGCTGCCATATAGTAAGGCCAATATTATTACAGTCAATAACTAAAAAAAGTCCCAAATGAAAGGCACCACCCTAATTATTAACCATCTAACTATACACTATTTGAAAAATATTTATAACTATACCCTATGTGTGCAAGGGAACATATTTCGACATGATTAATACTTGTGTATAATATAATATATACATACAAACTTAAAGTAATTAATCCAGAAACAAAATGTGAAAATGTGGGAGCCACCCTATACCGTAATATTATTGTTGCAACAAATGGCGTGCACGAAGCAATAGTGTGATAAGTAAGACTGGAAAGCCCGTGGAGCTTAAATTGGTTAATTTTGAATAAAGTGTATCATGATCCTTTTATATTATTAAAAACAACTTACCACTACTCGTCGTACTCAAAAGATGTTAGGGATCTATTACTTTTTCAAGAGTCACGGGAGATAAGTTATAATTAATTTCATTATCGCCGTTAAAAAGGATGTAACTTATTTATCTCTCAAATAATTATGCAGTCATGCCAAAAAAGCGTGATAGTTACAGTGAAAAGTTATTATTATACCCATTCTACCTACATGTTTCTCAACATTAGACGCCACTTAATTTTATAAATATGTAAGTAATACGAGTATATTTAAAATAATATTGTTTTATAATTTATCTGTTGTGTTTAAAAGTACAAAATCTGTATGGAACAAATCATTAAAGTTGAATAACTGGTAATTCCGATCTCATGACGCTCTGGGCGTGAAAAGCGCACTTTCACAGCTTTAAGATTACGTAATAATCATAATTTTTAATATAAGTCGAATAAAGAAAATATTTGTACCATTCCGCAGGAAATATTACATACTATTACAAAGTAAATCTGACAGGTGATTCAAAGTGAAATTTACGAACATTGCTGAAAATGAAAAAGCTTATGTGACGTTTCCTTTTACGAACGATGCACATTATGACGCGCAACCTACTCGTCTGGTCTAGGATAATGTTTTGAAACATCCGGATTAACATTGCGGTAGTTATCGATAACGACGTAAATTTCGAACCGATAAAAACTCCATTAAACATTCACAAGGGGTACGTTTTATCAGCTTCACCTATGGACCTGTCGCTTCTAAATTTAGATCAAATTAAATCAATAAATTATTAGGACGTGTAGATTGGAGCATTTCTAGACGAGCAATGCAATTCTGAAGGAGTCTCATGACGGTTTCCATGACTTTTCCAACATTGACAAGTGATGGATTAAAAATGGAAGCGGGACGTCTCTTTCAGAACTAGAACGATTGAAAGGTAATTGCGAGTGGTTATAGGGTTTCACTCCTTCTTTCCAAAGTGTTTACAAATCTACGGTTTCTAAATGATTTATCGATCGGGCGTTCTCAAAAGAATTTCTTTTTCAAATGTAATTACTCCTCGAGAAATTGTAACAAAAAAGTGAAAACAATTTTCTGATATTAGTCCAGT
Organism: Cryptocephalus moraei; assembly: GCA_946251905.1. NCBI lineage: Eukaryota > Metazoa > Arthropoda > Insecta > Coleoptera > Chrysomelidae > Cryptocephalus > Cryptocephalus moraei. The sequence goes on from OX276454.1 coordinate 31,746,309, forward strand.
AAATGAAAGCCGATAAACTCCCAAATCTGGGATAAATTCTGCAAAAGGATGAAACTGGGGGCAATTGTAGGTCTCAACTTGGTCTTTCGAAATACGGAAAGTTGTAGATTCTCCCGGTCCCGGAACATGGTAAAAAATGGTCATCAAGTTCCAATAAATCGGTTTTCAGCCAATATCTCCGAGAATATGACATTTGGAAAATTTTTGTTTAGATAAAAAAGGAAAATCGGTTCATTAGCTACAAAAATGGTCCTTATGACTTTTTCCGAAAACTCGACAGTTTTCGAGATAACGGCTCCGAAACAGCCGATAACAGCACTTTACTTGTTGCTCCTGCTCTGAACCCAGGAGAGCAAATTCGAGAAATGGAGACAAAAGCGGGCGGACAAATTGTCCAATAACTCGAGTAAAAATGGATATTTTTTGATGATTCAAAATCCACGTGAGAGAGAAAACCCATAGCTATGTTATCCTGGGTCTTGGGCCTCATTTTTATTTTTCTTCAATGTTGGAAACCCCGGCTAAAATTTTTCTTCTTCGATATTTTTCGACTTTTAGAAAATTCATCCATATTTTAATAAATAATGGTAATTTAGTCGGGTCTTTCTTGATAGTGGGTCTCCAAAAGCTATCGAAGGAGCCCATAAAGGTTGTTTCATCTTCTTTATTTTGCATCCCAATAAAAAGTAACTTTGAATATGTTGGTTTTTTGACATTTCCGGAGTTTTGAAAGTTGGTTGCAAGAATGTTGAAGTTGTCACAAAAAGCGAAGAAACCATTGGAAAGGGGACATTTCAAGCATTCCATTGATGTGCATTGCGAACCGATACGATGATTCATAATTTTTTAATACCCGATTGATGTCACAAATGTCAAAAAATCAACATATTCAAAGTTACTTTTTATTGGGATGCAAAAGAAAGAAAATGAAACAACCTTTATGCGCTCCTTCGATAGGTCTTGGAGACCCATTATCAAGAAAGACACGACTAAATTACCATTATTTATTAAAATATGGATGAATTTTCTAAAAGTCGAGAAATATGGAAGAAGAAAAAATTCAGCCTGGGTTTACAATATTCAAGAAAAACAAAAACGATGCCCGAGGCCCAGTATACCATAGCTCTGGGTTTTCTCTTTCATGTGAATTTTGAATAATCAAAAAATATCCATTTTTACTCGAGTTATTGGACAATTTGTCCGCCCGCTTTTGTCTCCATTTCTCGAATTTGCTCTCCTGGGTTCAGAGCAGGAGCAACAAGTAAAGTGCTGTTATCGGCTGTTTTGGAGACGTTATCTCGAAAACTGTCGAGTTTTCGGAAAAAGTCATAAGGACCATTTTTGTAGCTAAAGAACCGATCTTCCTTTTTTATCTAAACAAAAATTTTCCAAATGTCATATTCTCGGAGATATTGGCTGAAAACGGATTTATTGGAACTTGATGACCATTTTTTACCATGTTCCGGGACCTGGAGAATCTACAACTTTTCGTATTTCGAACGACTTAATTGAGACCTACAATTACCCCCGGTTTCATCTCTTTGCAGAATTTAACCTAGGTTTGTTCCTTCATTTACTGGACTATATATTAATAGAGGGGATTTAAACAATGTATACAAGGTGCCCAGAAAGTAACGGACGCCATTGTTACACCAGACAAAAAATTGGATTTCAAGACGAAAAGTCATTTGCCACTTTTTGAGCTGACGCATAGATAATGAGCTACTAATTATATCAGTAGCCATTCAAACGCACGGTATAGCGGAAAGCAGAGAGAACGAGGAACGGGAGCGACAGAATACTGCGAGAATGAGACGCGAGAGTTACAGTGGTATAGTCTTTACGAGGCCAGTGTAACAACAAGCTGCCGACGAAAAAGAAAAACATAAACGAGCCGCCTCCATAGGCGCGCGGAATATTTTTTACTCCCTTAGTAAAATTTCATAGAAAAATTTTACATGAATTATTGTAAAATATTTGAGTTTAAACATTAAATAATTAATCGTAATCTTCAGAAGAAGATTCGGAGCCGGGACGAATGACAATGGGGTTATAGATGATAAAACGTGATATTCTTCCTCTTTTTTAATTACATGCGAAACGCAATTTTGCCAAATTTGTTTGTAAGAATCATCCCTAAAGACGGTTTCAATGTTCTCAAAAACAATGTTAGTGAAAGTAGCACTATGGATTGTTTTCCGCAAGCGATCCTTGACGTTAGCCCAAATTAATTCTATGGGATTAAAAATGCAGTAGTATGGAGGTAGTCGAAGAACACCATGACCTTTACCCTCAGCAAGCTCATCAACAGCATACTCCTTTTTGAAAGTACCCGATTTAACAATTTCAAGAAGCTGTTTTTTTGTACGGATGTTTGAAGCTATAGGAATATTTTTGCTGTGAAGAAATTCGATGATAAGTGATTTCCTGGAACTACCATTAGGAGTTTTATTAATTTGACGAGAATGATATGAAGCGTTATCAAGAACTATAACTGTATTATTAGGAATATTGGGCAGAAGTCGATCTTTAAACCACAATTCAAACAATTTGGCATCCATATCCTGATGATAATCGACGAAACTCTTATCGATATTCTTGGCGGCTAGAAGCAAAGCATTAGGCATAAAACCGATTTTGTTTCCTGCATGTAAAATTACCACCCGATTTCCCCTAGAACTGGGTGTATTTAATTTACAGTTGTTGCTGTCATCAACCGAACCACGTTGAATTACTTCATGGGTGTCAAACCATGTTTCGTCTAAATATACAATGTTGCTCCCTGATTCCCGAAATGACCTAATTTGTCTCAAATAATCCTGACGCAAAGCAACAATACGAGGTGACTCCATGATGACCAATCCATAATCTAATTTTTTGTGTAACTTAACGCAACTTAATTGCGCAACTTAACAGAATTGACCTTAAAGTGTCTAAAGATTTATATGTATACTCCTCAAAAGACTAATTTTTGAAAAATTTATAGTAAAGTGGGCACCTTGTTTCTAGCATAAAAATCGTAAACGGTTCTGCGTATAACGTCTTTAGCAGCGTCATCTAATGCTTTGAACTTCTTTTGTTTACCTAATCTATTTTGATGGTGATCTGCAATTCCTCGCTGAATTATTTTATAAATTGAAGAATATGGAATTAATGTCAAGTCTGAAATGTCTAAAATTAAGCAGCGTACCGATTGTTCGGGGTGTCTTTGTTGGAGGCGCTTAAACATATTTAAAATTACTGTTTGTAATTGAGGATGTAGATCCTTATTTGCAAACTCCCAAGAAGGAGACGAGGAAGAGCAAGAGGGTTGAGTAGTCACGTTTTCCACATCAACACGCACTGTTTCTGTCGCCCACGGTGTCCAAAACGCCATTCCGATTACAATTAATTATTATTATAAATATAAAAACGAACGGCAAATTATATGATTATGAAATTAACTTAAAAACAAACAAAACACCTCTATAACCTGTCTCGGTGATGTAAACCGTGCCAACACTGGTAAAAGACTGAAGACACGTGTTCGAGACGTTCTAGGACGGATCCAGTCGTCCAAAACGTTTATGAATCCACTACAGCACAAGCGAGAAAAGTAAACTATTGACAATATTTAGGCGTGTGACTTGCTCGGCGTGGAACTGGAATGGGAGGATTCAACAGGACGAGTTCGCTAAATAAAGTATCATGTATCGAGCATGCCGTATATGTTGTTATTGATCGATACCCGTATAAGCTTGGTTGTTACACTGGCTTCGTAAAGACTATATACTCTAACCCTAACCAGTAGCAATTGGAACACTCAATAAAATCTGAATTGACCGAGGACATTCGAAAAGAGCCCGTTATCTCTATACAAAACCATGGGACTTATTTCTTTGCCTATTCAGAAACGCACTGGTATATTTTAAAACGCAGGTGTACGTGTTCGTGCAGTCGCCCAAGTGAAATCGTATATGTGAATGTATGGATATCTACAGATAAAGAAATAAAGGGTCCGTTGGGTCGCAAATTTTTTTTACGACAGCGGCGCTTCGTTTGTATCTTCTTCTTCTTCTATGGAGCAGGTGTAGTCTTCTTCGGCACTTATACTCGAGAAAGCAGTGGTGTGTGTATGTATGTGACATTTATTTATGCTAAGTGAAAGTGAATTCATTATTAGAGTTATTATCCGTAATGATACGCCCATGGACGACCGGGCGGCACCACTTAAAAAGCCATAAGTGTTTTTGTTGGAGTTCCAATTGTGACTGGACATAGTATACGCTGGCTCGGGTAGCAGCTCATTAATTGTTTTTCGAATGATAGTTTTTTAAATTTTTTGGTTAAAAACTAATATAACGGGATGCTTTAATTTTTTGCCCTAATAACTGTTTTCGAATACTCACAAATTAATCCTCAGAAGTTATGATTCATCCTTGGAGAAAGTGCAAATGTGATTAGGGTATCCATAGAAACCGAAAATTACAGCATCTAATGGTCATTTTCGATTTTTCATTTGCTCAGAGTTCACATCTCAAAGATGAGGGTATATTGTCACACTAAGGGGCCTGATAGATCCGTAAGTGTAAACGGTTAAGTAGGTTGTAGCTCGGGGAAAGCAGGTTAAATGAACCAACGACATTTATTTAACCCACCAAAAGATGGTTAAAAGGGGCGATAAGTGACCTAACATTAGCATAACTGAAATAGGGTTTGGTCTGTTCTGGCCCGGACCAGACCAGAATAGACCTTAGCAAAACATAATAGAAGAGACCAGACCAGACCAGAACAGATCCTACCAGAACAGACCAGAGCACACCAGACCAGACCAGACCAGACGAAACTTAACATTAAATTCACAAGCGGCATGGTTTATATGATTCGAGAGTTGATGAGTATGTGAAACTTGACGACGGAGCCAAGTGACTGTTTTGTGTAACCGGTTACCTGCGCCGATTAGAATATACCACTCGATATTAAAAATATACTATTATTGTGGCGTGAAACTTTAACCCTTCCTTATCTTTAGACCTTTGCTGAAAATAAACATTGTATTAAACGTCTTCGCATTAATATATTTATACTTTGAGAACAAGGAATTGCGGTCTCGATAGAACTACTCTAGAATTGCGTGTTCTTCTATTCTTGATGACTAGTTGTTAGATTATGTTGACCTGTTATAACAACAAATAAAATAAGGTATACAAATGTATGTATAAGAGAACGATTATTTTATTAAACAACAACTTTGCTACATTAATAAAGATAATTTCTATTTTAAATTCAATTGTAATTGTTTATAGACAAGACAGAATAAGACGTAAAGAAAATATCTATTTTTTGCGATAAGAGATTGTTACTCAAAATTTACAATAACAGCTAAGAAAGTATTTCGAACTACATTGTAAGAATGCGTATACTCTATAGTGGTTCATTAAAGTGAAAGGAGCAAAAAATAAGTTACAATGTAAACATTTAAAAGACTTGTCATCTGTATGAATACGAACATGTATCTCCAAATCATTGTAATATGTCACATCGTAACACAACTTTTGTCACAATGTGAGCACTTGAAAAGTTTGTCATCTGTATAATAGGAAAATATCTCTTCACATACGAATAGGCAGAAAAACGAGCTAATATAATGTAAGGGCTTAAAAGTATGAACGCATAAGTTAAGTTTCAAACTAATAGAGTTATAACAACACTCGTTACATTATAAGCTCTTGAATAGCTACTCACATACGTGAAGGCGTTAGTGTCCCTTTAATTTAGAAGAGATAGAAAAACGTATCACATTGTGGGCATTTATAACGTTTAAAAGTACAATATGTCACTTAAAAAAAAAGAAAGGCGAATAAAAGCATTTTTAAAACACATTGTTGAACATGTTACGGCGTCCGTTAAGGCTCCACAGTGGTTGTGAGAATAAATTCATGAAAATCGCACGAGACCGATTGTTTAAATACAATACGGTGGTCAACCTATTGAAGCCCATCGATCAGACTGTCGGGCGATTATGGGAATGAAACCATCAGAATCGCATAAGAGACGTCTAAGCACAACATGCTATCTTATCGAAGTTCATCCTAAAGTCTCCCGAGTACTTGGCAGGATAAAACCTTTCCAAACACACCGCTCCTATCGGTACAGCTTAAAATAGTAGTCATTGTAACATGGCCTAATGTTACGGCTCCAGGACACTTAGGAGAATGAAACACTTCTCATTACGAAATAGCCATCATCTAAGTAAGTCTATCATCATGACAATACAGTTATCATCTTAATTTTATCCCACTACTAGGCTCTAGAATGATTGTGAGATTGAAACCATTAGAATCACATGAGAGCGGTCGTCTAAGCACAATACAATCGTCACCTTATCTCATGGTCCACTGTAATGGTTTCAGAGTATTTCGGAGAATGAAACCATCCCAAACGCAAGAGATCTATCGACAAAGCACAATACGGTGATCATCCTAACATGACTCACCGTTAAGATACTAGGACACATGTGACAATGAAACCATAAAAATCGCAAATGTGCAAATTCTGGTCCATAGTAATGACTCCAGGATACTTGGGAGATTAAAAACGAAATGAGGCACACTAGGAATGACCGAGAGGGGAAGCACAGCTTTATAATACATATATATATATATATATATATATATATATATATATATATATACATCTCATCATCATTATCATCAATCGGCTATTCTCGTCCACTGCTGGACATTACTGCCTCCCGTAGTAATTTCCATCCCCTTCTATCTTGAGCTGCGTTCATCCAGTTGGAATAGATACGCTTTATATCATCCGACCATCGGGTTGGTGGTCGTCCTCTGCTGCGGAATGCATCGACTACCGGTCTCCACTCTGTTACCTTTTTTGTCCATCTGTCGTCACTGACCCTGGCCAGATGTCCGGCCCAGTTCCATTGAAGGGTAGCAATCTTCTCTATGGCGTCGATTACTTTAGTTCTTACCCTTATTCTTGTATTGGAAACCCTGTCTCTCAGATACAGACCTAGCATTGCTTTTTCCATAGCTCTCTGTGCAACTCCGATTCTATTAACTGTCCGTCTTGTCAGGGTAAAAGTCTCAGCGCCGTAGTCAGCACAGGCAAGACAAAATGAAAGACTTTCATTTTAAGACAGATGGGGATATCTGATTTTAGGACATGACTTAACTCTCCGAAGGCTGCCCAAGTTAGTCCAATTCTTCTTGACAATTATTCACAAGTTTGGTTGTCTCTACCTAAGCGAATCTCATGGCCCAAATACTTATATGAGTGGACTTGTTCTATTTTTGAATTGTTGAGAGTTAAATAAGTACTTGCAACCAGATTAGTCATGAACATAGTTTTATTGGTGTTAACACTCAGACCCACCTTCTCGGAGGCTTGTTCAAGCTCCTGTAACATCATTTGTGCTTCTCCCAGACAATCTGTAATCAGTACTATGTCGTCAGCGAAGCTTAGGTGGTTCAGTTTTTCGCCGTTAATATTGATACCGAAGTTCTCCATGTTAGCACTTTTGAACATAAATTCAAGCAGGGTTGTAAACAACTTGGGGGAAATAACATCTCCCTGTCGCACACCTCGTCCTATCCTGACGCTTGGAGTGTCCTCGTGCAGTCTGATGCAAGCAGTTGCGTTTTTGTACGCATGTTTAATGATGTCTGTGTAGCGATGGTCAATTCTAGAGTCCGCCATAGCCTTGAACAATGCACTGTAATCAATTGTGTCAAAGGCCTTCTCGTAGTCGACGAAGACAAGAACTAAAGGTTAGTTGTACTCCACGCACTTTTCAATGAGGACCTTGATTGTATGGAGGTGGTCATTAACGCCGTAGCCGGCACGGAATCCCGCCTGTTCCCGTGGTTGGTAGAAATCTAGTTTCGCCGTCAGCCTCTTCGTTATGATTCTCATTAACAATTTATACAACTGGGAGAGCAGACTGGTAGGTCGATAATTTTGGATCTTCGCTAGATCTCCTTTCTTATGGATCAATATAACAACAGCTCTGTTCCATTTCTCGGGTGTTGTACAATATCTCAAACATGCGTTAAATAATTTACACAATAGTCTTAAAAGTGTGTTTCCCCCCATTTTGATGTGTTCGATGCTGACCGCATCATCTCCGGGAGATTTATTATTTTTCATGTCTTTGAGGCCGGGATTAATTTCGAGAACACATTCCAACTTTTTTCTTTCTTCCTCCATAACGTATCATGTATTCTTTTATATACAAGAAAACTACATACTTCAATAGATGGAATATAGTCTTGAAATTAATTCATAGTTAAGGTGTATACGGAACAAATGTAAGAGAATTGTTTCGTATACATACTTCAATGTTTCTTATTTTTCACATATGATAGTTAAGAAATTTCGTTTATGTAGATTACCATCTGCTTGAAAATTCTCCCATGTTAATCTCTCATAAAAAAAATTGTGTAGAAGCAGTCGCCATGGTTACCAAATTCTGACCTTACACTTTCCTCACGTATCGTGAACGGTCCCAGTGTTGCCACTTGTAACATAATTATGGAATTGTAACATAATTTTCCCTTAAAACTAAGACAAACGATAATGTGTAACATAATCGATAATTGTAACATAATTTTTAAGTCTAGGAAATTTTAACTTTGCAGAATTTATTCTTTCTGTAAGAAATCAATTTAAAAAATAAATTAAAATTATGTTATTTTATTTAATCAGTGCTGAGTGCTGACCCTTTTGGCAAATAAAAACAATAAAAGTAAAGCACCATCTATGTAAATATTACCGTACTTGGAATTCCCTCGACATGCCCTCGACTACATGGGTTTCCCCTTGTAACCTAATTCGCTGATTTCCTCGATTTCTATGTCGATGTTGGTTCTGCCTCCTGCCCCAGAATAACGTTTTTCTGAGCTTCTGCTGTGGTTCATTTTAAGTGTGTTAAGCACTTTAATCACAAACAATATTTTATTGTGTTTTACGTGCTAAAGGTGTTTTTTTTTAACAACATGGCAAGTACAAGTACTAGTGAATTCAAATTGATACGCGAACGCGATGATAGCTCTGACTCTGATTCGGAAAGAGAATCTAAGAAATTGAAGTTTAAAAATACGAACAGGAGAGAAAATAGGCCTCAGAAATATAGGTATGAATGGGAAAGCATCCCTGATTTTAAAGGATGGTTAAAATCTGTCAAAGGTAAAATTTATTTTACTGTTAAAATATTTGTTAATATATAATATACCTATTTTTTTAGAAAAATCCTCTCGTGCAAGATGTATTGCTTGTGATAAGGAATTTCAAGCAGATATAACTGTTCTGAAAAATCATAGTAAGGGAGTGAAACATTTAAAAAACGTAAAGAAGATTGCAGAAAATCAACCAAAGATTACTACTATGATATCTAAAAGGGACGAAACTAAAGATCAAGTAAGTAGGGCAGAAATAAAAATTGCTGCGCTATTGGCGGAACACAACTTGCCCATGAGATTTTGTGATCATTTGATTCCTCTATTAAAAGACACGTTTCCGGATTCAAAAATTGCGCAAGGGATGCAGATGGGAAGAACAAAGGCGACAGGAGTTATACAACATGTTTTAGCAAAATCACATTTTAATGAACTAGTTGAAGAACTGAAAATAAAAAAGTTTAGTATTTTGATAGATGAATCCACAGACATAGGTGTAGTAAAAAATATTTGTGTGTGTACGATACTTCAGTAACAAAAATGAAATAACCACAAAATTTTTTAATTTAGTCCAATGTTTCTCAAATCAAAATCCATCTGAAGCAGACACAGGCGCAACAGCAGAACTAATTTATAGCAAAATTAAAAGTTTATTTGAGTCTGCAAATATACCTTTTGAAAACATAATAGGTTTTGGCTCGGATGGTTGTAACACTATGTTTGGTGCAAACAATTCAGTAGTGAGTAGGTTAAAACTTAATTTCCCCGGTATTATAGTACAAAAATGTGTTTGTCATTCATTGCATCTTTGTGCCAGTGAGGCATGTAAAGTTTTGCCTCGCCACTGTGAAGACCTGGCCAGAAATATATATAGCTATTTTAAAAACAGCTCTAAGCGGCAAGCTCAGTTTACTGAATTTCAGACATTCTGTAATGTGGAGCCCCACAAAATTTTGCGGCCATCACAAACCAGGTGGCTCTCATTACTGATGGTAGTTGAAAGGATTATTGAACAGTGGAATCCTCTTCAACTGTATTTTGTGCGAGAATGGACTGAACATAGGTTACAAGCATCCGAAATTATTGCCAACAGACTGAATGATATAGAAACTAAACTTTTTTTCTTTTTTCTTCAATGGGTATTGCCCAAATTTGTTAAATTAAATGAATATTTTCAAAGTGAATCTGTCATAATAACACACGTTTATGATGTAGTTTGCAGCACTTATAAGGACATCTTGTCAAGTTATTTAAAACCATCATATATCCAAAAAACTGAATTATCTCAAATAGATCCCTGCAATGAGAGTCAGTTTATTGATTTAAAACAAATATATCTTGGTGTTCGTGTGCTGCAAACCATCGATAAATTAAATCAAAAAGAGCAAAAAGATTTTTACATTCGGTGCCGCCAATTTTTAATTACGGCCGCAAATGAAATTAGAAAACGGTTCGATTTTGATGATAATATTTTGTCAAAAATATCAATATTTGAAAAAGACTCAACACAGAAACCGACATCACTTTTTTCATTAATCAAGTTACTTCCTAGAATCGTAAATCCGGAAAACATTGAACTTATGCAAGAAATTGATAATCAGTGGCGACTGTATTGCCAGTCAGAGTTAAATGAAGAGGTAATTAATGAAACATTAATTGACAAATATTGGTACAAAATTTCCCAAATTCGTGACTTATCTGATAATTTCAGGTTTAAAGAATTGGGAAATTTTGTATTGGATTTGCTAGTACTTCCTCATTCAAATGCCGCCTGTGAGAGAATATTTTCAAAGGTGAACTTAATAAAAACAGATGTGAGAAATCGACTGTACAGTGGTACTGTAAATTCATTACTATTAGCCTCTCAAAGTGTAGACGGAGAATGCTATAATTTCAATGTTACACAGGAGATGATCAGATCCATCACATCTTATAAACACGATGAAGCTGAAAATATTAATATTCATTTTGATACGGAATAAAACTAATTTTAAGTTTTTGTGTTACTTTTTGTTATTTGATTATTTACAAGATTACCTATAAATAAACTTAAATAAGCATGACGTGTTTTTTTCCCAAAATAACGAAATAAAGAAAATTGTAACATAATTTTCAAGAAAATTCGATAATTTTGGTAGCACTGCACGATAATTTCTTCATCGGCTGGTGGCAACACTAACGGTCCGCCGGAGCTTTTTAGTAATTAACGTTATATGTCCGGGAACTCATACTTTATAGTAGGAATGAGATGTTTAAAGACGAGGCGACGAAGATACTTTTTTGTTTTAATTAATTTATTCATTTAATTTTTATTATTTATTGAATAATCGTGTCCTGTAAATTCGTTATCAAGTGCTTATTTATCGATAAAAACATGACACTGATTTAAACAAGTAATAAACCAGCCGTGTAATAATAATGACAATCAAACACAGATATTAAACCAGATATGCATCTACACGGTAAATAATATTAGTGTACATATTTCGATTATTCCTAAATCGATTTATCGAGATTTTTAGGTAAATCGCACTTTCATTCTTACACATATCATTAAATGACGCAATAAGGAATATAAACGCTATCACGTCAAACTGTGCTAATTACTTGCTTAGAAGTATGTGGTACCATTACGTGTCTGATACTTACATAAGTAGGTATAAAGGAAAGTGAGTACAGTGCGAATTTAATTATACATCCAATTTTAAATTTTAAAAAAATAATCCAATGTTATGTTTAATCTTCAAGCATAAAAATACATTAGCATCGGATTCTCTCCAAAAATGTGAACGAAATTAGATTGAAATCTATCCAGACCGGTCTGCAAATAGAACTGTCCACCTGTTATATTTTATAACACAACCGCCAGGTCGATTTAATAAAATAACTAGATAAAATCCGTCGATAGTGAAAGGAGGCCTAGTGAGACATGGACTTAAAATAAACAACCACATTTTGTATTGGAAAAACATGTTGTTTGTGGGTAAGATCTCGGGGAAGATGACGTTGCTAAAACGAATTGTTTTTCATTCAAAAAGTCGACCAAAACCATTCATAACATATCCGCGTCAATAACGTTCCAACTGAAGAACTCATCTAAGAATTGTATTTCTATTTTCATTTAGATTTTCAATTTCTCGTATAAATTTTAACATTGGTTTGTTCTAAATACACAGAAAGTCGTTGAATTTAAAATTGTTCAAATGTTGCTAAATAAAACTACAGCAATTTCAAACTAAAAAAAAATGGCGACGTGTACTTTAGACTACTTTCTAATATTTTATTGTAAGTATTCGATAATAGAATAATTAATTCAAATTAAAAACAATTCTTTAGGCGGATTTCCAGAGATTTTCGAAAAACCGGAAAACCTCGAAGTTTAGGAAAAAACATTGGAGCGGATTTTGAGACAATTTGCAAAAACCGAAAAAATTATCCCTTTAGGGATGATTTATCTAGAAATGTTAAAAAAATCATCATACACATTCGATAATAGAATAAATACTCAAAGTGTGGAAAAAATATATCGAAGTGGATTTCGGAAGATAGGCTTAAGTGAGAGGGATACAGTAATAGAAAAAAAAGTGTTATGTCACCTGATATACACACGGTCAGGAAGCGAAGCTTATTCCCGAATTTACTATAATACGTGGCACCCCGTAATATATAGTAAACATTCTTCAGGTTTATGATATAAATCTGCTGTTTTCACGAAATAAAAGACAAATTTGTTATAAATGAGAATGTACAACTAATCAAAACATTTTATGAATGTGTTAATAATAAACATTACATATTTTAAAATCGTTTATTAGCTCTTTGCAATATTTCAAACTCAAAGTTTCCAAAATTACGCTTATCTCCTCACAATCAAAAAAACAATAAAGATTAAAGGTGATAAGTTATACTATAAACAATTAATAAGAAAGTGAACAAAGTGAGAAAGGACGTGAGGTAGAAATAGGAATAAGATTGGGGATAAAAATTTTTCACATTGTGCGCTGTTATGGTCATGTCCAAAAGGTGGGAAATTTGGTTGTCCGTAAAGTCGGTTTACGGACGATAATTTTACGTGATAACATCATAAGAAGAAAACATTGATGAAAAGTGGCATACGTTTATGAATTGAATAGAATTATTATCACTAAATTATCATTTTCGCACTGCGGTTGGCCGGTCCAACTGGTCATTTTAGACACATTGTTATGACATGTGTGAAGTTGAACATTAATCTTGAACCTTACATGAATTGCTGCGCAGGATAATTGTTTTCATTGAATACTAAATGAAATCAGTCGACTTTTTACACGATCATTTATATCATTCATCATAATTTTTTAGTCGAAATTGTAACATAACTTATTATTACTGCACTCGTTGACCGATGCAATAACAAATATATGAGATGGTATAGCTAATCAAACTCTTAGAATGCAAGAATTAAATACCATATTGCCGCAATTGTTATTGTAATAAGCAATGGTATGCACAGTATATATTCAGATAAGTTTATAAATAATAGTCGGCAATACCGCTAACGTCCAGCTGTGTGTTGCCGCCGTCGCCGCCGACGGAGTGGAAGGGAGATAGACGCGTCATCTCACTCCCGCATGGCTCACATTGGTTGTGTGGTGCCGGTTTCTCTTTCACTCGGACGCTGTAGTGGAAGAGAGATAGATGCGTCGCAAAGCAACCGCCAAGGTCGATCTCTGTATATTGTTCTCGCTCTCGCTCGCACGCATGGGTCTGGCGTAACGTTACAATGTTTTCTGGGAAGTGTAGGTAGTCCGCATACCGATTTATAAGTCGTATATGACGTCAAAAATACAAGAAAACAAATTCAAAAATGTGCATAGAGCGCACAAAAGAATTCAAAATTATACACAAAATCTGATAAAAAATGCGTTTGCGCCTAAAAAATTAAAATTCAATTTTTTTAAGACTAATTATTTATGTGATATTCTGAATTGGGGAGAACTTTAGTATAAAAACAAACAACTTTTTGATGTAAAAACATATTTTGTCACGTTAAGCAGTAAATTTAAGCCTCGTGGGACTACGTGTCGGTTACATGTCGTCAGATCCCTCCCTTCCTGGGAGGAGGGGGCCAGATGCCAATGCAATGGAACGATTTTGTAAGTTGTTATTTAAAAACAAAGTATCTTCAGTGGTACCTTATGCAATTCACCCATCATTAGGAACCTTCATCCTCCAAGTATTTTATATGTGGGTTTCCAGAATTTGTTAATCTACTTTTTCTCGAAGGCATCTAGTAATTAAAAAGATACTATTTCATCATTGGAAGCATAGCTTTCTTATCGCGGGTCTCGCTCGGAGCGATGGGTCGCTGAGAGGTATGAACGCCGAAAAAACGAACGACCGTGACGACCCGAACGACGCTGATGTGCCGCGCTACGATTCGTTCCGTTGTATAATACCTGTATATGTAGTTGTAGATCTTTCACACACACGCTCCACTACCACATATTTTATACCGCATGGTACACGCAGATACGTGCGTATTATTAATAAATATATACTAATAGATACCTATACGGTTTGCTGTAACATAGTAAACACGTGCTCTCTTTATAGCAATATGTTACAATACTTCAATTAACTTTTTTTTATTTATTTTTCCATTATTAAATGTACATGCATTTTTCATATATTTATTCGATCCACTTGCAGTGCAGTACTGAAAGCTATGCTTCCCCTCCCGGTCATTCCCAGAGTGCCCCGTTTTAGTTTTTAAATAGTATATATTTTTATGCGGTATATAGTTTAAATGCCTTTACTTATGCACAAATGCCAGGCGACTCACGACGCCTCGCTTTTTGTTTAATATAGAAAAAATAATAGTTATACAAGTATTAAATGTATCATTGACAGGAATAGACGAAATGGTAGAAAAAAAAAACGATGAATACAAAAAAATAATAATTTTTGTTCATTAATATTGGCACAAAAAGCATTTGTAATTATTTTACAAAATTTTCTCGAAGAAAATCTTATCGTCTATCCGCGACCATATGTTTGAAACTAGAATATGTTCGTTCTACATTTACGGAAGTAACAGGAGTATATTTCAATTCCTGTATAATATTTGGATTTGTAATAATTTCACACTTAAAATCACCGATAAACATTGTACAACAATTTTAAGGCTTTTCTCAATGAGTATCTTTAATGTGAGAAGATGGTCATTCGTTCCATAATATAATATTATAACAGTATATTATGTTATAATATTAATATTAAATATAATATAATATTTTTATAGTAATTATGATATCTTTATAGAGTACATCAACACTAGTTTCTCCCAAAGTTGATTCGTCAATTTTAAAAAATTGATTTTAAATGAAAATTATTCAGTATTTTTAATGGAATCTTGATGGCAACTTTGCAGAATTTTTCATTAAACTGTTGTTTAGCACCTTGTTTTAATTTGTTTCACATTGCAATGTGTTTTCCATTCGTAAGGTGTTGCTCCACAATGAATTTTTTTGTCAGCATAAATCTAGATAAAAAGAAAGTACTCTTAATTATTTGGTTCCTTATACTTAAAAGAAGATTGGAACTGACAGAATTGAAAACTGATATATAAATTTAGGAGCTTTAATTAATGAAGGGTTATTCCGATATCGTGGAATGGGATATTATTAAAACGCCATTCTGTGTGACTATGAGGGAGGAAGGTTAAAAAGTGTGTAAAAACAGTGTCACGTAATTTTTGAATTTTCTCAAATGATATTAATTAAGATCTGGGTACATCAAATAATTGGAATATTAATATCAAAGTAATTACCAATTAATGTAGTTAGGAGGTGTATACGTACTTACTATTTTAGAACATACAGTACAAAATTAATTGTAACCATCCCACTTCATCTCACTATATAAGGTATTATCCACATTTCAATTAAATTTGTTTTGGATATTTAAATTTTCCGAGCAACAGTTCAATTCAATTTGCCAAAAGGTACTGACAAATTTAAATATCAAATACATAGTTGTAGAAAGCCCATCGTCTCCCAATTGGTGTACAATAGGTAAAAACTTCGGCGAATATCGCCCACTGCAGACCAACAGATACAAAAATAAAACTTAGGCAGTCTTTGAAGAAGAATATGTGGAATATTTACCTACCTTTTTTCCTATCTGATAAGTTACTTTAACATCCAGCATACTTCAAGAAAAAAATGTACTTTATATTTTTTCCGACCTTTGATCATGTCATTGGCGTAACGATAAACATGCGATGTGGATAAAATTACATGTTATAAATTTTATCGTATTATGGCAAGCAGTTATTTACGGCAGGAGTAGCGTTGTGAGGTTGATAACCTACCACTGACAAATGTTTCATAAGAAAAAATGGAAAAAATGATGATTAAACATCGGAATATATTCAATTAAAGTTCTATTAAGTTTTAGTAACAATCCATTGTGATTTCGTACAAAAACTTTTATTTTGATTTGAACATTTGTTATGATATATTCAAAAAAGCTTGTTAATAAATAAGTTGACATAATTAACATGGTTATTGTAATAATACTAATTACTGTAATAGTTACGCTAATTGTAATATCATCATGTAATTGTCATGAATGAACATTAACTAACATGTTAATTCACATAGAGTTATAAAATATAAATTTTCCAAGCCTCAACATCTCTAGGGCTTAAAAACAATATACCAAGTGTTCATTCTAAACTACTGCCCTATTTCAGAATTTCTATCTTTAGATTTTGAAGGTAATCTTTGATAATCTTTGAAACTTTGAATTTGTCTATGCCAAGTTTGGGTTAAATGAGATTCACTTACGATTATTATTACTTCTGGGCAAATATTTTTGGCTCCTTCCAGGATTGCTTCTTTAAAATCACAAACAATTTCTTTTGGTTTTAATATCAAATTTATAGAATAATAATATGCCACAAGTAATTCACAAGATTTTGAATAAGTTTGAGATTGCTTTTCTGGAATTAAAATGATAGCTAAAAGAACGTAGTGTCCCTGTTTAACTGTATATATTGTGAATAACTGAAAAAAAGCAATATTCAAATGCATCATAAATAAATATTTTTGTATCAGAACATAACTCCAATATCCAACATAATTCCATTTTCATGTTTGACGAATTTAAAATAGTTTTGTATCAGAACATAACTATTTTAAATTCGTCAAACATGAAAATGGAATTATATGGACATCTCTATCATTGGCTATTAAAAAAAATTTCATCTTTAACTACCAGATTACTTGATAAGTTCAAAGACCTTAAAATACGAGTTGCAATCGTTAATTCACTAATTAGTAGTATTATTTCGAGTCGACGACGTCGACATGATATTAATTTGGGTCGTTGCAATTTGGTAAATCGGTAAAATAAGCGTTGAGGAATGTGATAATCTGCTGAGTTGAACCGGTGGTCATCGACCGATTTGACAACCACTTACCCACGCTAGAGAAGATTTCAACCCAGAATATTCGTTTAAATATTGGATCCGCACATAAAGATAGTTAGTTTAGTTTCAACAATTGGTAGTATTGCTACCGCCAGTCGTTTTGAATAATTCTTACGTCAACCATGATGTGAATTTCTCTCTACCCTACATATCCCCATTAATTTTGCCGTCATCATTCCTCACAGGAACGTGGATATCTTCTTAAACTGGTAAAATGTATAAAATACTTCTTGTTCTATACACTGTTTTCCGGATATTTTCTTTGTCCTTAGCTGTAATATCCACTTCTGTAGCTTCCTTTATGGCCCAATTTATTGGAATCATAAATATTTTCGTAGAGGATAGGATAAATATCTTACTATCTTCCTCTTTCTTCTGTTTTGTGTTTTCAAAAGATTATTATGAAAAATGCGTTTTAATAAAAAATATGCAAATTGAAGTGATGAGTAAATCAATAAAATACTTCGTAAATTAATCTTTATCTCTTTTCCATCAAAGTTTTGCTTAGATAAATGGTTGTGAGCTCTACCTATTCTGTAGTAAAGCTTCTGAATTATCTGCAACAGAACCAAAATTAGGAGTGAACTGAGGTATTACTTCTGGTTTACTACATTTACCTACTTACCTGATGTTTTTTACATATCTCTTAATGATTTTAATTCCGAGAAAATTAAAATCAAATCACAACTATACCGGGGCCGTGTGACGCCATTAAGTAATCACCTGAAAACTTAATACTCTCATTGGAGCTTAGTTTTCCTGGGACCATTTCAAAATTTTCCTTAGCGTTCCAAGGTTACTCCAAGGACCGCTTAATTGACCACCAGCAGTCGTGAGTGGTAGAGTGGTACTCCTTACTAATCGCCGCATTGTAGGTTTGTGGATCCTTTTCATGGACTCTTCAAGGTAGTTCTTTGATTATCATGTATGTTATGCCGATCCGTTCTGGTGCCTTTTTTGATAGAAGGGTTTTAATAACTTACTCGATCTTCGCCATCGTTGTAAGTCGTCCTCATATTTTCTGCGTCTTATCACTGAAACATAAACAGTGTGAATTACATTCATAGCAAATTTCGAAGCCGTGCCATCCCGCGTATTTTGTCCTCCTTGCTTACACCTTACACGTTCAAGATAAGGAAAGCACCGTGAAATATGTATTCTTTTTTGCTGTTATATAAGGTTTTTTAATAGTATTTTAATACACATTATACGTGTTGGCAAAACTTTGGGTTCATTCTTCCTTATGAATAATGGCCAACTTTGAGCGATGGGACAACCATCTACACTCACGATTTAAGATTACGGATTAACACCGCCAATTTTCCGACCATCCCGCACTCTGAAGACCCTTATCAATTAATCACCAGCGGCGTTGATGAAACCGAGAATTTTCCGACCATCATAGATTGTGATCGCGTATTTTCCGCCGTCCCGCAGTAGTAGGATTAGTAGGATCCTCGTTAATGAATTACTAGATTCGCCCATATAATCACAAATTTTCCGACCGTCGCGAATTACAATCGCGCATTTTCCGACCTTGCTGCACTAATAGAACTCTGTCAACTAATTACCAACACCGCTGAATAGAACCGCAAATTTCCCGACTTTCGTAGATTAATATCACGCATTTCCGATTCCTCTCGCGGTCTTGATTCCAACCACTTCAGTTAGGACCGTCTCAATGAAATTCACGTAGTATTCCAGACAGCAATCACGACGTAGTTAGCGCAAAATTGTTTGCATTGATTAAATTTTTTCCATTGGATTGTCAATAGCTATATTAATTTTAGACATGTGTAAATAATTAGAATGGATGTAATTCAAGTTTTCTACTCAGAATTCATTTTAGCACCAACCCATTCCTAATTTTAAATACGCAGAATACCTTTCTAGATACCAAATCCAAACGCTGCCTGGTAATTTTTTATTTGTTTCTTCCTTCGTCGTAATGCAATGAGGCTAATTTTCTGCTTATGTTATAAATAGTAGCCAACTATTCCAAAATATGATTTGAATATTTCCTGTCTTCTGCGTTTTATTTTCACTGAGTAAACTACTGCAGGTCTCTAAGAGAGGAATCCCTTCAAACCTGGCGCCCGAGACATCCGTACTGTAAAAACTTATCCGGAACTCCGAAAACTCGAAAAGTGACAAATTCTTTAAGTAATCAGCCCTTTCCTCGGTGTTTAAATATGATTTACAAATTTTTCCAACTATCCGCAGTTATTTCCATACAGATGTTTTTATCAATTCTATAACCGAATTTGACAAGCTCGTAGATTTATTATCCATTCGTACATCCTTCTTTAACTGAAGCCATTTCAATTCTAGGGAATTAAATGTAAAATTGCAATAGTGCAGCTTTAGAGTTCTTCAATCCTTTACGTAAGTAGGTATTTAGCATACCGACCACAGATATCTTGTCCTAACGTGCACGATCAACAATTTCTACGCTTATTCGTAATCTTCACTTATGCCCTTTTACAATCAGTGCGGAACATAGTAGAAATACATTCTTCACACACCACTTCATGTAGCTCTCTAAAATATTAGATCATTACCAAAAATATTACCAGATAATTATATAAATTATTGTAACTGTTAACTATTGGCGATTTAAAATAAGTTTTGAAATAAAAACCCTATATTTAAATAAAAAGTTATATTGCCGCCTGTATGACACGTCAACCCATCCGCTCGAACCGAATCTCTCCTCAATACATTTTCGGATTTCAAGCTATTCCGGGCACCTAAATCTTTAGCCAGCTTATCTATACCTTGGATCAGCGGGTTACTCAACTCGGTGACTTCACTCGTGACTCCACTCCTATCCGAGCTTCGAGAGCATCCACCCAAGCTATGGGGCTGCTCCCCCAATTCCACACTTGGAGAGCGTCTCCTCGAGCTACGGGAACGTTCTGCTTTTCTGGATTGCCTCGGAACCTTTCGGGCACCCTTCGACCTCCGCTCTGAGTGGCGTTCCCTCTGCGGGGAACTCCTGGAGGATCTACGTGGCTTACCTATTTTTTTGTCACCACTTCGCTTTACGCACAAGTTGCCAAAAGGTCTTCGCGGATTCTGATCCCACTTCTGATGGTAACGATTAGGCCGAATCGTTAACATAACGTTTTTAGGAAATAAACATATACCACCGCTGTTCTAATTAGCTCGCCAGCAGCAATTCCATTCTGTTTATTATATGTATGTTTGCTTAATCCCTAATTATTCATTATTTATTATCTAACTACTGTCAAAATAAGATTAATATTTATGTTGGAGGAACAAACAGTGCTGCTCAGTTGAAAGAACTGATTTTTTTATACACGTATGACATGAAAAAACCGTTCAAATTGTTAAATAAATATTTTTGGTAGGGCATTTTCAATGATATATGATATTCAACCTAGTCAAACCGAGCTAACCTAATCTTATGAGCTTATGTTATATTTTTTGGCCATTTTTTAACAACGGATTGACTACTAAAGCAAATGTCCACACGCACTTACCGCATCCGGCCATGAGCGACCGAAGGAGAAGAACGTAAGCGATTCAAAAGCGCACGAAAGTCAAATAAAAGCACAAAAATCGAAAAGCTATAGATACAGGAACTTCTTTCGCGACGCACACTAGAGAGCTGCGAAAAGTAATGGAGTTCATGCTGTTATTCCGCAGGGAATCTCGCACCACAGGCATAATAGTTAGTTGTCGATGTGTGTATTATGAGTTAATAGAAAATTTGTGCTTGTTGATATTGGTTCTGTGTTTGAAGTTTCAAAAACTAGAAATGTTATTAGACGATATTTTGTTGTTAACGCTGTTATTATTAACGTAAGTACAAATTTAAGCGTTATTTGGCCTCAAAAGTTATTTATTTTATTTTAAAGGTATTTATATTAAAAGCATCTTTTGTTGCATGATGAAGAGGTGACATAAAAATTTGCCCAAAGGCGTTTGCTGCAGAACTGGATCCTTCTTTCTTCTTCTTCATGTGCCCTGTCAGTATCATCCGACGTTGGCGATCATCATAGCGAAGGCTTCACGGTCTTCTGCCATGTGTAGGAGTTGTCCTGTATTTCGGATACCGGTCCAATCTCTAATATTTTTTAGCCAGGAAACTTGCTTTCTTCCGACACCTCTTCTACCTTCAATTTTTCCACACATGATCAGTTTTAGGATCCTATAGCGACTTCCTCTTAACACATGACCCAGATAAGACATTTTCCTATGTTTGACAGTCCTTAGTAATTCCCTATCCTTATTGATTCTCCTTAGTACTTCTTCGTTGGTTATGCGTGCTGTCCAAGGTATTCTAAGCATTCGTCTATGTATCCACATTTCTAGTGCTTCTATGCGATTCATTGTTGACAATTTCAGGGTCCAAGCCTCCACTCCATACAACAAAACCGACCAAACGGATCCTTCTTTATTAAAATTATATCGTTATATGTCTTTAGGATCCATTAACCACAATAATAAACCCCAGGGCGTTTTATAAGCAGAAAGTTCTCCCAAGCTTTACAGTTTCTCCTAAATGCATCTTCTTATAGGATCTCTTCATGGTAAACTTACTAGAAATAACTGCAACTTCTCACTTAGTCAGCTATCAGATAACTCATCGCGTTGAAATCTAGTGAATTGCGAAATATCATAATAAACGTCCTACTACCACACAGTAATTCTGCCCATCAGATATTTGGCAGTCAATAAAACGCATACATAAGTACTTGCTTACTTATTATTCGTCTCTAATGATAGAAATTATTACAGAAAAATAGGGAAACACACAGAACTCCTAATCGACTTAGAAAATGCATACTCAAGAAATTACCCTTTTCTTAATTCTGGCAACTCAACGAAAGTACAACAGCAACCGTGCCCCTCAATCTAAATGGGGAAAGAATTGAGCAAAGAAATTCTCGCTACAAAGGGGTTAAACAAGACTGCTGCCATTCTCCCGCCCTTTTTAAGGTTTATATACATCAATCCCTTTTAAAATGGCAGAAACAGTTTAAAAATATAGGAATAGATTAGTGATGACATACCCCATTCCCTATTCTTTGTCGACGATCAAATAAGGGTAGCAGAAGATATTGACGACTTAAGTTACATGGTACAAAAATTACATGCACCATATGACGAATGTGGACTGAAAATTAACGGGGAAAAAAGTGAATATCTTGCTGTTTGGAAGAGGTCTGGGATGTAAGTACTAGAAACAAAAAAACTTACAGGCTACAGAAATTTGTTACATGAGAACAAATTGTAGATTGACAAGTATGGATAGAATCCGCAATGACGGCATTAGAGAAAGAATGGAGCTGGATAAAGACATAAATGAAATACACAAAAGAAAGCTGATATGGTTTGGTCATGTTAACAGGATGTCAGATAAAAATGGCCTAAGAGAATATTAAAGTGGACACCAACCGAAAAAAGAAAAAGAGGACGATCCAGGAAAAGCTGGAGAGACGATTTTTCTCTTCTTATCTCTATTGTATTTCTTCTTCTACATACCGAGGTTATATGGTTATCTCGAGGAAAGATACGAAATGCGTACTTTTTTAGAACACAATCTAATTCATCAGATCCACAATATCATACACAATCTGATTCTAATTGAAAGGCCGATTATTTGATAGAGATTAGTTGCTTAAAATTGTTTATTTATGCGGAATTCTGCACAACTCAATGACTTTAATTCGACCGCTCAAAGCAAGTCAGAGTATTTAATAATGAGATTGATTATATCTCAGCAATCAAAGAAGGATAAGGTTGATGTATGACACATGTATTAAAGAAATTACGCAGCACATTATAAATTTCAGTGAAGCTTTCAATCGGTATGATTGAAGAGCATGCTGGTCAAGTAGACAAATGAATCGTGGATGGATTTAAAATCCATTGATGGTCAATGCACGACCTTCCACCAAGTCAGCAGAACAATACTACATGGGGTCCCTCTTAATAAATGAATTTTGTGACCTACTGGCTAACGGAAGACGTTAAATGTCTATTGTTTCTTAAGGCATTTGTTGGAGATGTTGGCCTACCTGCCGAAATTCGTAATATGGTAAATTTACAAATGCTAGGGAGAACTTTAGAATGGACAAAGTAAATTAATTAGTATTTCAAAAAATAAAGAATATCGTTCAATCCGCGATGAATTCAACAATTTAAAATGTAACTGAAAAAGTTTATGATACATTTGGAGTTCATATGTATGGTGGAAAAGCTTTTGGTAACCATTTCTTCCATGGAGAGGAAAAATTTTGAAGACAAATTACACTAATTTCTCTTTAATTATTTTAATATTTAAATATTTGATATATAGTATTAATAGTATTTTATTAGTATTTATGTATGTATGTATGTATTTTTATTTTTATTAGTGTATTTTTTGTATTATTTGGAAGGGAAAATCAGATAGCATTTTTTTTATTTGGAGAATGGAAAGAATGCGTGGCATGGAAAAGCTTTGGAGTTCTATTTAAATTAGAATATATATGATCATATGTTTTTGTAATAAAAAAATATAAAAATGTGCTTTCTTATTTTCTGGTCCTTATATATGTATTATAAAATAAGGATCAGAGGTACCTAGGGATAATAAAGTTTACTTTTCGTTTTCAATGAAGTGTATCTTATCTGAGTAGGTAAATATGTCAATTACTTTTTACTTATAACATGTTTTGACTTCTATTAAATAAATATTTTGAACTACTATCTTTCCATTTGTTTTTCACTGATCACATGTATGTGAAATTTTGCAAATAACGTCGCTAAGTTTAAATGTGATTTTGTGATAGAAATTTTGACGGGACAGCCAAATTCATATTTGGCGAGGAGGACTAAAATTTGAAAGTACGCTGCTGCACAAAGGCCGTATTGGTACTTCTACCATTTGCAAATTACATATATGTGGAAAACAGTGTTAGCACATACAAAATACAAAATAATGAATACCACCAGAAACTTGATGTTAAACCTGATATTCAACTGTCATTTCTAATGCCTAATATTAAGAATATCTGCGATAATAGAAAGCAGTACCACTCATCTGATTGATATTGAAATTTTATTTATTTATTTTATTTACATGTTTAAACAGTAATGGGTAAAATTTTGATAGGAAGTTTTGGGTTAATTTTAAATTACATTTTTAAATAACATAAATAATACATACTTGAAATAATTATCAATTTCGTTGCAAGTACTTTATTTACAGATGTAGAACTAGACACATTATAGCCTTAAAAGCTAGTTCTAGTTCTAATGTAAGGCATCTACCTATCAATTTTGTATTTTTTTGTATATTTTGAAAGATAAATATCTCAAGGATACCTTTAAAATTTCACATCGCTATTTTTTATTGTTTTGAATGCGTATTACTTTTGTCTCCCCTCGATATATCGAACGTACCTATGTGTAGCGTAAAAATTTAAAACGCGTTTTTCTCGAAACGTACTTTTTTCAAACATTACCCAAATTGCAAAAACCATAAATTTTGAACTAAAGTCAGGTCAGTGCAATAGTTTATACTCAAAACAGTTATTTTTTGTATGATAACAGATGAGTATTTTGGTCACAATGTTCCCAGGCGAAAACCTTTTTTCATTTAGCTGCACTAAAACGTTGTGCTGGGCAGCCGCCATTTTGCTTTTATATTTTTTTTATTAACGGAACTATAATTTTAAAACCTAAGTAAATAAGCACACATACGAATAATTCCCTTTCCATTCTTACTTGGGACAGCCAAAAAATCGTTAATACCCACATAAGCCTATGTAACATATGCTGCAATGTACTGCAAAAAGTCAAAAGAGCGCTCGTTAAATACTTACGATTACAGCAACCCCGCAATAATACTCGACACAGATATGCAATTCTTAATGCTTGTGTGGCGATTGCAAACCGCTCTCACCAAATACATGAGGGTGGCCGCACGAAGTGTCCTAAATAAATACTTTGCTTTGGTATAGGGCAAAAACCACTTTTTAAATGGGCTTGGTACGTCGGCACTTTGTATTCTGTCGCCATGTAACTGTATAAGAGATATACAAGTACTCTCTTGTCAACACTTGTGAAAATTTATATAGTTTTAATTTTTTTCGTGGCTGCTTACATTACGTTTGGATAGACTATACTATACAAAATTACCTGGTAAAGACATATCACTAACTTAGTAAATTAGTATGAATCCTCAATGTGGTTTGTAAAAATGACTAAAAAGACTCACGTGACTTTAGTGTAAAAAGTCTCGTAATTGAAATTATTCTTTTATGGAAAAATTAATTATCCGTGATTTCAAGAAATGAATTTTTTTTTTAATTGTAAATGTTAGAAGCATATTTTATGAACAAAACAAGATATATATTAAAAATTTGTTCAAAAAATGTTGTTTGTATATACTTAATATGTAATATTGTAACACGAAATGTAAACAGCAGCGCGAAATGTGTTTACTCTTATCGGACCTCGGCGGCTTACCTCAAAGGAACGCCGCTACGCTTAATTGAGTCCCGGCAACATCTTATTAAGGAAAAATGATGTATTACCTTCTGGACCTTTCTACATAAAAACGAAGGTTCGAGTTATTTCAGGAACTATTGCGAATACAATTGAGGTTTATATAAGCGGGCTTGCGGTCGGAGAGAGAGATTAGACGTGAAGCCGCGAGTTAATAAATAAGGCCAAAGACGGACCAGTGAAATAAATTACATTTAAGAGTGATATAAATTAATTAGTTAAGATAAATTAAGTAGTGTGTCTTGTATAATTGGGATAGTGTAAAGAAATTAGAAATAAACGTTACAATATAAAATATAGAAATAAAACCCAATCACCTAAAAATCAAAAGTGGAGAAACGAGTCATTATCGTGCAAATTTTGAACTGGTAAGTCGAAGATAATTTCTGAATATTCCATGAAGCATTACTAAGTAAGTATTAAAATCAAAATCTTTAGAAGGCAATCGTAAATCAAATAATACAGAAAGTTATTCAGAGGCGTGTAATTTATTGAAGTCAACATGTGAGTACAGAACACAAGATTCAAGACTATGTTGATGATCAAACATTATTTAAAAACCCTTTAGTATAGGGGCTTTAGATTGTCCCTAATAAAGGAATCTTTTAATTAGAACACTACTTCATGAAGGAAAAATAAATAAAGTATTTGGGTTAATCCTTTAACTTCATTAGAGAGTTAATGTAATCAGTTTTTCGATCAATTCTTTTCATTTTATGTAATATTTGCAAATGTTTTAAGTAGCCTCTACTGAACAGCGAGAAATAACAAGCTCACGTATAGACTTCTGATACCGAGTACACTTTAGGTAATCATTATGCATGTCAGCAATAACATTTAGTTAAAAAATACAAAAAGTAAAAAATTTAGAACAGGTCAAAGAGGAATGTGATTTATATTGGATAAATCAGTGAACTAATTATTATGCTCAATTACCTAAGGTGCGTATTTTGTTTTCGATACACGTTCTTGTGATTTTGGCTACACGTTATGTTCTCAGATGAACTTCGGAGATTACATTACTTTTTGTCTCCATCCTTTAAGAGAACTACAGCCTTATAATCTGTTCATCAGGCTCAGCACTTCAGTCACTCAACATATCTACGACAACTACAGAACTCCACTGTACAATCCATCTATTACTGCAATACCATATATAGATATACCATAGATATACGTCATGCCAGCATAGCCGAACCCCTCTCTCAACAGTCAAGTTTCCAACTTGAGTGTCCTGAACGACAGAGCCATGAAGGTCATGCTTCGGAGGATCATGCGCGAGTGAATCGACGCATAAGTACCCTCGTGAGAAATGGAATGTACCAATAAACCGGCAAGAATGTGCTACTTCATCGAGAATAACATTCTGGAATGCCAACAGGTTCGAGACAAGGCTGCACGAAATACGTAAATCCCTAATACATGCAAATGGTTATGTCCTAGCGATGCAAAAGACTAACTGACTAAGGTGAAGGGACAAACCCAAGGCCCCAGGTATGACGCTTAATCACTTATCTAAAGAACAGAGGCAGAGTTGGAGAAAGTGTGGCGCTCGATCGACACTACGGAAACATCAGAGCTACGAATCACTACGGGACGGCTGTACCAATTACCAGGCAACACCCTGTACACCATACTGCCAGCTGGACGTGGGACACTTCTGGTAAGCGACCCCAACGCAAAGACACTGGATGGAAATAGCAGAAACCTCAACAAGGAGCATGCTTTGAGCCGATGCATGGGAAGGCGCGGAGACATCTTCAGCTTTGGCCCAATGGCACATAGCCATGCCAACAGCGAAAGCAGACAGGATGTAATCGACATGGTGTTGTTGAGAGGCGTCACTATGCCGGTCGACGTCCATACATTCCACGAGGGATCATCGCACCACAACCCGATCCTAGTGACTTTACAGCGAAATAGACCACACCGTTACCATCGTATAGTGGACTGGGAGTAACTCCACGGATCGCAGCAAAAGGTAGCCTTAGAACCGATATCGAGGATTGCAATTAGTCCAGAGCTCAACACGGCGACCATCGACCTGACTGAACGGGTTCAAACTGTTCTGGCAGTAAACACAAGAGAAACTCCCTGCAGAGTTTTGAGTAGGTATGGTTAAATTTCTTTAGATCTGCAGGAGATGATCTGGAGGGAAAACCTAATGCGCAGGCCCAACAAGCTGGGTTCTGGAACCTGTCCAAAGTAATCGTGACCCGACCAAATAGCCCCTACAAAGCAGCTATTACAAATTCTCAAAAGAAATCTGTTGGCAAAAATATCTCATTAATCATTTTGCGGCAGATTTTTGACAAACAGCTTTAACTGAAAAATTCTGTTAGAATAGCCACCCGTTTTTATTATCGCCGTAATTATGTATTCCGAGAATACCGATAATCCCTTGACCGTTCCTTCATGAGGGGCGATCTTATATCTCTAAAATATCTTTATCACGAATGTATTGAAGGGCAAGAAAAATGGGTAAGAGGGCAAGAGAATACGCAAATTACGTGAAATCCCATCTAAAAGGGCAAGGGAAATCCTTGATGACCTTTCGTACCGATACACTTCCTACCTACCTGTCTTAAGCCGCGGCCGAAATTTCTTGTAAGCTTATTTAACCCTTCAATAATTAAAGCAGGTACCCTCATTATTTGCGGCCCAAAGTTCGCCCGCCGTTCATGAAACATCTTTTACACTACCTGTTATTTATTAGAAGACAATTATTATATTCTTTGATAAATTAAGGAAGAGGATAAGGGGAAGCTCCGGGAATGATAACTTAAGCGTCCTTAAGCACTTTGGGTGGAGGAGTGTAGTTGCTCTCACGAACGTTATCAACATGTTGCGACTTTTTCATTTTTATGAGCTATGAAATCATCATTTCATATGATGATCATCATATGAAATCATATGATGATTTCATGATATCAGCTTATCATGAAATGGTGATGCTCTCTAAGATAAATCAGGATCTTCTCTTTCCTCAAAACTATCGCAGGATCATCCTGCCATAAGCAATATTGCCGAAATGGTAAATAAACCAAAGAGTCCTGGATCCACCAAAGCCCTCAGGATACTACCAAATGAGCAGTTTAGTTTCCGCGTGCAACACTCGACGGAGTTTCAGGTCATAAGGATTGTCAGTGAGTCACTTTGGCGACTCTTTAACTTTGGATACTCTGGTGAAAATCATCGATTTCTTCCTACGGAGCAGGAAACCTCAGCGGGTGAAACTGGAGCATCAAATTCAAGGAAGCAGGGGTCCCCCAGTATGCAGCGTTCCCTCCACTTTTGTATGTGAACTACACTTCCAATATCTGAAAGCAGTATGGTGACGATGTACCTCCAGCGAGCAGCCCCCAACATCGAAGAATGTTGCATCAAGTGGAACGTCGCACTAAATACGGAGAAGCCTCAAGCCGTTTTAATACAACTTTGGCGGCGCAAACCAGTTGAGAAAGTAAGATTCTGAGGCAGAGAGATCGGATGGACTAATTTCTAATGGATGAATTAAAAAGGTCTAATTTCAATAGCTAATTTGCCGGCGCAACAAGCTCAACATCTCGAATAAGTTGATGCTGATCAAGATTGTCTTAATATCCATCCTGACCTACACCTAAGTGGCATGCCGCCATGTCGCTCAGAACTACAAAAAGCGGCTCTTCGCCGAGGAGACGCCACATCTTTGAGGACTTTCAATACCAGCCCTTAAAACATGCCTATTAAGCCACATCATCCACTTCATAAGTCAGCATTTACTATAGGCTCATATTTTATTGCTAATTTATTGCTAATTTATTACGCAAACCACGATTTTATTGCTCCACCCCTTAGCGAGAAAAAGGGGCTAATCTGACATAAGACTTAAGCCACATTATCCACCCCTGTATCTGCGGAACCGTAAGAGATATATACATAAACCAAGCGCCATATTTTATTGCTAATTTATTGCTGACGATCGCGACTAGTAGCGCAATCCCAGGCTCACCCCTTCAACCCTTAGTAATAAACTCCCCCTGAAATATTAGCAAAATTGTAACAAAAAATGTATGTCCCTTAAATGCAGCCTGGGATCTTTATTACTATTTAATTTGTGATATTCCAACGAAAGCATGATTTTATTGCTTCACCCCTTAGCGAGAAAAGGGGAAAATCTGACTTAAGAAACAACCCCAACACCTGTATCTTCGGAACCGTAAGAGATATATACATAAATCAAACGGCATATTTTATTGCTAATTTATTGCTGACGATCGCGACTAGTAGCGCAAACCCAGACTTACACCTTCAACCCTTAGTAATAAACTCACCCCCGAAATCTTAAAAAATTGAAACAAAAAATGTATGTCCGTTAAATGCAACCTGGGATCTTTATTACTATTTAATTTGTCATATTCTAACAAAAGCATGATTTTATTGCTCCACCCCTTAGCGAGATATAGGGGATATTCTGACATAAGACACACCCTCAACACCTGTATCTCCGGAACGGCTAGAGATATATACATAAACCAAACTCCATATTTCAGTGCTAATTTATTCCTAATTTATTACGCAAACCACGATTTCATTGCTCAACCCCTTAGCGAGAAAAGGGGGATAATCTATTTTAAGAAACAACCCAACACCTGTATCTCCGGAACCGTAAAAAATATATACATAAACCAAGCGGCATATTTTATTGCTAATTTATTTCTGACGATCGCGACTAGTAGCGTAATCCCAGACCCACCCCTTCACCCCTTAGCAATAAAGTCACCCCCGGAATATCAGAAAAAATGAAACAAAAAACGTAAGTCCGTTGAATGAAGCCTGAGATCTTCATTATTAATTAGTTTCTCATCTTCCAAAGAAAGCGTGATTTTATTGCTCCACCCCTTAGCAAGAAAAAGTGAATAATCTGACTTAAGACTCACCATCCACATCTGCATAACCGAAATCGGAGGAGATATATACATAAACCAAGCGGCATATTTTATTGCTAATTTATTACTGACACCCCTTCAACCCTTTTCATTAAACTCACCCCCGAAATATCAGAAAAATTGAAGAAAAAAATATGTCCGTTAAATACAGCCTGGGCTCTTTATTTATTACTTATTATTTTATTTTTTATTATTATTATTATTTTATTTATTTATTATTTGATTGCTCAACTTTCTGGGGTGGTTCTGAGATTGCGCATGTCTTCAGCAATAAATTAGCAATAAAATACGCCTCTTGGTTTATGTATATATCTCTAGCCGTTCCGGAGATACAGGTGTTGAGGTTGTGTCTTATGTAAGATTATCCCCTATATCTCGCTAAGGGGTGGAGCAATAAAATCATGCTTTCGTTGGAATATGACAAATTAAATAGTAATAAAGATCCGAGGCTGCATTTAACGGACATACATTTTTTGTTACAATTTTTTGATATTTAAGGGGTGAGTTTATACTAAGGGTTGAAATATGCCGCTTGGTTTATAAACTCTTACGGTTCCGGAGATACAGGTGTTGGGTTGTTTTTTAAAATAGGTTATCCCAATTTTCTCGCTAAGGGGTTGAGCAATGAAATCGTGGTTTGCGTAATAAATTAGAAATAAATTAGCACTGAAATATGGAGTTTGGTTTATGTATATATCTCTAGCCGTTCCGGAGATACAGGTGTTGAGGGTGTGTCTTATGTCAGAATATCCCCTATATCTCGCTAAGGGGTGGAGCAATAAAATCATGCTTTTGTTAGAATATGACAAATTAAATAGTAATAAAGATCCCAGGCTGCATTTAACGGACATACATTTTTTTGTATCAATTTTTGTAATATTTCGGGGGTGAGTTTATTACTAAGGGTTGAAGTGGTAAGTCTGGGTTTGCGCTACTAGACGCGATCGTCAGCAATAAATTAGCAATAAAATATGCTGCTTGGTTTATGTATGTTTGATCTTGGGAGTGGATGTAAGGAACAGGTCCGTGAAATAACTGCACTCTCGATTATTAACAAAACTAAATGATTATTTATTCACCAGCAAAATTGATTTGAGGTGGGGGTTAGCGTGTGTGGTCGAGACGATCCGACGAGAGAGACTGAAACACCTGCAGCCCGGCGCGATAGAGGCGCTCGGCCTAACAGCAAAAAGTGTATGTGTGTGAGTGAGCGATATAGTAACTGTACAGTGTGTGAGATTACATAGATGTATTAACACTAAAATGAACATAACATATAACTAACATTACCGCCCACCTCATTTTAAACATTTTAAAATGATATAATTTCAAAAAAACATAAGGAAGGTTAGGATCAAGCTGAAATGAAAAATTTAAATTTTTTTTAATGTGAATTATGTGACTTGATCTCAACCTTATAAAATTTATCAAAACTTTAACGTTATTAATGAATCACGCATCACGAAATATATTTGAATCTAAATAATTTCATGGCGTAGAATTCAGTCTTCTTTTCTTCAATCTTCCAACGTCGCGCTGTCGAGAAGTTTCACTAATTTGGTGATTGGACGTCGAAGCTTCGTAGTAGCGGTTTGGACATCTACCACTCGCACCAGATCGTCATCACCGGGAAAGGTCTTGGTAACTCGACCTAGTGGCCATCGAGTAGGAGCAGTCGTCTCGCTTCTAATCAAGACTAAGTCGCCGACGTGAAAATCGGGCTGACGATCGTTCCATTTACTGCGGCGCTGAAGTTGAAGAAGGTAATCATGTGACCAGTGCTTCCAAAATTGTTGGACGAACTGAATCATGCGGAGCATGTAAGGACCTGCGTAGTCGACTCCGGAGTTGGAAGAAGGTCGAGCAGGTTGAACACGACTGGCTGGAAGATCGCCCATCATCTGGTATAAACTTGATGCTTGGTACCGCTTGCACGTGACACAATTTCGGACGTAAGTTTTTATTCGGAGCTTGGCTTTGATAACCCAGAATCGACGTCGGATGTGTACCAAACACAACTGAGTCCCTCCGTGTATCGTAGTCTTGTGTGCGTCCGCGATTACCAGATCCGTGAACCGGGAGTTCGTAGGGAGGATGATCGGGTATTTCTCGTCGTAAGAGAGAAGGGCGTGTTTTAGTCGACCGCCCACCCTGATGACTCCATCATTAGCGACAGCGTTAAGCGTTTTAAGGTAATGAGTCCTACCTAGCTCCCCACCCTGTTGAAGAATTTTCAATTCGTCGGGCAAGTGAGAGAGCTGCGTCAGTCTGCCCCACAGTGCAGCAGATGAGCGAAGTTCGAGCTGTGTGAGCTTCGAGTCAGCAGAAAGTGGTCGGTTGGCGAGAAATGGAGACACTTTATTGAGAAGCTCTGCTCTTCCGATCAAATTTCTTATGAACTTGAGGATGTACGTGGTTACACGTAGCATGCGACCTAAATCTGAGTACTGGTTGATGAGATCCCTGACCGGCGGTTTGGTTGCCGTTGAGCTAACTTGAAGTGAGATCACCGGCGGTTGCTCTGGCTCTTTGACTGGAGTTTTCACTCGAGATTTATCGGACGCAATGTCGTGTGTTTGAGACCATGTCAACGAGCTCTCAGACAATCTCTTGGGACCGTGACACCAAATTTCATTGTTTTTGAAGTTCCAAGCCTCTGACCCAACAGGAACTTGATTAGCCTGAGTGGCAGGATCAGCCGAATGACCTGGAGTTTGAGCCTGAAGCTCAGTGAGGTAATCCTTGAACTGCCCATTAATAGTCAAATAGGCTTCTTCTGTTGCGTCGTAAATATTCTCCCTGAAGTATTGATGCGTTGGGTCAATGTCCTCGCTATCGAGGAGCTCCTCATGATTTTCGTCAAATTTGACCCAAAGCTCACGCAACATCTCCATTCTCGACACACAAGCTCCAGCTGTCATCTTGGCTTGACCAAGCTTTCTAAAGTTTGCAAAAATACGGCTAATGCGCTCTTGCAGCACAATCTGTTTGTCAGGTGTAGCCATTGTGTCAACACGAGACAGGGGATTTGTGTAAGAAGAGGAA
Organism: Cryptocephalus moraei; assembly: GCA_946251905.1. Classification (NCBI taxonomy): domain Eukaryota; kingdom Metazoa; phylum Arthropoda; class Insecta; order Coleoptera; family Chrysomelidae; genus Cryptocephalus; species Cryptocephalus moraei. The sequence continues at coordinate 31,780,463 of OX276454.1, forward strand.
AAACAAAAAAAAAAATTGAAAAAAAACGAAAAAGAAAATTCAATATTCCACCCTCAGGTGGCTTCGTGTATAGCTTACACCAAGCCAAAAAATAAATGAAAGATGATTGAAAATAAGTGACAAACCAAATCAAGCAAAACCAATCAATTATCTACAAATGTTATGGCGGGAAGAGATTTTCCACTAAGCCAAGCAATGTAATGCGTGCAGGAGAAAAAAAAGAAATGCTCAAAGTTTAAACCAAATTTACACTACCAAGTATTGAAATGCATGAAAAGATGAAAAAAGAAATGATAATTCGTTATTGTAAACGACCAAAGGAAAAAAGAAATGGTATTTTGTACTAATCCTAGATAAGCTCCATGAAAATAACCAAACCAAATGTAAAGCGAATACTTGACACTTTGACAGGCACCAATCTCAAAACTTGATGCGAGTCCCAGTATTCGAATGAGAAAAAAAAATCAAAAATCAACACACAAGTTCAAATGATGTAAGTCTGTGATTTTAGATCCTTCACACGAGTCAAATGCACAACCCACTGTTGTGTATGACAAGAAAAGCAATTGAAAAACAATCTTGATGCTATGCGATACTCTCTCCAATGTGAAACTCAATTTTCCAATGATTCTGCAAAAATAGTATCGACCAAACTCAAAAGTACTCTTTGTTATGAGTTATGATAAAGCCAATCTTTACCAAAACTCTGTTTTAAATCTCTGATGGATGAAAGAATCTTGTAGCGTTACCAAATCACCTCAGCAGTAGACATACCCAATATATGTCAACAGGTATCCTTGCAAAACTCCAATTTTTCATCGTTGAATTTGGAAAAAATTATATGTCAAGTTTCCACAAAACTTGATTAAACTATTTTTTGCTTTTTAAAAACAATCTGATTATTTAAAGTTGATGTTTACCAAAATAAATAGCGTTGATTTCTCATATGCACGTGATCAACATACATCAACACATATATTGCTAAATTTTATAGTATTTATTTTGAAAATTTGAAATAAATTGTATAACCAGTCTCTACTAGTTGTATTTTAGCTTTTTATCACTTTATTGTAAAGCTCTCGCTGTCCAAAGAACAAATTGATAGAAAAAAGTTGTGTTTTTGTGGCAGCAGATGAAAACTCCTGCGTCTCACAATGTATCAATATGAACAATTTACTGAGTCTCTTCATAAATATTGACAAAATTGCATCTCCAGACTCCACACAAAATTTCACAACTTATTTGAGCTTTAGAATTTAATTTCAACGACTTCCAATGCTTGAGCTGTTTCAAAAGTTGTGATTACCGATACAAAAAATGAGATATCTTAATTTCTCTTTGAAAAACTTTCAATTTTGATGTGAATAGTTAATATTTATCTTGTGGATGCTCAAAAAAAATATAAAAAATTATTGGTACTATTAAAACCTAAATTTGGCTTTTCACAGTTCTCTTGAAAAATTTTCAGCGTCTCAGCTCCAAGTTTTTTTTTTCCAAAATTTCACCTGTCCAATTTGTCGCACAGAAATTTATTTACGGTGAACAAGCAATGTATAAGGGACCTAATCAGCTAGTTATAACGCTTGAAAAAACACTTGATTGAAAAAGGGAGTGCAAAATGATATGTGGAAAGTAGCAGTCCAAGCTAACTCTGTGCTCGAGTCCAGCATGCAAAGGCCAGAGAAAACAAAAAATTGAAACGACTTTACCAAAGCAGCGCAGGTAGAGTGTGTATGCAGGTGAAAACACTCTTCTCCAGTCTCATTGCCAGCTTTCACTTGACTTTCTTGATTGTGGCAACGTCGCGGGTGAACAGCGCTCTGCTGTGCCGACTTCTCGCTGCGATACTAAATGCTGTTGCTGGCTCTCTCCGCTGACCGCTCTCGTCCGCGAAGTGGACTCGTCCTCTCTCGTTGGCGGGATGGATTGATGAACTCGTCTGCTTACTTTATGTGGTTGTTGAGCAACCAATTTGCTCCTTGACGCCGTCAAATGACGTCACTCGTAGTTGTTGAGCAACCAATTTGCTCCTTGACGCCGCCAAATGACGTCACTCGTAGTTGTTGAGCAACCAATTTGCTCCTTGACGCCGCCAAATGACGTCACTCGTAGTTGTTGAGCAACCAATTTGCTCCTTGACGCCGTCAAATGACGTCACTCGTAGTTGTTGAGCAACCAATTTGCTCCTTGACGCCGCCAAATGACGTCACTCCGAATCCTCTCGTCCTCGTTTGAAGTTGGATCGCCTGTTGTAGTCAACCCGCGAGATCGTGATCTCCGATTCCGACTACCTTGGAAGTTTGCGTGTGTACGGCTGGCCTTGAGAACTTCGCTCCGAAATTCTCTGTATTCTCTCTTGAAGAGAAAACCGTCAGCACACACAAACACCACACACTATCACAACGATGCAACACACTGTCCAGTGCACAGGAAACTCTTTTTTCTTGTAGCTCCAAAACCAAAGGTCGCGATTTGTTGCGATGGCTGCGATCGACGTTGCACGACGTTTTCCTCCTCTTCACTCGATTTTGCTTTTCTCTTGGCCGCTGATCCGGCGTTCGGAGGACCAAATGTTTGATCTTGGGAGTGGATGTAAGGAACAGGTCCGTGAAATAACTGCACTCTCGATTATTAACAAAACTAAATGATTATTTATTCACCAGCAAAATTGATTTGAGGTGGGGGTTAGCGTGTGTGGTCGAGACGATCCGACGAGAGAGACTGAAACACCTGCAGCCCGGCGCGATAGAGGCGCTCGGCCTAACAGCAAAAAGTGTATGTGTGTGAGTGAGCGATATAGTAACTGTACAGTGTGTGAGATTACATAGATGTATTAACACTAAAATGAACATAACATATAACTAACAATGTATATATCTCTTACGGTTCCGAAGATACAGGTGTCGGGGTTGTTTCTTTAGACAGATTTTCCCCTTTTCTCGCTAAGGGGTTGAGCAATAAAATCATGCTTTCGTTGGAATATGACAAATTAAATAGTAATAAAGATCCCAGGCTGCATTTAAGGGACATACATTTTTTGTTACAATTTTGCTGATATTTCGGGGGGAGTTTATTACTAAGGGTTGAAGGGGTAAGCCTGGGATTGTGCTACTAGTCGCGATCGTCAGCAATAAATTAGCAATAAAATATGGCGCTTGGTTTATGTATATATCTCTTATGGTTCCGGAGACACAGGGGTGGATGATGTGGCTTAAGTCTTATGTCAGATTAGCCCCTTTTTCTCGCTAAGGGGTGGAGCAATAAAATCGTGGTTTGCATAATAAATTAGCAATAAATTAGCAATAAAATATGAGCTTATAGTAAATGCTGACTTATGAAGTGGATGATGTGGCTTAATAGGCATCCTTAAAACCCTCCACCCACTTAAACCAACCCCTCCATAACCCACCTTGACTCGAGGTGGAGCCTCAAAACGACACCCTAACTCTGATCTCAGCGCGAAGCGGAAATCAAGGTAGTAAGCTACCCTTTCCAGGACGCTCCCACGAAGGATTGTGGTCTGAATGTCTGCAAAGACAACAGGCAAGCAAAAGGCAGGCAGGGACACTCCACACATACCTAAACCAAGGTTTTCTGTGGTTTAACCGTTTCCCGCGGTCGTCACAGAAATCAATAGCCACCACAGCTCGAGGGGGAAAAACAGCTACAGCTCATCCTCTAACCAGACGCCCTAGACCTAGGCGACATGTCAAGCACTCTAAATATACATATTTTGATAGTTTCATATATCGTATTGTGCACTTCGATTCGAGAATAACTGTGGGTATACATAGAACTAGAAAGTAACTAATTTTAAAAGTAAGTGGAACTTACGATTACTGAGCAAACATTTCCTAATTTTCAACGTTGTATCGTTGTATCCAGACCTGAGACAGTTTAGGTCGTTACTGGTTGACGTGCAGCTCCCATTTTGAATACTTATCGCAGCGAATGGAGGAATAATGGAGCGGCTCGGTAGACCACAAGGAATATAATGGCAACCACGATAAATCCACAAGGGAATTCGTACTTGGACTCGAATGAATCGTAACAGAACTTAGTGATACAAAAGTAATTAATCACTCAATACTTAAATCTGTAGCTGTCGAGATTTCAACGGTAAAGAAATCAAATTAAAATATAATATATACGCAGTAAATGCGGAGAAAATGTTTGGAATTCTACTACAATCAATGAATTCCCTGAGTTTTCAATCCTAAAAGCTACCAATGATAACGGAACTTTTTTAAATGTAACAAATAATTGTAATTGTGGGAGCAATATACATTAACTATTAACATACCGACTTGTTATTTCACAAACCACTAAAGATCTAAATCATTATTTTACTGACTTATAACACCTTTCTCATCATTCATATTTCATTAAAAAAAATTATAATAAGCTCTAAAATGTCCAAGGGAGGTGCCAAAATGCTAAGGGAGATATAGTTGCAGATGTGTCAAAAATGAGTAGGAGGAATTGGATACGATTTCATTAGCTGAAGAGAAGATCCGATGCTGCTGATGAAAGGTTGAGAAGCTTTTGTTTAAGACCTGAATTTAAAACCTGAATTGAATTTTTTTGTAACAACAGTCAATTTTCGGGGTCAGATATTTATCCCACAGATAAGTCCAAACCTAACTCCTAACTCTGTAAAGTCGGCACTTTGCTTAAAAGCTATATGGAAGGAGGTCAGATAAACGTTTTGCCAGACGAAACAATGTCCACTTATCCCTGGGTTTTCAAAAATTAATTTTGCGCAAACAAATCATACAAAAGTATGTCCACTTTCTCTTTAATTTTGAAATTATTACTTTTTTAATAACTTCGAAACTATATTATACACTTACATGAAATCTAGTGGTGTAAATAAGATGTAAGGATACATATTTTGTGAACCAGGAAAAAAACGAATGTCTGTTTAAACCAAAGCGGCGTTACAACTAATATTACTTTGAATATTCTGTAGTAAAAAAAATGATGCGCCACAACTTTTTTTCTCATACAAAAGTTATTTAATTAATGACTAACCGTGTGACCCGTCGCCACTTCACTCGCCCACTTCAAAAATTTACATCTCCAATGAATCTAAATATTTCGTTATTCGACATACGTTTCAAATTCAAAAATATTGAATATGAATGCTTCAGATATTCTCGCGCACTTTGAAGATACCTTCATTATATATTATTACATCACAGAAAGCTCTTGGGCGATTCTTTAGTTTTTCTACTGCAGAAGTGCTGTAAACTACAATTGTAGGCGTCTCCATCTTCTTAGTCATCCCTCTGTTGTCCACTGCTGGACATAGGCCTCCCTCATTCTTCTCCATGTTGATCTGTCCTGTGCTATCTGCAACCACCTCCTTCCCGCATATTGCTTGATGTCATCGAGCCATCTTCTCTGTGGTGTTCCTATGCTGCGCTTTGTCAGTCTGGGTCTCCAGTGTACGAGCTTGTATGTCCATCTCGACTGATCTTGTCGTGCGACATGGCCCACCCACTGCCACCTCAGGTCTGCAATACGGGCTATAATATCTACCACCTTAGTTGGTAGATATTATGTATTATGTAGTTGGTCTAATGGAAATATAAAGGGTGGTATAACATTTTTTGATGTGATCAGCAATACTCTGGTTGTCTGACACTACGTTACCATGTTGATCATTCATTTTCGTGATCTTGCGACTGCCTGAGGATAATTTCGATCTTAAAATCCTCATATTTGCATTATTCTCAATAGTGCCCTCGATGATTTTGGTGTTATATGCTCGGGTGTCTTTTCTAACCTCTTTATGTACCCTTTTGTTCAATTCATTAAAGTCCGGTGTACTCTCACTCTTTTTCTTTGGTCTCGAACAAATCTTTCTGACCGAGGAGTAAATGTCATTCGTTATTTTGTGATTCATTTCGTTTATATCCATTTGACCATAGGTATTAACTGATCCCAACCTCCTTGCCAGCTCCGTCTGATATTCCTCCTTTCTCTGTTGAAGTTCTTCTGCTGCAGAAGATATACCTCTATGTATAAGCTTGTTCCTTTCGATTTTCAGCATGAATCTAAGAGTTGCCCTTACCAGCCTGTGATCGCTGCCGGTGTCAAACCGGTTTAGCACTGAGACGTCTGTGCATATTTTTTTGTTGTTTGCGAGGATGTAATCGATCTCGTTTTTCGTTTTGCAATGGGGGCTTCTCCAAGTCCACTTCCTCTGTAGAGGTTTTTTGAAATGAGTGTTAAGGCAGTATAAACGTTCCTTATTTAAGAAGTCAACTAACATTTCTCCTCTGTAATTTCTCGTACCCAAACCAAAAGTTCCGATGTTATCAGAGTCAGTCGTGCTTTTTTGCCCGATCTTGCAGTTGAAGTCGCCGCTTATAACCGTGTAGTGGGTTTTGCATGCGTCAATCGCTTTGGATAGGTCCTCAAGAAAAGTCTCCATTTCCTCATCCTCTGCTTTACTTGTTGGTGCATATCCGTGGATGAATTGTACACTGTACCGCCCGTTGAGTTTGAGCACTACGTAAATGACTCTGTCAGAGATTGATTTCATCTCGGTTATCAGATGTTTCAGCTTTCTATTGATGGGAAACGCCACTCCTCCTTGATCTTTTTGTCTAGTGCCATTGTTCTGATAGAGTACGTGGCCTGATTTTAGGACAGTGGTTTCCTCATCTGGTAGTCGAGTCTCGCAGAGACCCAGAATATCCCATTTTATATGTTCAAGTTCTTCTTCTTGCTTGATGAGATGTTCTGGATCCCTCATTGTTCTGATATTGTATGTAGCCAAGTAGATCTTTGTGATATTTTGTGATTCGTGTAGTTTACTCCGATAAATCGAATTTTTGCCTCCCCCAGAATCCGAAATGAGTGAGACTGATTTTCCATCAGTGTGAGATTCCGCGCGTTTAGCACTACTCACCTGGGGTATTTTTTTCAAATTCGACATTTCAGCATGAATTCACTTGAAAGGGGTTTCTGACATTGTAAAACGCCACGCTTGCCGAGCGTGTTGGCGAGTAAGGTTATCAGCCGCCCATTCTGGGTCAGACGCTGTTTGTAGCCGCTCATTCTGAGTCAGAAGGCGTCTCCATAAGAAGTCCAAACTGTTTTAATCTATAAGGTCCACCATGGCTGGGATGTACCACAACTTACCCAGTGGTTATAAAATGTGTGATTTAAATATTTTCTTGCTTATAGACTATGAGCTAGTGTACCATCATGCATCAATATTGTATCTATAATTAAAATTGGCGCTTCTTGAAGCTATATGGGCAAATTCTCCAGTAACCGACGATATGTATTGCGATTTATCCTTTTGGATAGGAAGACAGTGCAATTAAATTATAACTTTTAATTCCAGCCCAGACATTTACACAAAATGTGTTCTTTTTGGTTAGATGCTACAATTATATGCAGGTTTACTTCGATCAAAAAATGATTATTGAAATATGGAATGAAATGTCTGATAGCCTTTCTTGAGAAGTTAGCTTCAACAGTATTTCACGATATTTTGCACAATATCCGAAAACTCTATAAACGACTAGAAACTATTATGAAGGAATCTCTCGGAAAATAATGCTTAAACCCATCGAATGTGATGAGGGTTTAATGAAAAATCGTAAAAAAATCTTCAGATCAGAACATATGAGATATGTATTGGGTTGAAGATTTTCATAATTTTTTTTTTGTTATACAATTGTCGGTAACATGTGGTCTAGACTACACAACTCTGCGCTGTGTAGTGGGGGAAGGAGAGGGGCGAGACGACGTGCCACAGACACGTTGTCCCGCACCGCTCGAATTTACTACGCAAAGCGCCATTAGATGTAAGAAAAGTCTTAACAATTACTTACTACCGATATTCCAGGTATGTCGTCACACAAACACCTACACGTTCTAAAAATTCCTGATTAATAAATGAATCCTCAAAATTTCGTTGTTTTATTGAAAAATAACAATTATTTTTAAAAATGTTAATACAAACATAGTGTTATGTAGTGTCAACTTTGCTAACGTATATTCTGAGACACGATGTATACAACTATATCTTTATTTGTTAAAATGGTCTAATTAGGTAATGTCTGTTTGTTTTAAATTTACTACACATTAGTTAATAATCGTTATTAATTTTTTTTTAATCAAGGCCTGTAGTACCTGTAACCTGTAGTAAATATTCCAATAATGGCCACTCCCTCAATAGCTGCCGTTTTCACAGGTTTTGTTAAGTTTTGATGAGGGTATGCTATGATTAATATGGTATGATAATTTCGTGTTAAATATCTCAGAACTCAGCAGCCAATACTTACATTTGAAACGGATATCGTTTCAAATTATTCTTGAGCTCCTACAGTTAGGGAAGTATTTAATTTTTACAGAACCAACTGTTGGACTTTTCCGGTCTCCAGACTCTGAGTGCGTGAGGTACAAAATATGTAAAATCGATACCTCCGTGGATCATTCAAAACATGGAGCTCAGTGGTTGGTCGCCATCGATGAACGCGCTCATCCGCAAAATCCGATAAAAGAATCAAAAGCTCTCTCGGTGACGCACATCGTCCGACGGCTGGAAATAACAAAAGGGGGACAACACACGTTCTCGAAAGATCCTCTCGTGTTTTTACAAAGGAAATTAGTCTCTTAGTTACCCGTGGTGTCGTCTCAAATCGTCTCTTCCTTCCCTTACGTCTTGGTGATCTCCCAGATAGGCCAGACATCTACACGACGGAAATAGGAGTACTTAATTCCGTTCCGAGGAGTTCCATGGGTTGGAGCAACATGATTACAAGGAGAGCTTTCGTTTTACACCGCGAAATTTCTAAGCACTCGGAAATTTGTATGAGTGCCAGAGAGAATATGTGACACGATCAAAGGCAGCAGAAAGAAATTACGCCTTTCGCTTTTTGTCGGTACGCAGTACACAATACAATTTACTAATAATTACCACCAAACAAAAACTTGATGGAAATGTTAGCTTTTTCGTTTATTACGCCAAGATCCTTTTTTATTGGGCCGTACAAGCGAGGGCACATTTAATCATTTTAATAGGCTAGACGCTAGACCTTTAAAATTGTTGTCATTTGGATAAGGAATATGTCTTTCTAGTTAGCACTTTTGTAAATAGTTAGTTTGTCACTGCAGTTGTCGTTAGTTGCGTATGTTGATCCAATGATAATACTAGATAATAATAATTTTACTATAATAGAAATATGAAAATGATAACAGTCAACTGTCTTCGGACTACTGGGAAAAACCTGGACTTAACCCATCTAAAAAATTTTCTTTTAATTAACTAAATTAATTAAATTTAAATTAAAATTAATCAAATCAATAATTAATTAATCTTTTCGTTGAAATAGTTTCGATACTATCGCCATTGCTTCTTGCATATTAGATTCTAATTAACCTGATGATAGACTTAACCTAACCGAAAACTGATTACAATACGATAAATATATTGCAGTGAGAATAACCGCATGTTTCTTTCAAAAGATTGTAAATGTAAATAATTTTCGACGTAACGATTTGACGATTCGTAACATAGAAACATGGAATGCAATTGTATTTGACTTCATGTATATGGCATACAATTTATAAGCCTTATGTTATGTGTTGTAGGATATATACAGACCGTTTCTACAGAGTCGCAGTATGGTATAAACATATGAGCGAAAAAAGGCCATATATTTCTCGTTGGCTAAACAGAGAAAGAACTTGTGCGACGTTGCTAGCTCGCGAAACATCACGCCACATTCTACCGGATCATTGGCTTAGCCTCCCACGGGAATATTTGGAATGGATTACGGACCGGTCGGCCGGCAACGTTGCAAAACTTCCTTCTCTGTCATACTAACGAACTACTATTAGTTCCTCTTTCGGTCTTGTTGATTTCAGACCCTGCATTTCAATAGAATAGGTCCGTATATAGTGTGTCGCATTTAAGATGAAAACACGCCCATGCTTTCACTATTTGAAAACATCGTTACTTGTTGTCAACGGTCAACACAGGTTGACAGTTTGAATTTTTTAAGATACTCAACTGATATCTGAACCTTAAACTCAACTCACTAAGAATTCACAAATAGGGTCGATTCTTGATATTTTGCTTTGTGTTACACATATTGAAAAAAATATTAAAAATGAGGATGTGTAACATTGTAAGACTTGCTCATATGGTCGGACCAAATATTCACGGCAACATTATTAAAGTGCCCTTTAGAGAGGTTTTAGAATACGCAGTGTCTAGGTACACGCTAACTTGTACGTAAGTCAGAAAGTTATGTACACGCGAAACGTCATTAAAGCGATGACGTCATTTTTTAGCGTGCGCGTATTGAATGTATTCTCTGTACACGCTAAAAGTTTGAGCGCTAAAATTTGTACAGTGAGGTTAGGTATGCTTGTTGTAGTTTGTTTGGTGTTTGTTTGCATTTATTAATTAATTAATATGCAGTGCGGCCAATTATTTAATTCTTTTAATGAGTTTAACACCATTTTAAAACAATATGAAAAAGATAACAGACAACGATTTGTGATTAAAGGTAGCAGAACTATTGAGATGGCTCAAAGAGTTTTAAAGCGTAAATTAAACAAAGATCTTAAATATTACGAAGTTCAATATATTTGTGTTCATGGTGGAGCAGTAAGAAACCGTGGAAAAGGCATCCGTAAAACAAGGTATAAAATTAGATAATAATTATTGTAAATTTGTTACTATTCGAATTTTACAAATCGCATGGGTTAAAAAATACCTAATATTATTTATTAGTTGGGAATAATTGGCATCACCTTGTTGAATATGTACCTACTTTATGTGTATTTTAGAACTTGCAAAATGAATTGTCCAGCCTTAATCAAACTTCGGGCTACTAAGATAGGTGATCTTCTTGAAATTAAACAATTAGTAGAGAAACATGAAAATCATGACATGTCAGAAGTAAGTAAAATATGTACAATTTATTGTATTTTTTTGTAATGATTTTTTTGCTATCTTATAAGGCTCTCATTTTCAGGTGGTGTATGATTATTTACCATCAAATCGTAAACTAAGTTCTAATGAAAAAACTATTGTCGAGGATTTATTAGATGTCCGTGGGAATAAAAAGCTAATTCAACAAAAAATACTGGGTTCAACTGGAAAATTGAGCACAATGAAAGATCTATCAAACATTGCATATGGTATGAAGAGTGTTAGTAATGATTTAGAACATGTAGTAAAGGAGTTGACTGATATTTACAGTGAGTTATTATAAACATAATGTAATTTTATAGTTATTTATTCTACATTGATTTTTTTAGAATGCAATGTTCACATTTTACATGATTCTGTGAACCAATTTAAAGCCCTATATTTCTCTACTGATTCCATGAGGAGAGCAATAAAATCCTGGCCTGAATTCGTTTCTGTAGATGGCACCTACAAGTTATTAAATCTTGGATTTACTGTTTTTATATTACTTGTTGAAGATTCAAATGGTCAGAGTGAAATAGCTGCCGTGGCCTTAATTGCACACGAAGACAAAGAAACATTTTCTTGGTTTATGAATATTTTTAAAGAAGAGAATTCTATTGGTGAAAATCAAATAAAATGCTTTATGGGAGATAAGGATTTACTACAAAGAAATGTGATAAAAGAAATTTTTCCTCAAGCCCAAGTGTACATTTGCTTATTCCACACTTTGAAGACTATGAAAAGGGAAATATCCAGAGAAAAAATGAATGTAACAAATGAGGAAAGGATTAAAGCTCTGATGCTATTAGAAAATCTTATCTACAGTCGAAGTGAAGAAGAATATGACAGAAATTATCAGCTTTTGCAAGAAACTGCTTCAGAATCAATAATTACCTACTACAACAAAAACTGGCATGTCAAAAAACATGAATGGACGGTTTACAGTATGTGTCATGGTAATTTATTAAATAGAACAAACAATAGGTTGGAGGCAATTAATGGAAAATTAAAGCAAGTAATAGAGAAAAACAGTAGCTTAGCACAATTCGTAAAAAGTTTTTTTATTTTTTTACATTCTCATGAGCATGAAAGAGATAACCGGACAGCTAGATTAATTTTAACGAGGCCTATAACATTGTTCAGTAAGGATAGTTGTGAATTTAAGTACGAGGAATATCTAACACCCTATGCAAACAGATATGTTCAGTTTCAAATTATCGCCTCAAAAAAAGTATCGGTTACTTTAAAAGATCCTATTTTGAATAACTACGAGGCAGAGTCAAAGGGAAATACATATAATGTTTCAACAAATGATTGTACTTGCATAAACTTTACATCAATGTTTCTACCCTGTAGGCACATTTTTGCCACTAGAAGAGTCGAAAAAATGAAGTTATTTGACAAAAAGTTATGCACTGAAAGATGGTCAAAAGAATTTTATGTAAAACATCAAAGGGTTACAACAAGAGTTACCACTACCGGCGAGAACATTTCTGTGCAACCATTTTCTGTGACACAAGCTGGTTCTCCTACTGTACAGACAGTAAACCAAAAGAGAAAAAAAGCTCTTTTTGTTACAAATTCGCTGGCAAATTTAGCTAGCTTATCATCCGGTAGTTCTTTTAGTCACAAAATGAAGATACTGGAAGAAATAGAGACTCTTTGGCGAGAAGGCCATGAGGTGGCCATAAATGTAATTCGTAGCGACACTGAAGATAATAATAATAGTAATGATTATACTGAAGTACCCAATGTACACATTGAAGTAATAGATCTAATGGAAGACCAAAGTAACAACGAAATTGTATCTGTTAATGGACATGGTCAAGTAACTATGCCAAAAGACATCTTGGACTCAAATATAACTGGTTTGTTGCTTTGAAATTATTGTTAAAATAATCGTGCGTAATTAACTAACAATCTCTTTTTTTCTAGATGCTAATGAAATGTTAGTACCAAATGAAGGGGAATTTGTTTTAGCTACCAAAAGTATCCAAAACAGTAAAGATAAAATTATTCATGAAAATTCAGAAATTGGACGTGGAGAAATAACTGTGTCAAAAGAAATTTCAGACTCACATATAATTGGTTTGTTGCAATGAAATTTTGGTTAATAACTTTAATTAACAATCTAATAACTTTTTAGATGCAGATAAAATGCTTGTACCTAATGGCGGGGAATCCCTTTTAACTTTGGAAACCAAAGGAAAAATAAAAAGTAAAATTCGTATTATTTGTAATCACAATAAGTTAATGTTTTTTTTTTAAGTTTTAAGTGACATAGTATTACCACCCAAAATTAAAGTAAAAGGAAGACCTAGAGGCGCCGATCAAACTGTTATTGGATTAAAGCGAAAACGAATTAAAAAATAATATTCTGAGTAATTATCTTATGTATAAAAATTCTTTTTACAATGTTTTGTACATGTCATGTTGACAAAATGACTGCAAACTTAAATACACATTTTCATATACACACTGAATTATTATTATACAAAAAAAAACACCAGACTAGCTAGCACCCTGCAATAAATTGATGTCGATATTGAATTTTCGTTTTAGCGTGTACGGAGAATACGCGCACGCTAAAAAATGACGTCAGCGCTTTGATGACGTTTCGCGTGTACATAACTTTCTGATTTACGTACAAGTTAGCGTGTACCTAGACACTGCGTTTAGAATAAACGTTATAGCCATTAGTTCGGGAATAGTCTAGAACATGTACCATTTTTTAAAACTTTTTTGTATAGTCACCGAAAATTATGATCATGGTGTCATTTATTAAATATCATGTCAAATATTAAAGATTTTGTTTTGTTGTTTTCATCTTAAATGCGACACACTGTATATTTTTTAAGATAAATGTACTGCAGGTCTCTAATATTGCATTTACCTGTAAAACAGAATGCTTCGACTGGCCACGTACTTCGTCCCAACTAAGTTGGATGGCTAGAAAACATCAAAGGGCCGAAAGTTCATGTGCATCATTTGCGCCCTTCATCTTTTTATGACTGCAGTCGCTCGCCTCCAATAGTGGATAGAAATGTGCCAGTCTCACTGCGTACGCATCTCTGGGAGACTGTAGCGGCTTCTCACCAAATTATACGAGGGTCGATTAAACAAAGTATCGTACATAAACATTGTTCTTCAGTATACGGCATTACGGCACAAAGCTTTTTTGAGTGCGCTCGGTTCGTAGGCATTTTCTTTTTTTAATCCAACTGACTTTGTAAAGACCATAACTATGCCTCAGCCACACTATGGTCACTATGCTCCTCGCGCTGCTACTCGCTCTGCTCCTCGCGCTGCCGTCGTATTGCCCTATCTGGCCATACTCTGCTCTCCTCGCGCAATTAATCGCCACACAAAAGCAAAATTAAAATTTATTGAAAATATGATTCTACGGTATACATCAAATGCCATTTCTAGATTACATTTCATTAAATGTGTATCTAATGGTTCCAGCGCTTGTTTGTGAATTAGGTAAATTATTGACATACACATTTATATGTACTTACAAAAAGTATATTTTTTTCTTAAATACATAACTTAATAACGAATTGATGTGTTAATAAGTTGTGGTAAAATTAATAAAATGTTTTAATGTGAGTAGGTACCTACTATAATTTTGACAAAGTATAGGTATTTTACAAATTTCTAGCGATGTGCGATTGTGTGGCCAAATACTCGCGCTCATATTGCCAGTCCTTTGACTCGCGCCCGAAGAACCGACAAAACAGGGAGTGATGGGCATGACGTGGAGCAAGACGTACGGCAGGACGAATATCGTGGCCACACTACTTCTCTCGTTACTTCCCTCGCTACTCGACGAGTGTGTGGCAGAGGTGTTAACTAGATTTATGCCCAATATACTTCCTCTAACTGAGAAACGTAAAATTTCTAACGGGATTACGAATTCGAACGATTTGTATACGGGCTCCTTGGATCTAAAAGTCATTAAATATAAATATTACCTAACTGTGATACAAAGAAAATCTCTATTAACCGTATTAGGCCGGTGCTTGAAGCCGAAAGAAATGGTCAATAAGGAATTTTCTGCGACTTCGACGAAAATTTGGGAATCGCCTTGTAATATGGTCAGAATACATGGAAAAATAGTTTTGCCCAATAACCGTGTGAGCATTTTTAGTTATTAAACAAATAGTGAAAATCGACCGGATTTTTTTTCAGTATTTCGCTCACAACTTTTTTTAGGGACATTGTATTGCAAAAGTAGCTAAATATAATTTGTTCGTTAGTTGATTATCTATCGATCTGTTCTTTTTGAATCATCTTACAGTAATTTTTCGCAAAGTTATAGTGTAAAAAAGTGCAAAAATGGTCTTTAAAAATTTCAATTTTGCAACACGATTGACTCCTTTATTTTTTAATGAAAACGCTTCAACATTTGGGACTTGATACCTCTTATGAGGGTCTTGAACCATGCGCAGCAGTTTTTCGCCAACATTAAAAATGACGTCACAAAACGAAAAACCGTTTTTAGATGTACTTTGACAACCTGAACCGTGCAGTAAAGCTACATCAAACTTCAAAAATGAATTTTACCAGGAATACTTTGTACTTTAATACTGTGAAAAAAAATATTTTTTTTTTGCAATTTTTACCCCGATTTTTTATAAATTTCAATTTTGCAATATAAACAAATTGATGTCACTCCGACGTTTTACATTTTACAATATTGTGACTGATTGTACTTGATAGAGGGTATTTTTACACGAATTTTAAAAAAAAGAAAGTTGCGATAGCATATTTTTAACAATAGTTATTAACAATTTAGTGTTTATCGCAATTGTTTAAATTTTAACGGTTGTTTCGACTTGAAAAAAATCCTTTTTGCTTCTGTAGGATATCTCTTGTTACTTTGTTAAGGTTATTAATTTTTACACGTGTAAACAATAATAAAAAAAAAATAGTTTACTTCAACATTTTAACGTGAAATACGGTCTTCGAATGGTGGGTTGCATGCCTTTAGGCGTCGATGCATGTGCAAATAGGTTACCGCTCCAGTGTACGAATATGTATCATTTTGAAAAAACCGATGAAGGCCGATGTTGGCCGAAAATCTCGGTCGAGTTCGTTAATGGGCCAAATCGGTCTAGCGGTTTCAAAATGGCGGCTTGTTATTTAAAAAAAAAAATCAAAAAACTTTTATTTCGCGTCTGAGAGAAAAATGTTACTTGGGTTTTTTTGTTGCTCTTATAGAGGCGAACGACTTTTGTATAAAACATTTTTTCGAGAAATGTACAGAAAAAGTTATTTTTTTCAAAAATAAATAAAAATAAAAAAAACTTTTATTTCGCGTCTGAGAGAAAATGTTACTAAGATGTTTTATTGCTCTTATAGAGGTGAACAACTTTTGTATGAAACAATCTGTCGAGAAACGTACAAAAATAAAGTTATTATTGTCAAAATAAAAAAAAATAGAGAAAACTTTTATTTCGCGTCTGAGAGAAAAGTGTTACTTAGATTTTTTGTTGCCCTTATAGAGACGAACAACTTTTGTATAAAACATATCTTTGAGAAATGTACAGAGAAAAAGTTATTTGCAAATATTTGAAAATTTTGACGTTTGTATTTTTTCACACCTCGTATGCATTTTTTTGACACATCGTGTGTTATATTACTATAATATATCCAAACCATAAATCTACCTTTCAACCTGGCATGCCATGGGTTTTTTTTTTCGAAAATGTCTAGAAAAGTCTACAAGTTGGTTTTATACAAGACATATTTTATATCTGTAATAATATGTACTATGGGGTAACTCCTTACTCTGTCTTTCATCTACTGTCTTAAGCCTGCTTAAAATTTTATTCGATCTCCGAAATAACCGTTCATGTCAAAGAATTTAAAAGAACTTCTCATTAATTTTAGGTGTCTCCATTTTAAATGATCAGTGTTAGAAATCAAAAAGATTTTCTTATTATTAACTGTATTTCATGTGAAACTTCTGTGAACATCTTTGTATGATTTAATAAGATTTTCCTTAAGATATTCATAATAATGTTCTATGGAAATATAATATTATTATTTATTATATTTTATAACAATTCATAGTACAATGTATACCTACATAATGTCAATATGACAATCTTCTTGATTTTAAGTGGTACGTTTTGCCTCTCTGCATTTATTTATGTACAGTGTGACAAGTTTTGTTGAAAATAAATGTATTCAATAATAATAAAACTGCATTATGAAACAATATGGCTTTTTACAGTAGCGAGCTGACGCCTGAATGCATGCAACCCACCATTCGAAGACCGTATTTCACGTTAAAATGTTGAAGTAAACTATTTTTTTTTATTATTGTTTACACGTGTAAAAATTAATAACCTTAACAAAGTAACAAGGGATATCCTACAGAAGCAAAAATGATTTTTTTCAAGTCGAAACAACCGTTAAAATTTAAACAATTGCGATAAACACTAAATTGTTAATAACTATTGTTAAAAATATGCTATCGCAACTTTCTTTTTTTTAAAATTCGTGTAAAAATACCCTCTATCAAGTACAATCAGTCACAATATTGTAAAATGTAAAACGTCGGAGTGACATCAATTTGTTTATATTGCAAAATTGAAATTTATAAAAAATCGGGGTAAAAATTGCAAAAAAAAAATATTTTTTTTCACAGTATTAAAGTACAAAGTATTCCTGGTAAAATTCATTTTTGAAGTTTGATGTAGCTTTACTGCACGGTTCAGGTTGTCAAAGTACATCTAAAAACGGTTTTTCGTTTTGTGACGTCATTTTTAATGTTGGCGAAAAACTGCTGCGCATGGTTCAAGACCCTCATAAGAGGTATCAAGTCCCAAATGTTGAAGCGTTTTCATTAAAAAATAAAGGAGTCAATCGTGTTGCAAAATTGAAATTTTTAAAGACCATTTTTGCACTTTTTTACACTATAACTTTGCGAAAAATTACTGTAAGATGATTCAAAAAGAACAGATCGATAGATAATCAACTAACGAACAAATTATATTTAGCTACTTTTGCAATACAATGTCCCTAAAAAAAGTTGTGAGCGAAATACTGAAAAAAAATCCGGTCGATTTTCACTATTTGTTTAATAACTAAAAATGCTCACACGGTTATTGGGCAAAACTATTTTTCCATGTATTCTGACCATATTACAAAGCGATTCCCAAATTTTCGTCGAAGTCGCAGAAAATTCCTTGTTGTATGCTTCAAGCACCGGCCTATATCGCTTGTGCTTACAGAACAGTTTCTGTAAAAGCTGGTCGAGTGATAACGGGAACTCCCCCGATGCATTCATAGGAGAGATATAGAACGATAATAAAGAAATAAAGGTAGCTGAAAGTTATCATGAAGGAAACTTTTAACACATTGAAGAAAGAATGAAATGTAATTTCCACTAAGGCACAATGGACCAACAAATTAATACCGTATATTTCCATTTGGTAAACTGAAAACTCAGAACGTTGGATTATTTTCCCACCCAATTTGTGATGGGTCTTGGTTCATTTAAATGTTTTACTTTTCGTATATATAGGAAAAAGAGGAACATCCATGTGCCTTTACTGTAATCATGTTATAGATAATGCCGAACACGCCGTTTTTTATTGTCCACGAACTTTAATTCACCGGGTAAATATTAATTTACAATTAGACGCTACTATTTCGGCAATCAAAATTATGAATCTAATGATTATAGTCCAGTCAAGTTACCCGGAAAAATAGGCGTAACCCTTGCATAAATTCTCATAAAGCTGAAAATTTACATGAATGTTAGGGATACCATTATAATGAAATTGTAAAAAGTCCCCATCGATCCCCTTTGTGCAAAAAATTTTATGCGAGTCAAAATTCCCAAATTGGGTTTTTGGATTTTTTAGCGAAACGGGTTAGTTTTATGATAAAAATATTTCACACAAAAATTGTAGATCGGGTAATAAGGGTAATTATCTACAAAAATTGACCTTACCGTTTTTCCTAAGATACACCATTTCTGAGAAGAAGCGATTCTAACGTTTACTAAAGTTCTTCTTTGTCATAAGATTTTTTTCACTCCAAGCTTGATTTAGAATATCATGGTGATTATCAATAAACATAAGTGTTAATTGTCCCGGTTTTTCAGTGATAATAACTTTATCACCATAATTCAACTTTAATGGTTATTTAATAGTTCTGTTATCTACATTTGAATTTTTACAAATATCTTTTAATTCTTCCAATGTAAACTGACAGTCATCACTATTTTCGATATAAGTAAATATTTCCTCCATGGCGAGATTCAATGCTTCATCTCGATGACGACCGGCCTTACTCCCACTACTCCCAGTGGTCGGTTTTACAAAGGAAACATAACAATCTTTATGATACGGGTACTTAACCTTAGCAGCAACTAAATCATGTTCAAACCCGATGCGCGCAACAATATTTTTTGCTGTATCATCAAAACGAGACTGAGCTACTTTCAGAACAAATTCTTTAAATGAAACTGTAGTAACTTTACAAGTCTCTGTGCTCGTTTCTTTTTGTATTACTCATTTAATTCATAGCCGCAAAAAAAGCAATAGTACTCTTCCGAGTGTAGTTTTTACGACATTGCACACAAATTGTCACTAATTTGTGGTCTTTTAGGTAGGTAGTCAGTAAATTCCTCACCTCTTTCAACACTTGCACCAATCAACTTCTTCATGCCACGATCAACTATAACATTTACACTTGCGGGCAAAGATTTACTACAAATGAAGCAAAATTGCGACATATTTTAAAAACTGAATGCAGCACAAACTTTAGTAGAGAATATTAACAATAACTACCTGTTTTCACGACTAACGACATTTCGTTGGGACCTTAGAAAAAAGAGCAGATAGACGGACACTGTCACATAGACAATTAAACAAGAGACAGATATTGCTCAAGGTCACATAAAATGAGGATCTGAGTTCCTTTTGAGTTCATATTCTCAGAATTATACAGAATTAATGTATTAGTTACCCAACTAATAGTTTTACTTATATTATGCATCCAGTGATGTACCTCCTACATATTAGGCAGCGTAGTCATGCATATTATGGAGAATACAACTTTAGTAAAGTTTAGACTCCCTCTGTCTCAGAAATGGTGGATCTTAAGGAAAAAGTATAAGGACAATTTTTGTAGATAATTACCTGGTCTATGATTTTTGTCTAAAATATCTTTTATCATAAAACTAACCGTTTCGCAAAAAAAATATAAAAAACGCAATTATACAAGAGATTATATCGAATTCATAGATTCATTCAGGAAATTATTTCTGGAAAAGAGTCGTTTGAGAGAAATATTCAGGTTACATAAAATTCGCAATAAAAATGTGGTATACTACTATTAAGTAAATTGAAATCATATGAATTTTCACAATTGATCTTATATGTCTAAGATACACTTTTCTTCTAATGGAGAGTTTACCCGACCCAGTATATCAGTACATGAGGGGTTTAGTTCGGGTAACCGCTGCGATGTGTGGAGTTTTACACTATTAGATGCTATAAATAGTGTAGACGATCCACCCCAGAGTTGGAATTTACTTAATTCTACTTCTGAGATGTGTTTCATCTCACCTGATGTCCATAAAGAATTTCTCTTCCTTAAAAAAATTATAAACAATGCTATTTTATTAAATGCTGGTTATTTAAAACACTCTTTCCTCACTGCAAAAACAGTACAAACATGAATATGATTCATTAGAAGATAAATAATAACACTGTTTATGTAGATATGTATAATTTTATTATTAGGATTAATTAGGATTGTTAAGAAAGCAGCGTAAACACATACTCTATTTTTGATGAACAATATGAAAGCTAATAATAGTTTAGTAGTTAATTAACTATCTCATTTATCAACAGTTCATTTAACACAATTAGTTCATGTATTAAAACTTTAGATGGAAGATACTTTTTCCAACTGTCTACGCAAGTTATTAAACCATAGGAATTGAGATTACTACCTACAGTTAGATCTGAACGCACTTTAAGCGTGGTCAAAACTTTGATCGAGCTTGAGCTACCTAGCTAAGTAACTCACAGGTTTATAAGTAGTTAATTAGATTATATTTCTAACTTTGACTCGTTTTGACACAAAAAAAGACAAATTAAATAATGTGTTAAATATTTGAAGATCAACATAAAGTCATCTTTTAGATTCTCAAATGACTAGCTGTTAAACTAATGAATTTATGATTAGTCATACAATTTTATATGCTATGAATCCAAGTTCTCAAAATAACTCAAAATATTCCTTATTTTGTACTTGAATGTAACCTCTACGTTACGATTTTACTAATTTCAAAAATATTCAGTTAATCCCCAAATTCACTGATGATTAGATGAATATATATAATAATTAGTTAACTAAAGTTGCATGCTCGTTTCACTTATCCTGTACCAAATGAAATTTAAACGTCTTGAACAAAATTAAACTTTACTGTAACTTACAAGGCTGACAAGAACATAAATGATTGCATTAAACGAGTATTATACGAATTTTAACTCGCCTAGTTACGAAACTAGTGCGTTTAGGATTTAGTTTAGGATTCAGTTAGGGACTCTCGACCTTGACCAGTACTCGACTACAAATAATATTCCCATATTGTTTCAAAAACGTTTCTTATTTAACACTTTCATGTATGTTCGAAAATTTGAAAATATTGTTAACTAGCCCATGAACTGTTTAAAACGAACAAATTTTTGTACGAGTTTTAACTCTAGTGTCTGATTTGTGGTCATTTAAACCATCGTGAGATCTTAACAATCTTCAGATTGCTCCTGCTGTGAATAAAAATTCGAGATACTTTCTGTTAAACTGAAAGTTAATGTAATGTTGAAACAATCGTTTAACTTGCTAACTTGTTCTAACTAACAGGTACCTAAGTTTTCTCTGGATTTACACTAATGAATTGTTTGTAGAATATCCCACTCCATCGATTAACTAGACAGTCATTTTTACTTTCTTATATGAGGTATGCTCTAACCAGTAGCAATTGGTACACTTAATAAAATCTGAATTTACCGAAGACATTCGAAAAGAACCCGTTGTCTCTATACAAAACCATGGGACTTATCTTTTTGCTTATTCAGAAACGCCCTGGTATTTTTAAAAAGCAGGTGTACAGTTGCCCAAGTGAAATCATATATGTGAATATATGGATATGTACAGATAAGAGGGTCCATTGGACCGCAAATTTTTTTTACGACAGCGGCACTTCGTTTGTATTTTCTTCTTCTTCTACGGTGCAGGTGTACAGTCGATCAGTGAAATCGTGTACGAGGCAGTACGCGAGACTCTACAAATACTGGATGGCCCACTGGATCATAAACACAGCGGCCACGTGTGCTTTCCTTGTGATGTCTTCTTCCGCACTTATACTCGAGAAAGCAGTGGTGTGTGAATGTGTGTGCCATTTGTTTGTGCGATTTGGAAGTGAATTCATTGTTAGAGTTATTATCCGTAATGATACGCCCATGGAGGACAAGGCGGCATCGCTCTTCACTACTTAAAAAGCCATTAAGTGTTTTTTTTGTGTTCCAAATAAAACAAAGTATTGTAAACGTGCTGATGTTCGGAATTTGAGATATTGGCATTTCTCGATGTTTTGAGGTCCCCTGAGTTCGAAAAACATGTTTTTGGAAATATGTTTGTGTGTGTGTGAATGTATGTACTTATGTGTGTGTATAGTATTGTGTAGGTATGTGGTCAACGTTTTCTCAGAAACTATAAATAGTGGAAAGTTGAAATTTTGAATTTAGGCTGGGTCCACTGGAAACTCGCGATAACATAATTTTCATCAAAATCAGTTAAGGGCAAAGGGCACTTTACTCTTGTCATTTTTAGGTTTTTTTGGATCATCTAAAAAACTGGTCCGTTTTTTTAAACTTTGTATATTTACTTTACTATTCAATTCTTATTGATTGCCGTTATCGTTATTTTGACTGATATGCGAAGTGCCCTTTACTCTTGCGAATTTTCAGTTTTTCCCATTTTTTTCCAAAACGGCTTTTCCGATTATTAAACATGCCTTTAAACTTTAATACTGATCATGATGATAATGAGCCCTAATAATGATAGCTAATTATGTTCATGTATCACTGCTTTGTTCCACCTTCCACCGACAGATAGCCAACTCAAACAGCACGATCAAGCTTTTTAAATCTTCGCAACGACATGACGAGACAAAGTAGATAACCATTTTTATAATGTCTAGCTAATTAAACATGCCTTTGAAATTTAATAACTAGCCTTATTGATGACAGCTAATGATTTTATCTATGACTACCTACTGCTGAGTTTGAGTGCTGCAAGTGAGACTTGTATAGAAGGAAAAACATTATTTGTTTCACTTTCTACAGACACATACTCAGCCTAAAAGAATGTTGTTGCTAGAATCTTTAGCCCTAACTTACCTTTATATAATAATATTACAGATATTACAAATTTGACCAAACAAATGTAACCGTACGATTTATGACGCCAAATTCTTGAACTGCATTAGGCAAAGAAGGTTATCAATGAATTGTACATACATATAGGCCGTGAGCCGAGTCCAAAAAAGTGTCTCATAGGAAACCACTTCAAATTTTAAACATAGATTGCCCTTCACGCGAATTACCAAAATGTGTTTGAAGTGGGGCGTTTAATGGGTGTGTAATGTCAAAGTTACCCCTAATTGTGGCTCCCAAAGTGCGATAAGAAACCAAATAAAATTTCATGGGTTGCTTTGTTCGTGATGCACAGTTCACTAAAAAAATTATGCCAGACACATAGAGTGTTTGAGCCGGTTTCCTATCAGTCAAAGGGGGTCGCTAAAATTGCTCTGTTTGGTGATGTCTGGCGGGGTGTCTATGTGTCTGGCATAATTTTTTTAGTGAATTGTGCATCACGAACAAACCAACCAATCAAATTTTGTTTGATTTCTTATCACCCTCAATTAGGGGTGACTTTTAAACTAAACCCCCATTAAACGCCCCACTTCAAAGCTGCCAGACTTGCACATATTGGTCATTCGCGTGAAGGGCAATCTATGTTTTAAATTTGAAGTGGTTTCCTATGAGACACTTTTTTGGACTCGGCTCACGGCCTAATATAACGAAATATTACCTACCCGGGGAGAAGTCTTTATTTTTTCGTTTTTGCAACGAAGACAGTTAATTATGAAAATTGAAAATAGAGGTGAAAGATCAAAACCGCAGCAATATGACAAACGGAAATGGAATGCATAGACTATGTCTATGATGGCGCTATTGATATTAGTGCAATATTAACATAACCAACAAATTTCAAAAATTTCCTAAGTCAAATATCAAAGCCAAAGGGTATCATCATGGGTTTATTCGAAGTTTTCGATGCATTAAAAATGCAAAAACTGATTTTTTTCACTTACCTTTTAAAAAATTTCATTGTTTCAAAATAGGTGCTCAAATATTGAACTTTTCAATGCAGAAAATTCGCGTTTCTTCGGAACCAAATTGTAAAGCGATGAATAATATTTTATTCATAACCGAAAAAAAGCAGAATGTAACCCAAATCAAAGAAGTTATGAAGTAAAAACGATTTTTTACGTAAAGTCAAGTTTCGTGTTTTAAGATAAAAATTTGGGGATAACTATCATTTTTTATGCAGAACCCCATGTTTTTCAATATCACACTTTTGCCTTTTAACCGATTAAAATTGCTAAAATATTCGCTGCTTCACTTTTGTTTCTCAGTGTATTTAAAATTGACGTAATAATTAATGTCCCAGTGCAATTCCATTATGACGCCAATGTTCATTAACTCCGTCTATTATTATCAAGTTATCTTGAATGTTTAAACAAGCAACGGTACAATTTTTAGTTCCCCGAGTGCGAAATGAAACGATAGAATAAATTCAACACCAATCGATTTATTTGTAATGTATCTAAATAATAATTAAAAGACTACAATATTTTCCCATCAACAGCATAAAGAACAGTACTATAATTACTTAAATAAACCTGGGAAACAACCATAATCGTCCAGTACAAATTCATCATCATGAAGGTCGTTAGGAGAATGAAATACACCAAATCTACGTCCTTTTTTATGGCGAAAGAACGATAAAAAGACCGTTCTAAAAAGGAGGACGTTTCAGATGATTTATACTCATCTTCGGTATTGCACTTGCAGTCTTTTGTATCGATCTTCCGAAGTTCAACGTGTCTGGTTTCGATTGGAATTGATGAATAGTTGGAAATAAAAATAATATACGACCACGAAAACAATACCTACCACAGAAGGCAGTGGATTTGATATCGAAGATGGCAGCACAGTATTCGATATTTGGCGCCGTACTTAACTGTTCAGTTTAGAAATACATTAAATTTTCAGGAAAAATTATACAATTTTTTTTAATACAGGTACATAAAATGTCAAAATTCTGTAACTTTTACAACTTACATAATTTTATGGCCTACTCTACGTAGGTAATAATAAGCCAAGAGCTTTTGGGAGTAACGGTCGATATAGTGACATGGTAATACAGATGTTCTCGGCGGTTTTAAGTTCTTTACGGCAATGAATAAAATAGTATAAAAGGCATGCAAAACTTATAGTGTTTAAAAATCAAAAAATGTTTTTTTTGGTACCTCGAAAACTATACGTTCTACGTAATTAGTACTCTCAACAATAAAATTATACCAAATTGTCTTCAAATTTGCAAATTATCGCCTTCAAAATGTATTTTAATTTTTCAAAATTGGTACGAAAGACGAAAATTCTAGAAAATCGTCTTTTTTGTCAAAATTTATAAACATTAATAACGTTTTTCACAACAAACAAATAAAATTTTACACAAGGATAATGTCACCGGCGACATTAATGAAAAAAATATTTTGAATTTTCGGTGAAGTTTGGTAGACTAATAGTAAATAAACAAATAAATTATCAAATCGATTGTTGGTGTTTGGGTGGATCTAGGATCATCTTTAAAACTGATTTCGAAAGTGCTAAGCCAATACTACAAGTCGTCAATTTGTCACAAACCTGGATTGTAACAAATATTTCAACTGTTATTGTAACTTTTTGAAACAAACATATTTTTCTAATAAAAAATAATATCAAATTTGAACATATGTGAGGGATTTTCCATATTCAGAAAAAAATTTGCTCTACAACTTTTTTTTAAATACATCAACTATTTATAAAATCATTTCGGCTTTATTTGTTAATTTTAATGAACAAAATTAACGGCATTTGAAACAGAAAATATTAGAGCCAAAACACACATGGCGGTTTTCGCCGAGCGGCAGCAACTCGGCAGCCGCTCGCTGCACATCTTTCAATGTAAATAAATGGATCAAAACACACGTGCCGAGCGGTATCAAAGCGCCGAGCTGCCGCCGCTCGTTCCCTGGTCAGAACGACCTGCAGCCGCGTTTTTATTACTTTCGGCGTTGCTTCGTACCACGTTATCTTATGAAGCAAAACACACATAGCGGTTTGTAATCGGCAAAAGACGAAACAGTGTTGCAGTATTGCTTTGTTGTTTGAATTTTAAATTTGGCTTCACACTCTTCACACTCTAGCTAGATCAACGGCGTTCATGTTGATGTTTGGTGAAAACTGACATCATGAAACTGCAGCCGAGCTGCTGTCGCTCGGCGAAAATCGCTATATGTGTTTTGCAACGAGCGGCAGCCGAGCTGCTGCAGCTCGGCGAAAACCGCTATGTGTGTTTTAAGCCTTAAACTTTATATCCATGCACTTGTTCATGGGTGAAACAGTAAACGAGGCCTGTAAATTATTCAAATACCAAGCGGAGAATATTTGCACTCTCTGGCGGCAAGTGTTTTAGAGATTGGGGAAAAGTAGTGGAATCGAAAATTTTTATATTCTCCGCACACAATTTAGATAGTTTTGAAGTTTTGCAAATTGTCTCACCAATGAATAACTGAAAATTCAAAAGAGTAAAGGGCGCTTCGCAGAACATCAGACAAGATAGCAATAACGGCAATCCATAAGAATTGAATAGTAAAGTAACCATACAAAGTTTAAAAAGAACGTCGAACCTGTTTTTGAGAGAATCCAAAAAAACCCTAAAATGGCAAGAGTAAAGTGCCCTTTGCCCTTAATTGATTCTGATGAAATTTACGTGGTTGCGAGTTTTCAGGGGACCCAGCCTAAAAATACAAAATTTCAGCTTTCCACTATTTATAGTTTCTGAGAAAACGTTGACCATACAAACAGACATGTCTCCAAAAACATGTTTTGCGAACTCAGGGGACCTCAAAACGTCCAGAAATGCCAATATTTCAAATTCCGAAAATCAGCACGATTACAATACTTTCTCTTTCATGAGTACCCCATATGAGAAAGTAAAAAGTTGCAGAGCAAAAAAATGTTTTCCAAATATCAAATCTGATCCAATTTTTTATTGTAAAAATTTATTGCATTCAAAAATTTTATTTGAAAATTTATAATAGTGTCACAACAAATTTCGACAATTTGTAACAATTAAGGTTTGTGATGAATGCAGTAGTCATTTAGCACTTTCGAAACACGTTTTCAAAATTACTCTAAATCCACCCAAACATCAACATTCGATTTGACAGAAACAGTAAATTTCTTATTAATGTTTATAAAGTTGGGCAAAAAGACAATCTTCTACTTCCAAACCGACTTAAAAAAACTAACATTCATTTTGAATGCGAAGAATTTGCTACAACTTTATTGTTGAGAGTAATAACGTAAAACGTATCGTTTTCGAGGGATTAAAAACATTTATTGATATTCAAGGGTTCTACAATTTGGCAAATAAAATATTGTACTCATTTTAATTAACATAAAAACTAACTAAAACCGTGAAGAAGACCTGTAGGACGAAAATATCATGAAATTCCCAACAGCTCTTGGTGTATAGGTATTTCCAATGATCATGCACTTATACATACTCTTTTCAAGTAATTGTAAAAATATTTTTCACTCACGGTGAGCACGTGATAAAATTAATACGTTTGCGGTATTTAGCAAGAACCCTTTTAAGCTAGGATAGGTAATATAATGTTACTCTAAGGCATAGCTACATGAGAGATTAAAAATATAATAGGAACCCCTTTCCTTATAAATATTTATTTGTTCTATTTTCGACTTTATATTCGTAATTTGAAAGGTTTCCTCGAGAAATGAATCATTCCATCAGTGAAATAAACTTGCATAAAATAAATTTTAGCTCTGGGTCGCTTTTCTCGAAATACGTTTAGCGCCTCATTAAAATAAATTAATTTTTACATCTTTTTATCCGCGAAAATACTCTCTGGATATTAATAAACTCCCTTGGCTAAAATGTTTTTGGAACCGTCTCAAAAATTCCAATGTAATGTCATTAGATTTCTCGGTTGTAGGTAAACTAACCAATCCATTTCATATCTAAGAAAATACTTCGTTACTAACCGTTGAATTTTAAAACAACAAAGAGATGACGAAAGTAATTACGTTAATTACGAGTTGTAACTAATGCTGGTAATGTATCTAATTTTAGGTCAGCAACCCCTCATGATACGAATCTATTAAACCAGACACTAATTATTTATCTATGCAATTCAATTAAACAATTTACCCACTAGTAATCAACTCAATTATTCAACTTTATTACCGTCCATCAATTCACCGCTAGGGCCTCTAAATAGCATTAATTGCTCATTTAATATAACTCCGAATTGGAAAGGGGACGTACAAACATACAAATGGAAGTTGTAACGTTACGTTCCCGACATTTTTCGAGATTAAAGTTGGGATTAACAGCTAAAATGATAACTGATAATCCTGCGGTGATGACGTGGGCATTCTTTCGGTATTAGGTACTTTGCAACCGATAAAAAACCGTGACAAACAAACGTTACTGTAGGACATTAAAAATGATAAAATTACAGAAAATGTTTTTGCAAACAATTAACATCAAACGAGTATGTTAATTGATTTGTTTCCAGAGTTGGAATCGGATAAATTCGAACTACGATGAGCTTTCTATTCCTCTATAAAGAAAACTGCTATATAACGACCCCTCGTAAACGAAGTTGGCCAGTGCTACACTGTTCCCCAGAGCATTCCACAAATTCTTTTACCACTTTCTAAAGGTTGGACATGTAATTGGAGAACTTGGAATCGAACGGTAATTTCTGTAGATTATTTCTTCTATTATGTAATGATGTTTTGTTTTAAATCGTCCTGGCAACAGGACGTTGAAGAAGGTCTAAAGTTCATAAAGAAAACTCGGTTTTTACTTGTAATTTATTATGATCTACATTTCCATACATGGTTTCTGGGCTTAGAAACGTAAAATTTGTTAACTTCTCTCAAAATGTCTTTGGTGTATTTTCCTTGCCGTTTTAAAATTCAAGAGTAAACAAGAAACAGCCAATATTGCTATAAATTAAAAACAATGAAAGATAAAATTGAAGGAATAATCATCATCTGTTAAAGAGATATTGCTTAATCTTAATAATTGATTCATATATATGTATAAATGACGAATTCATTCGAAACAGAAACACATCACCTTATAAAGCTAGTTAGTATTCTTTTTTTAATGTATCACATAAGGCTACAAGTTTAAAGCTGTTTTCACTTTTACATGTTTTTAAAAGGAATTTCTACCAAGTACCATTTAATATGATGAAATATTTTAGACTAGTCTAATAAATATTTGTGGAACCAATTAACAGAGAATGTCAGCCTATATATATATGCATATAATCTTATGAATGTATCCAAGTGTGTATATTTGGAAACTGACCGATTATGTATTATTTATGTAAAGACATGTAAGCAGCGTTTGATACCTGTCGTAAGGTTCCACAAACGAAACAGCTATATTAACTTACTTCTTTGAACAATGTTTTTCCTGCTTCAACGAAAACATTTAAACACTACCAGTTAAAATAGTTTTAAAAATTTTTGTGGAAATCTGTAAATGTGGGGGGAGTGGAGGGGAATTTTCTGATCATTTCAATTAGAAACTACCAGCAGTACCTATTTAAAAAAATACGTACAAAATTACAATAATCTGAAACTGTTAATATACAATATATCTAAAATAGCTTGGAATGAAAAATCTTTGTTCCTCAAACGTGATAATAAATTCCTTTTAAATTCCAAAGAACACAACCCAAAATATGATAACGTTTAAGCTGTTATGCAACTATTACACACACATACACGATTGGTGTAACTACACAAAATTGTAGTCACAACTAAACTTAGCTTTATTTCATTACAGACAGACTCAGACGTGTGTTATTATTATTATTACCATTTTGTAAACAAATTAATTACGTAACTGAAACGTTAGGTTTACTGATAGAACAATCTCGTAAGCGGGGCACTATTAATCGTAGAAACCTACAAAACACTTAAGTGTTGTAGCTTTCAAAAATAGAAAATGTGAGCGAATAAATTTTGAATTAAATTGAACTATGCAAAGAAATTAATGACATATGAACTTTAATTCGATAGCATACAAAAAATGTTTCACAGCCCACTTTAATTCCAAATTAACTGGCTCACAGGTTAGAATAGTTCAAAACCTAGTTATAACAATAATCACATCGAAGTGATGTACATTGGACTAATCACTCTTTTAATTTATTTCTATTTCAAGTCAATAGTTATTTGTTAAATTGTAAATTAGGCTCAATTTAAAAAAAAAGTTTCGGTTCGTAGAACTAATTTCAAAGGAAAAAAGTTTTAAATAAAGGTATGAGAGAAGCAGCTTTTCAGAAATGTTTTATTTGAGATCATATAACTATAAAGACCGAGATAACCACCCCAACAAAGAGCATGCAATCTTTTTTGTCATTAAATTATCATTTAGCTTAAAATGGATTAATGAATACAAAATGAAACTTCATTGCATTCCGTGTCAAACAGTGATTAAGATTTTAAAACTTGTTTGTCTTCACAATTTTAGAACTCCCGTTTGAAAAAGAATAAAATCGTAAAACTTTTCAACCATTTTAGCTTTTTCCACAAACGCCATTTGAACATTTAAAAATATCAAAATATAAGTTGACCAGTTGACATGATTAAAATTTCAAAACCTGATCCTTCCTTTATATCTTCTTGAATGAAAAATAATTCAAATTTAGTTAACAAGTCTGTACACAAAATGGCAGATAACTAGTTATTTTTTGAGAATTCCCGACAAAAAGGTTGCGTTTGAAAGGGTACGAAATTGTAAAACCACATTTGTTGTAAAAAGGATTGGACAGTTAACACAAAACAAAGTAGAGGAAATGTATACCTATCTCGCCTTACCTCTTCTCTTTACACATAGGGTTAGAGCAGAATTTATAAACATATTGGGCAATTCGTGGGTGCAAGAGAATATGGGAATAGGCAGGGGTTATTACAAAGGGACATTTTACGCTGGTAGGTAATAGACAATACACATACAATTTAATCATATTTCAAGAGAATGGTTAAGTTTCACCTACATGGTTACAGAGTAAAAATTTTGAAAAACCTACAAAACATATTTTAAACATATTACAAAATTTTATCTCATATAACACGTGATTTACTTCAACCGTGGCTTTTTAGCCAAACACAGTCATAATGATTGGTTTATATAATCATACTGGTTAAACTGTACGTGGGTAGTGTATTGCATACCGGCGAAATGCCCATTTGCACGTCCACCCAAGTGGCACATATTTGCACTCACAATTCCGTTCGCAAGGTACAAACATATCTAGGTCTAATAACGAAAGTCTTGATTTAACATTACTCGCGATATGTATATTACAAACCGCTGCTGTCTCAAGAGGTTCCATATCAGTTCGTAAACAATATATTGTTCACATTCATTGACCTTAATCTACAATTTAACACTACAATTTCATAATTCTACATATCACTTTTGTTTTACTTCAACTCCTTTTCATGGAAGCTGAATGTATAAATTTTATAGTACTTAATTTAAGATAATTCAATTTAATTTTTATTCATGTAGAATTTTTAATAGGTCAACGTAACATATCTTCGGAGTGTTAAGAACAAGTGTAAAAGATTTCAAAAATCCGTAGTAGAAATAAAACCCTGTTGAAAATTTCACAATAAACGTTTTCTACCGTGGACCACATCAGAGAAATGGAAGTTTCCTTTATTGCAAAAAAAGCTGACAAGGATCAGTTTCCCCTGTGTTAAGAAGTGATTGATTGATTATCGTTATTTCCAAATGCAAAAGTCCTCATAACTTTCTTTAGCATGTTGACATTATAAGCAAGTTAAATTATAATATCGATTTATTTGAGTGGTATTCGACTGAACTCAACATAATGCTCTATACCAGTTCAGAAAACCACAGACATGCATTTTATATTACAAGTATGCCAATGCATTTGAAAGGTTTCTCAGACTTAAATCCTTTGGATTATCGACCCACTACAATGTTTTAGTGTATGCAAGTCCTGAATTATAGCAATGTATAGAATAAAGCTGTCAATGCGGATACTCAAAATAGTAAGGAAAACCTTTTACCTACTCCGAATAGATGATGGTGTTTGTCACACATTCTCCTTCCGTACCTACTTCCGTAGGGTTCACTTTGAAAACCATTTTCGATTTTTTTTTATCCCCGTTATCAATCACTGAAACACTTTGCACTTGTTTCCGAACACCCCATATAGACCTAAAATTTAGCATAATTTTAGTTACGAAAGAGATTAGTTTTAATTTTAGCACAAATACTTTTCACTGGTATCATGGCACCCTTGATTTATATTCATTGAACAAAGTAATGGAATTGCATTCCGTACTTTTTAGATATATTGCGGACATTTGAAAATAATTTCTAAAAGCTATACTGGGTATAAAGAGCGATAGGTTGACTGATCTAACGTCTTTACATGTTTATATTATGTATATGTATATGTTTTTCAGTGGGTTAAGGTTCCACAATGAGAAGACCGACAAGATGGCAGCGGTCGAAACCTATCTCATATTCTCAGTGTGGCTCGGTCTGAGATTGGTTATCTCTGCACAGACAGACACAAAAATGGATAACATGTTGCACACTATTTAATGTAAATAGTGCAATGCTAAGAACGGCTATGATACAATATATACAATTAACGGCTAATAAATTAAAAAATATAGTAAACACAAAAAGTAGAATAAAACAGTAATGACCTCCATCACTGAACGCTACACACTAGAGCAATAGTGCAGAGAACCCAATCACGAAAGTACGAAACCAATGGAAGAGCCCCGGGCCGACGACGTCGACGGTCCTTCGAGAGGACGTACGTAGCAGAGGATCATATGATGGATGATTGATTGAGTGACACGATGGACGATGAGGAGGCTACTTACACACCCAACGGACGGGAAGGCCCCATCCATTCAGAACTCGGCGAACTCCTTGGCGCATTTCTCCGTTGACGAGATACGTAACGCCTCCTCTTCGTAATCATCGAAGTTACTGGTGTCGCCGGGACCGCGGCACCTCGGTATATATGGCGCCTCGATCTTCTTCTGGAAGATTGCGATCCAATCGGTCGATGCGAACCACTTGTGTCCTTTGATGTCATTCACACCCGCCTTAAGGTTACCATACCGTTTGGTCAGGTCCACTTGCAGCAAGTTACGGAGGAGGTCTTTCAGATCGGAACCAAAGTGTGAGGGGAAGCGGACCTTACCCGACACGATCTTCTCGTAGATCTGGATCGGTTGGTCGGCGAAGAACGGCGGATATCCAGCCGCCATCTCGTATACGAGCACGCCGAGCGCCCACCAGTCGACCGCCTTGTTGTAACCCTTGCTGAGGATGATCTCGGGGGCGAGGTACTCGGGCGTGCCGCACAGCGTCCAGGTGCGGCCCTTGACGCGCTTAGCGAACCCGAAATCAGTCACCTTCAGGTACCCCTGCGAGTCGATGAGCAGGTTCTCGGGCTTTAAGTCTCGATAGATCAGATCTAAGTAGTGGAGATACTCGAAGGCGAGGACTATTTGAGCGGCATAGAACCTCGAATGGGGCTCACTGAACCTGCCGACCTTCCGGAGGTGGGAGAACATCTCGCCACCAGGCACGTATTCAAGCACCATGTACAGATTGGAATTGTCTTTGAAATGGAACTTGAGGCTGACGAGGAACGGAAAACTGATCGCCTGCAAGATCCTCTTCTCATTGAGCGTATGCTCCACCTGCTTTAACTTGACCACTTTCTGCTTGTCGAGTATCTTCATGGCGAAGTACTCCTTGGTAGGTTTGTGTTGCACGATCATCACCCGGCCGAAGGAGCCAGTCCCCAGCGTCTTGATCCTCTCGAAGTCGTCGAGGCCTGCGGTGTTGGTCGGGTTCCTCTTCCATTTCTCCTCGAAGTCCTCCTTCGCCTGGTCGAGGAACTCCTTCACGCTCTCGGCGGAGTCAACTTTTTTGTTAGCCGTAGCGGCATTGTTGCCCATGGTTTGTACTTTTATACCTTCCAGGGCTTCAAGTTTGTTGATTCGCGCCGCCCGCCAAAGCTCCAAGCGACCTGCAGCAGCGGAATTCTTCTCCTCTCCTCTCCTCTCTTTCTCACTCTCGCCGCTCCTCTCTTCTCTGTCAACACCGACGACGAACGTACTCCGACATATTACACACACAACCTATTACGGCTCCTCTTATGTATATGTATTATGTAGTGGTAATACTCTCGACGACGGGTTTACCTTCTCTATTTCCCTCACGGATTTATTGTTGTACGCGCGCACACGCACTCTACGCCCTTTGTACTTTCGACGTATCCCGTACGTATTTACCTAATTGATTACGATTCCACCACTGTCTTCTCCTCTCGCAAGGAACTTGGGATAGTTAAAATGGCCGCTGCCTCTTGCCCAGATTCACGCTTCGCACTTCATTTGGGTTGGGAACTGCCAGCCAGACCCCGAAACATCCACTCGGTTATCGGACGCGACGTTGTCGCTTCCATTTCGTTTTACTCTCGACGACACGCAGACCCGAATCGACCGAACTGAAACTTCTCGTGATGTTTTTACATTCAGACGTGCTTAGAATTAGTCCAGTTGACTTTATTTGCAGCTGACCTAAAACTAATACTCTACGCTAACATACGCTACGTTCTTTCACTACTAAACCTTTGAGTAGGTAACTAATAGGGGTAAAAGGTTTGTTTACCGAACGGGGCCAATTTTAACGTTTTTTTTTTTTGAAAATAAGACGCAATCAGTATATATTGAAAAAAATAACATTAACTTTAGGAAATCAGCAGTTTTTGCAAAAAAACTTCTGATTTATTTTGCTAAAATTGGGCCCTTTTCACGTTCTTTTGTCGATGTTCCAATAAGTCATTTTTAAGAATACAGTGTAACGTTTATTCTAATTTATTTACACACACTGTCTTAACACTACTTAATTTATCTATACTAAACTCCTGGACAAAATTAACGCACCACACAATTAAACTTGTATAATTACAATACAGAAATTAATATTGCAATAACATTTTTATCAAAGCTTATAGTTAGGCTGTCTAGTAGCTAGTAAATAAAATTAGCAAATCAGGGCGTTATCTCTAATAATTTTTTATTAAAGAATTTTGTTTTCTTGGAAACAATGTAAACTTGCAAACAGAAAACAAACGAAAACAATAGAATTTTCAGACTTAGAGCTGTTCTAATATCATGTATCTCCTCTACTCCTAATTACTGTTTCCATGCGTCTTGGCATACTGGAAATCAAATTTTGAACGACTTCTTGACGAATATTTTCCAATTCCTGCATTGCTGCATCTACCAGTTGATTGCGATTGGCAGGTGGAGGTGTACGACGTCGAATCCTTTTTTTAATATCGTCCCATAGATGCTCTATTGGGTTCATGTTGGGACTCTTGGCTGGCCATTCCATGAACGGAATAGCTATAGCATTTAAGTAGCGAATAACTTGCCCAGCCACATGAGGACGAGCATTGTCCTGCATAAACAAGAAATTCGGTCCCACAATAGGAGCAAATGGCATTACATGGTCAACAACAATATATTCCAGATAATAATCCGCATTCATTGACCTACCACGTATGGGGACCAATTCTGTGCGGCCATCGAAACAGATGCCTCCCCAAAACATTACAGAGCCACCACCAAACGGAACTCTTGGAGAGATATTGCAACTTGCAAATCTCTCTCCTGGCCTTCTCCAGACATGCTCACGTCCATCAGAAGATTTAAGGCTGATTCTCGTTTCATCCGAGAATAAAACCCTCTTCCAATCATTACGAGTCCAATCTTGATGTTGTCTCGCAAAACGCAACCTTTGAATTTTGTGCTCTATGGTGAGCAGGACTTTCTTGGTCGGTTTTCTGCTGTCTAATCCAGCTTCATTTAAGCGCCTTCTAATCGTTCGGGAAGATACAAGAAGATTGCGAGCAGCTACGAGTTCATTTTGTAGGATGGTACTAGTCGTTGTCCTGTTTCTTAGAGTGGATTGTATAAGAAAACGTTCATCTTTGGATTAGTAAACCGTTTTGGCCCTTGTCCCGGCCTTCGTAAATGAGAACCTGTCTCGTTAAATCGTCTAACCATGCGACTTATGCTGGATTGGTTTCTTCCTATCACATTAGCAACATGACGCATCGAATATCCCTCATTCTGCAAAGTTGATGCTCTTACTGCTTCTTCCACTGACAAATTTGTTCTGCGATTCATTATCAAACTGGAGAACACTCGCACTTACACTATCAATAACAAAAAACTTGGGTGGCTCAAAACAATTAGTCTTAATAAGCAACAATTTCTGATCAGACTTTAAATCAATTTTCATCGAAAATGCTTTTCTTTGCTATTACACTTTTAAATCAAAACCCATGTTGACAACATTTACTTGAACTGTCGAAGTATATCCAGAGCCTACTTGTAAGATTGCTAAACAACTGAAAATCATCATTATTTTGGAATAACACAAAATATATGTGGTGGTGCGTTAATTTTGTCCAGGAGTTTATTTCCTAACTAATTAATTTATATCACACTCTTAACTGCTAATTTATTTATACTTTTTCACTTGTCCGTTTATCGCACTGTTTTCACTCGCGGCTTCTCATGTAATCGCTAATCTCTCCGACCGCAAGTCCCTGTTTATAACGGGTGCTTTTTTTTAAATTTCACCTCATAGTAGGCTGTAGATAGTGTTTGTGAATGCACCTTACTAAAAAATTTCATTATTGATGTAGGTTGTCATAACCTCACTTTTTTAATAAAAATTGAAAGTGCTCCAATCAGTTCTAGTGTCTTCAAAAAGACAGCTTAGCTCTATTAATTAGGAGTTAGATGAGTGAGACTAAAGAATATAAAAATCTAAATGCGAGAACCTTGGTGAAAACAAACTTGACAACTCTTAACTCCCTCATGGAACAATAGTCTTCGAAGTGCTTGGAACGATTTGACTTTTGATAACGACATTTTTTAGTAGGTAAGCAAAACCCGGATGAGAAAAGAGGAAGGTTGGACAAGAAACCAACCACCTGTCCTCGTAAAAAAGCACGGTTATGGAAACTGATCAATTGCTTCGGAATAGGAGGGAACCTACTATAGAACGACCCTCGCAACGAAAACGGATTATGAAATTAGGCACTTAGAACGTTCTTAGCTGGTACAGAACAAGGGCCCCACAACGAACGATTAAAAAGCTTAAATCAAGACAAACGGACATAACAGCTATACAAGAATTAGGTGGCGTGGTACTGGAAATATACAGATTGGTAGATCCTAAATATTTTACAGCTGTATACTCTAACCAGTAGCAATTGGAACACTCAATAAAAATCTGAATTTACCGAGGACATTCAAAAAGAGCCCGTTATCTCTATACAAAACCAGGGGACTTATTTCTTTGCCTATTCAGAAATGCACTGGTGTATTTTAAAATGCAGGTGTTTCTGTTCGTGCAGTCGCCCAAGTGAAATCGTATATGTGAATGTATGGTTATCTACAGATAAAGAATTAAAAGGTCCATTATGGGTCGCAATTTTTTTTTCGACAGCGGCACTTCGTTTGTATCGTCTTCTTCTATGGAGGGAGCAGATGTAGTCTTCTTTCGCACTTATACTCGAGAAAGCAGTGGTGTGTGTATGTGTGTGCCATTTATTTATGCTATTTGAAAGTGAATTGATTGTTAGAGTTATTATCCGTAATGATACGCCCATGGACGACCAGGCGGCACCACTTAAAAGGCCATTAAGTGTTTTTGCTGCCGTTCCAACTCTGACTAGGCAAAGTTTTGTATAAGCAGGACAATACACACGAGTATGGAACTGGATTTGTGATCGCCGAAAGAATGATAGACTAAATAATAAGCTTCAGACCCATTGACGAACACCTATGTTGTTTACGTTGTAAAGGCAAGTTGTACAATCTTTCTATGATTTTGTGCATACGCATCGACTGAGACTACTGAAGAGAAAACCAAAGACACCTTTCATGAGCAACTAATATCAGAAACACCAACACAAGATATGCTGCCACTGGATGGACACACTAATGCTAAGGTCGGAAAGGAAGATATATATAAACCCACCATTGGTCTACAGTCTCTACACTCCACTAGTAATGATAATAGCATTAGCTTTATCCAACAAACGGCAAGCAATAATATGATAAAATTTATCATGTTTGAACACTAAGAAATACATAAAAAACATTGATCTCCAGCAATGGAATAACAAGGAACCAAATTGATTATGTGTTGGTAGACTCGAAACAGGCCAGTTAGACGTAAGAAAATTAAAAGGAGCTGACGGAGGAAAAGATCATATACTAATTGGGACCAAGGTTAAGTTCCGGCTGCCGTGTTAGAAGATTAGTGGGAAGAAGGCGCACGTACAATGGGATACCAATAAGTGAACTAACAATGAAATAATACAAAAATTCCAGATAGAAACACAAAAGAAATTTGCCGAAATCAGACAAGAAAACAACAATATAGAAGGTAAATGGAGAAATAAAAAGAACGCTATAACAACAGCAGCGGAAAAGAAAATCGGGAGAAGAGATATGCATCAAAAGAAAAGGTGGTTTTGATAAAAAATGCGTGCAATTGGTAGAGGAAAGACACAGGCGAGAATAGAGATGCTAAAAAAATTCTACAGAAGAAGCTCTAACTAACCATAATAATGTAAAGAAAAAAGTAAGGAAACTTTTCAGGCAAAAGAAACGACATCAGGATCAAGTAGCTCTTGAAAAGATAAAAGACAATTATAACACCAAAAACACCTGATAATTTTATAAATAAGTGAACAGTCTGAAAAAAGGGTATAGACCGAGAACTGGAAACATATTAAAGAACCCCTGATAATAACCTCATCACAAAACCAAATGACATAGTCAACACATGGAAGATAGAAGCAATATATCCACGAACTGTTAAACATATAAAGCGACTATAATACCATTAAATCCTTTCTTACATCTGACTTCCCCGTAGAAGGACCTTCTTATGGTGAAGTAAAACGCACTATTGCTAAACTAAAGAACAACAAAGCTCGACGAAAAGGTAATATTCCATCAGAGTTTCTAAAAAACGAAGGAGTGAAAGGAAAGCATAATCACATAATTCCATAAGAAGGGAGATAAAATGAGATGTACTAAT
Source organism: Cryptocephalus moraei (assembly GCA_946251905.1). Classification (NCBI taxonomy): domain Eukaryota; kingdom Metazoa; phylum Arthropoda; class Insecta; order Coleoptera; family Chrysomelidae; genus Cryptocephalus; species Cryptocephalus moraei. The sequence continues at coordinate 31,820,037 of OX276454.1, forward strand.
TGTAGAGGTATCTCCCTTATAGATAGCGCATACAAAATTCTTTCAAACCTAATCCTCTGCCGGCTAGCTCCCCTAGTGGATAATATCCACGGAAATGACCATTGCGAATTTAAGAATAACTAATCCACTACAGACCAACTACAGACCAGACAGTCTAGCAATTGATTACAAGTAGGCATATGACAGCATCAACAGGGTTGAGTTGTGGATCACGATGGCAAATACCGCAAACATTAATAAGGTTAACCAAATAGTGCATATGTGGTTCCAGAAGTAGGGTAAGAGTTGACAACACAGTCTTTGAACCGTTTGACATAAGCAATGTTTCCAATTTATTCCTAATTTAATATCATGGGTTGTTGCCGGTAAAAGACACTATTTATTTGATTATTTGAGGATTTGACAAACAATTACAGTCATCAATTTCTTTTTTTACCGCCATTGACTAAAATTTGCATTGATAATTTATTTTCATTTTCATCAAAAACAAGAAAAGTATAGGAAATTTTGTAGAATCAAAGTACCAGTACAATTGTCCAATAATCATTGAGATAACAACGTTGACATGTTAGATAATTTGGCTAAAAAAAAATTTAATGTTTATGTTCAGGGCTAGGTTTGCAGTAAATTGCGTCTTACCACACGAGACTTGCAGAAATAATGTATTCAATGAAAATAACAATAATCCCCTAGAAAATACATAAATTGGGTTAAGAAAGTACACAAGTACACAAAATTGCTCTTTCCTAACGCGACAAGTAAAATTGTTTTAAAAATTTTAAATAATTCTTTTAAAATTTTTTTAGAGTTTAGACACCGATGGTTTTACTGATTTTAGAGTAGAATCAATGCGCAGTTTTGAAATTTGAAAGATTTGGTGCTAAAAGTGAATGTTTTTTGAACTGCTTCAATTTTCCAAAACTTTATAATATATAGAGCTGAAATTCAAGTAACCTTCATATCTTCTCTGCATTATAAAGAACGTATTTACCCGATTTATCTTACGTTTCTTCTACTTTACGTTATATTAGGCCTCCGACGATGACGAAATAACCGAGTGATACTATATCGACTATCGGCAGCTGGAATTGCTTTTATGAATTCCCCTGTTTCCAATCTTTGCTTTATATTGGAGTTATTAAATACAATTCCATTATGGGCGGAGTCTGACCATCGGGGCCACAAAATAGATCAATTATTTTCAAATCAGTGTCAGACAACGTTTGGGTTTTAATAGAAAATTAACTTTTTCTTATTTCCAAACATCTCAGCATTATTTCCACCTGAAAGAGGTTATTGACATTTACTAATATTGAAGCTTTTTATCAGTGGCCTTTATTAATTCTGAAATTCTGGCTATTTCATAATATCTTGTTTGATCATTAATATTTCCTCGCGATTTTCTTACATAGACGATAAATTTGCCACTGCGTTGGTTATATTTTTTACTGTAATACATGACATTTATCAAGGCTCCAGCAATTATCAGGAAATTACCAGGGATGGCTTGACTGGTGAAATTAAACGATCTCTGAAAATATGGCTTCCGTGTGTAGGAAAAACAATACAAATGACTAATTTTGAAAAAATTCGATTTGTATTTACAAATGTAAACCTATTCTATTTAATTTAATAGTCGATAATACATATTTATCTCTTGAGAATTAGAGATCATTGGCTATACTTTTTAAAAAAATAGAGGAATGTCAACATTTTCAAACGGGATCTAAAAAAGTCAACATCATCCAATTCCTCAAAAAGGAGTCGGAGTCTGTTGGCACTTGTTTGGGTAATGGCAATTGTTTCCATTTCGTTTTTTGTAACAGGCAGAATGCAGGCGATGAAAACTTTCCGTCTTAGGTTTATGGGAATAACGTTTTTTCTTGATATGTATGCCAGTTTTCAGAATGCAGTCCAAAAGAGTTTTATTAGCTTTTATATTACTCTGGATTGATTTTCCTTCCTTAGTCAGTGACATAATATGACCCAAGGTATCTGTATTCTTTTACATTTTCGATAATGGTGTTATCTATATAGATCTTAGAATATTAGATAAATTACCTATCTAAAATCTATTATCTAAAAAATATTTAAAAAAAATAGATCATGTTAACTTCGAGCACACAACGTGAAAAAGACTACCATTTTTAAGTCGTTTTGTTCTCTCTGTAAAACCTGGTTTTTCGTAACTATTGCGTATACTTCTTCTAAACTGAGTTTACGATGTATAACAAATAGCTTAAAAGTTAAAAAAAGTGTTAGTAATCCAACAATAGCGTTTTAAAGAATCAAAAACGTTCACTTTTGGATACAACTGAAGGAAATTCCGAAAATATATAGCTTATGATATTCGTCACATTACAAGAAATTGTCTACAATCTGTCCTACAACAAAATCAGTTAAGCCATTCACTTGTTTACCCACTTCCGGTCAAAACCGGAAGCGAACCTCCGATAATATGCAGTCTACCACGCTTCTGCTAAACTAAGCGATCCAAGCTAATGTACGTCATAATCGGTAAAGTCATTAGAAAGTTGTAATGAGAAAAAGCTACCTCACATAACAAACGTGAGATCGTAACATGTTTGATCGACCAAAATATACACCTGGTTATAACTAATCTATTCGTAATAGTTTTGTCGTCTCTTAAATCAAGTGTGGATGGACATAACTCAAGTACCACATCAGATTACTTAAAATATTTAACTTTACGGCGACATCATGGAAACGAAATCACATCGGCAACGCTGTTCGGCGCAAAACTACCAACAGCTGGAGTTAATCCGCACGGGGAGCTCACGCGAAACGACAAAAGATTGTCGCGAACAATGAAAGCGCCACCTATCATAGGAAACCTGCACCGTATAGGTAACGTCTATTACAGGAGATGGCGCGACCCAAGGCAAATTAAGAATAAACGTGATCTTGAAAGTAACAGCTGGCGTTGTTGCCAAACTGCAAAATTTAAATCATTGAAAATCGGAAGGGGGTTAAGGATCCCTGAACAATAATTTATAATTGGTAAGGGGAACATCGTCATTCACATTTAGAAAGTATGGAATAAATATGATACTTATATGTACTATCGATATGAAATTAAGGTATTCAGCACATCTAGTAATTCGATCAACAGAATTGTGTTTTGGACACATACATGATACCTATAGTACTTTTCCTTTAGAAAAGTGTGAATCTACATTGATATGAAATTACTGTAACTGACATAAAGTCAAAATAATTTATGTATGTATTAAACTGATTTCGATTATCTGACAAATGGCATGTCATATTTTTGTTTTCTAAGATGTTTTGCTTTGTACCTTAATTAACAAAATACTGTAAACTTACTATAAAAATACGTTAGTAAAACCAGTAAAACAGATGACAAAGTAGTATTCGTAGTGTTGCCTGCATGCATCGTTTACAGAATAGTATTTAGAAGTGTTTGAAGTGTAACTTGACAAAATAATTGGAAGATATAAAATTAAATTTTTAACTAATATAACGAGACTCTGTAGCATTATTTTAATTATTTTTTAAGATAGACAAGTATTTTTGAAAGGAACAAATTATGAAGGAAAATTGTTAACCTCATGTCTGGGATTGACCTGATATTAATGTACAATCCTAAAAAAAAGCAACTTTATTTAAAAAAAACTGAAACTATAATATAGTTTATTATAGCTAAGATATTACTTATCTTGGTAAATAAACAAGGTAATTTATTACTAGAACTACCCAGCATAACTACGATAGTTCATCTGGTAATGAAAAATATTGGTAACGATTTGGAGCTGGAACTGTTTAAAACATAATGAATAAAAATAACAACCAAACTTCCGTGAGTCGAATTTTCAAGGACCCGTAAAATAATCGAGTTATATAGTGCGAATGAAACTATGCATATATTCAAATTATACACAAATTTGGGACCTTCTTTGAGAAATCGCCATTACTGCGTTACCAACCCGTAAGACACAGTAAACTTTCTTGAAATTTATATGTGGTTTTCATGAGTAAAAAGCAACGTAATGCATAGGAATATATATTTTATTAAAATGTGTCATGAAGGCGTAAACATAAAATCGTTTATTAGCACTTTACAATGTTAGAGATAAATATCCATATGACGGGCCATCTCTCTTCGACCGCCGCTTGTAAAGTTCGTTCCCACTGACTTACCGTCAAAGAGTGATAAAGAAGAACTATATACAGTATACAGTTTCCAGCGGATTCACTACTCAACGCTAAAGAAGCTTCTCTTTAAAAGTTTGCACACCCAACAACAACGGTATAAGGCAGAATTGAGAATTTTTATTATTAATTCCTAAACTATATACCGCCCCTATCTTTTTAAAATTCATAAATTTAAATCTGCTTTGTATGGTACTTTTAAACACTCTAAGCAGTAACTGAACCAAATAACCATCCTATTGAAACCAAATATAAATAAAATGTATGCGTAATGTTTACTGCATACCGACTAAAAGCGCCAGGTGACATCAAGATGCGTCGTCCTTTTTTAAAATGTCAGATCCGTGGCGCACGTTTGCATGTTTTCTCTCACACTAATGAATCTTCTCAGCCTCAGGTCCCACAGGTCCATTCGCATTGTGGATAATTCAGATTATAAAAGTGAGAAATGTGCACGGGTTTTCTATACTAGATACCTACTTTGCATATACAGACCGTTTCTACAGAGTCGCAGGATGGTATAAACATAAGAGCGAATGAAAGGCCATATATTTCTCGTTGGCTAAACAGAGAAAGAACTTTTGCGACGTTGCGAAACATCACAGTCATTGCCACACTCTACCGGCCGGCATTATGATAATATGAGGAACACACGTACGAACGTGATCATCTGTGTTGATCATTCGCTGAATACCCTCCGACGGGAAGATTTGGAATGGGTTACGGACCGAATGAAAAGGTATTTATTGTAAAGTGGATTTACATGCACTCTGCACTCTACTGATCTCCGAAAGCGATACGCGTTAGATGCCTGAACTGCCTGGTCGGCCGGCAACGTTACAATGCAAAACATCCTTCTCTGTCATACTAACGAACTACTATTAGTTTCTCTTTTGCTCTTGTTGATTTCGGACCCTGCGTTTCAATAGAAAAGCTCCGTATAGTAAATATTTATAGTAAATATAAAACATTATAGATACTCATTTTCTCAGCGAAATTTTATGACAAAGATTAAAATTTAGTTTAAGCATTAGTAATGTTATATCAAAATAGATTCCGATTGAGGTAAGAAGTACACAGCCACGTGATGTTAGATAAAGTACGAAAAATGACAGTGGCGTATTCAGTAATACATAATTATATTATGGGATAATGTAGGTAGGCAAAATACTAAAGGGATATAATGATCCTTATATAGTATGAGAAGTATTGTAATCGGACCGATTTTTAGAATTTTAGGTATTAGCATTTCTAGGCGTTTTAAAGCCCTCCGAGTCCAAAAAACATGTTTTTGAAAAAATGTCAAGCATATAATATGTTCGTGTGTCTTTAGTAAGTTTTTCTCCGAAACTAAAAACCACAAACGATTCCAATTTTAAATTTAGACTACCCTAGCACACCCCAATAATCTTTTCATTAAAATCGGCCATGATAAAGGGGTAGTTTACGACTGCTATTTGTCGATTCTTGGAAATTTTCTCAAAATTTGCTTTGCGATTTTTTTTAACTTTAATATTTATTCCACAGTAGAATAAATATATGTAATAAGGTTTAATAATATCTTTGGCCAAAACTCCTCTAAAGAGCACTTTACGCTTATCCCTTTTTGGGTTTTTGGAAATTTTCACAAAATCCTGTACAATATTTTTTTCTAAACTTTAAGTATTTATTCTACTATCGAATTTCTATAAAAATTTTATAACATTTTTCGCTAAATCTCTAAATGGCACTTTACAGTGGTTGTTTTTCTGTTTTTGGAAATTTTCTTAAAATCTACTCTAATATTTTCTTTTAAACTGTCTGAATTCTTTCTACTATCGAATTTGTATATTAAAGTTTAATAACATTTTTGGTTAAATTGTTTCTGAAGGGCACTTTATTTTTGTGATTTTTCGGTTTTTTGAAAATTTCTCGAAATCAGCCTGAAGAATTATTTTTAAATTTGACCATTTATTTTACTATTAAATATGTGTAATAATGGACAATACAATTTTTGGCTAAATCGTCTCTGAAAGGCAGTGTGCTTTGGTAGTGTCAACAGTCACTTTTTGAATGTGCTCGGTACATCGGCATTTTGTTTCCTGACCTATTTCAAATTGGAAAAAGACTAGATAGTTTGTAGATTATTGAATTTCTTTGGGTTAGTTATTTTGGATATGTGGAATTCCAGTAGATAAGCGAGCATCCCCTACTTCGATTTCAAATGGGGACAAATTCGACATAAAGGAAAAATTTCACGTATAAAGCTATTGATTTAAGCATAGTTATTGGAAATTCGGCGTTAAAAAATATAAAATATGCAATTGTCAACATAAAATAATTAATAATATTCGAGAAACAGAAGATTGAGTATATATCGAAGAGACAGTAGCGTTTTTGTAAAGCAAAAGTGATTGAAAAATGTTCAAGTTAGTCGCCATGTGATGCAAATACAATTCCTTGCGAAGAAAGTTTAACAAAGCGATTTATCTACTCTTCGGTATGAAGGAAATAATTAAATAAGCGGTAAGCATCAAGTGAACATTTTTTTATGCTCCGTAGAATACGACGCTGCTAAAATATGTAATAAAAAATAAATAAAAATAAAATGAAATGCTGTAAACGTGGAGCATCAGGTTAACACACTTTTATGCTTCGTAGGATACGAGGTTGCTTCGTTTAGATATGTCTGATCGATTTTGTAAGATCTGTTGTAATTATTAAGAGGATTTAAGTAGATAGCTAACGTATCTCCTCGACAAATTAAACAGTCATATTTTTCGAGAGAAACAAGAGGTTGATAGATTGTTTCAGGTTGAGAAATTTTCTGGTGCCATTATCGATGGTTCCCAATTAACAAGTTTAGTCGAGATATTGTACTATTGTGGTAGGTAATAATATTTTCCTATTTTTAGTGATATATGGATAATTGCAACTATTTATTGATAGTAGTTTAAAATGAACACTTACGCAAATTTAGTTTACTGTTCTTTATGACGCTAGAGTTTTTAGATCTCTTGTATCCAATAAATTACTTAACAAATGTGAGATGGTGTAAAAGACAGTTCTTGCCGTGGCAGAAAACAAAAGATCCCATTGGATTGAACACATTCCATACATCTATTGAAACAAACCATTTATCGGTGGCTTTAAAATTTTGCAGTCGTGCTTTAACTGAATGTGGTATGGTTTCGTTATTAAAACGTGACCGGATGTTAGTTAGTCTGGGTATCTGATGATTCGAGTAAGAGGCGGCAACGTCGTCCTGGGGCACTCCAAGTGAGAGATCGACAACTTGACTTGAGCATTACACGTGTAACGTCGATGTTCCGCAGGAAAACCATTCTTCCCGTTTAAAAATAGAACGTTTAATTAACAACAGGTCCCGCACATACATACAAATATCTCATACCTTGGCGTCACATCTAAAAATTTGTCTATTACTCAAGCCGAGGGGAAATTTCTCAAGGTCCGAGGGGTGCGGTGGGGGGCTGGTTGAATTTTCTAGAAAATTTATCAGATTTCGTTACACAAAACCTATCTACAGGTAGGATCGTGGAAATGTGTTTATTTGGAACATGTTCAGTATAAACGCCATTAAATACAAAATTATATACTACACGACATAAGTTAGGACTATAAGATAATTCTGGGCGATGCACAGAAATCAGAATAATTTGAAGGCTATTGCCTATAATTATTCGATCATGCTCTCAGTTTCATGACTGGTTTTGTGCCGTCCAATGGATGACTGGTCATCAATATTATAGAGATTTCTTGTTTAGGTATATGAGCCCGTTACTAGAAAACCAGTGCCAGGAAAGGAAGTCCCAGTACAGTAGTTCTCCGGCAAAATCTTAAATAAAGCTCTGAATCATGATAGATCTTTTATGGTCAACAATTATGAAATATGTACATATTATCTAGAGTACATTATTTATAAGCGTGGTTTACCTCTATGCTTATATTTGACCTGTTTGTCCAAGATGATATTATATTTAGTTCTTAACACAGAAGATAAACAATTGCATCCTATGTGGAAATTCATTTTCGATCTAGTTCTACTCTTGTTAAATTTTAATGAAATGTGGAATTTTCAAGTAAACTTGGATTAATCGTACGATGATAACAAAGTGTCATTGAGAAAACATCAAAATGTCAATAGTAGGGCATAGAAATTGGTTTTCCAAAATGTAGGAAAAGTTTTAATGCCAATAAATCAATAGAACACACAATTGACTTAGAGTGGGTATTATAAACATGTTTACAAGTTAACTTTGAATTTAACAGTTAAGTTAACTTTAGCTTTTATAATGCCAGTTTTATAAAAGTCCCATTAAAATTGAGGTTATAAGCACAGAATAGTTAGTTGTTGACAGAAGAACATGAATCAGAATCAGTTAAAGACAATGGGCACTTTACTCTTGTTAGTTTTAGGTTTTTTTCGATTACCTCCAACACAGGTCAAACGTTTCTTTTTAAACTTTGCATATCTACTTTACTATTCAATTTTTATTGATTGCCGTTATCGTTATCTTGACTGATCTTCTACGAAGGGCCCTTTACTCCTATGAAATTTCAGTTTTTATCAATTTCTTCAAAACGGCATTACCGATTCTTACCAAATTTTAAATTTTAACTGACCTAACTAATGGTTACAACTTTTATTTGAGATATTTTTTTAAACCCTGATTAAAAAGCACTTTAATAATGTTGCCATGAATATTTGGTCCGGCTATATGAGAGTCTTACGATGTTACACATCACCATTTTTTGAGAATTTGGGTGAGTGTGAGTATGATACTGTCAAAATTATTACATTGATGAAAGATGAATATAGCCAACGTGAGGCTTGGTTCCGGAAAAAATCTTGGGAAAATAAAGGAAAATAAAAAACAACAATTAACGAGGACGCAACCTTATGTTATGATTAACAGCTAAGAGAAATTGTGTTACATTTCTTGTTTTCTTCATATTCAACAAACAATATTTTGAACAACAATTACCGAAGACAACTTTATGTTACGATTAACAGCTAAGCGAAATTGTTCTGTTTCTAATATTTTTTTATGTATTCAACACATCATTTTTTGGGTGTTGTAGCTTTCTTTGTTGGTTGCCTCTTTGGCCTAATGTTTCATTGTTGCAGCTTGGTACAATCAGTCGCTAGCTCCTGCCGCATCTTTGTAATCAATATCCATATTGATGGATTTTTGAATCCTACAAGGTGATTAAACCGACTGTTCCGTTATGAAATAGAAATAATACTCGTAAAGATGGTTTTTCTAATTAGGATAATAATGTAAACATTAATGAAGATCAGTAAGTGTTGAAAATGTAAAATTACATTACAAGTTTGTGTTATTTGGGGAAACTATGAATCTCTAGTTAGATATATTAAAAATTACAAACCTTGGTCCTGTTTTCTTTAACCATTACAGCATTGTGGATATTTCACATTTCAGGTGAAAACTGAAAACGGAGGTAATGTACTTCAGAACCAAGCACATCCCTATTGATTTTCAATCTTACTTTACAACTTTTCCAGCCTACTCTCGATACTTTCCGAATTATTGCGATTTAAACAATTATATTGCTAATAATTTTATTTGCACTAACTTATGGAAAATCGACGCAGTTATTAAAACTACCTTCAAAAAAACTCTCCTTTTTTCCAGTCCGGTTTTACTTCCTACAAAACGACCCCTATAATAGCGTATGGACTGAAAGCTTGTCCGAGATGAAAAATGCGGTTCTTGAGGAATTAGAAGATAATCACCAGGTTAGATCACAAACCTTTTTTATCGCACTTAAAGGCATTTGAGGGAAGTTTGTGCAAATTTCGGCATAGAGTGAAGTTAAAAATTCTTGAAGTAAACAGATAGACAGAACGTTCTGTAAAATTTTAAGGGTAAGTCAACCCCTGATCACATCCTGACGATGTTTCAATGAGGTTGTACTTACCCACGAATTATGACAAGCAGTCCACCTGAACGATAAACCAAATTTGTTTCGCCCAACTTAAACGATTGCAAATTAATTTCTTTCAAGTCTGAAAGCTCCACTTTGAAAGTCTGTAACTCTGCAAGGGGTACGAACGATAAATGGTTTTTATGACATTTACGGGTTCTTCAAGGTGCTTGACTTAAAATCGCATTCGCATAGAATTAAGATAAAATTATAACAGAGAAGGTACGGCCCGCCAAAGAGCCGTATTAGATTATTTCTACAGGTAAGTTTTTCGCACCCGTGCGATTGTTGTGGAATAATAACGCTAATGGATAACGCCTCGTATCGCAGTAGACTTTAATAATAAAGTACCCAATACTAGTAGTAGAAATGATGAAATTCAGCATTTTTTAATGGAAAATTATTTATTTTTTGAGGAAAATTAAACAAAATTACAACTTCTCGAAGTTTTAAAAACAAAAACATTTTCCAAAACGTACATCATCGATGAAATGGCAAAACGATCTGGACATTCCATTTGGCGCTTACCACCGTATCGTTGCATTTTTAATCCCATCGAAATGATTTGGTCAATTTTAAAAGACAGTTAGAAAAAAAATGAGAATCCAAATTTAAGTGGTGTGTAGTCATTAATCTTATCAGAGAACAAAGTCTCATAATAACCGAAGATGATTGGTCTGCCTGCATCAAACACACAATTCAAATGAAAATGAACATAGAACGCTTTGGGCAAGCGTTCCTAAACTTATACTACATTCAAAAACCCTATGGCATGCCAGGCTAAAAGGTAGATTTATGGGTAAGATATACAGTACTATAACACACGATGTGTCAAAAAAAATGCATACGAGGTGTGAAAAATACAAACGTCAAAATTTTAAAATATTTGCAAATAACTTTTTCTCTGTACATTTCTCAAAGATATGTTTTTTACAAAAGTTGTTTGTCTCTATAAGGGCAACAAAAAACCTAAGTAACATTTTTCTCTCAGACGCGAAATTAAAGTTTTTTTATTTTTTAATTTTTTTGACAAAAATAACTTTATTTTTGTACGGTTCTCGACAGATTATTTTATACAAAAGTTGTTCGCTTCTATAAGAGCAACAAAACACCTTAGTAAAATTTTTCTTTCAGACGCGAAATAAAAGTTTTTCTTAGTTTTATTTATTTTTTGAAAAAAATAACTTTTTTTCTGCACATTTCTCGAAAAAATGTTTTATACAAAAGTCGTTCGCCTCTATAAGAGCAACAAAAAACTCAAGTAACATTTTTCTCTCAGACACGAAATGAAAGTTTTTTGATTTTTTTTTAAATAACAATTTTGAATTTAAGCCATTTTGAAACTGCTAGACCGATTTGGCCCATTAACGAACTCGTCCGAGATTTTCGGCCAACTGATTTTTGTACCAAATTTCATTGTGATTCTTTAAAAAATGCGACCTGTAGCCTGCCGACAAATTTCGTTATATCCGATATATACAGACCGTTTCTAAAGAGTCACAGGATGGGAGAAACGTAAGAGCGAAAGAGAGTCCATGTATTTCTATTAGCTAAACAGAGAACGACCTTTTGCGATGTTGCTAGCTCGCGAAACATTACAATTTTTGGGAAATGATTAAGTATGATCTCTAGATACCAAACAACTGAAAACCGCATTTTAATTCCTATTTTTTCGACTTCGTTAACGAATGCAATACTAGATATAAATCTACCAAAATGCAATCGTAGGGTGGGTTTAATATAATTAGTTTATTCAGAATTTGAGAATCATCTACTGTAATTTGTGGCGTTCTTTCTTAACTTTCACCTCTATCCTTATTTCTGTGAAAATAAATAACGAAGACGTGATTTAGAGTTTATCAAATTAATAGTGACGTCAGTATTCAGTTTTATTATCAGTTTAAGAATTTTGTTAGGTATGAAAAATGTAAAACCGTAAAACTTAATGTTGTGTGTTAATAAAATGATGATTTATAATTAAGTACATGTGTAAAAATATTACTATTACTCATGTTTAACTTGTTTTGAATTATGTTAATTAATAATGAAGGGCTTTGTAAATAGCATGCACATTAAATTATATTTCCATTTTTTTAATACGACCCCGTATTCTCCTCTTCTTTGCGATGCAAGCGAGAGCCGGCAGGTAAGACACCCGCAATATAAACATTATAAGGGGACAATAGCATACTTCACTTCTTCTGATAACTGAAATCCGATGGTGGGTTGTAAAAACCATTTATCGTTCGTACCCCTATACATATATACATTAAACTATTATATTTTGGGCCCACCTGTATGCCAACGAGCAATGTTGGCTCAACCTGCATAAGTATTCGTTACGTTCTTAAGGATGGTTCCCCGCTAACAAATAACCCGTCGTAACATTGCGTGGAATTTTCCTTATTGGAAGTGCTGGCGCTTAAGCTTAACGGCACTACTTATTTTGATATACAACACAATATTTGCACTCGGCAGCACTTAGTAGTATACTATGCCCAGTTACAATTGGAACACCAACAAAAACACTTAATGGCTTTTTAAGTGGTGCCGCCCGGTCGCCCGGGCGTATCATTACGGATAATAACTCTAACAATGAATTCACTTTCAAATAGCATAAATAAATGGCACACACATACACACACCACTGCTTTCTCGAATATAAGTGCCTACACCTGCTCCATAGAAGAAGAATAAGAAGATACAAACGAAGTGCCGCTGCCGTAAAAAAAATTGCGACCCAATGGACCCTTTATTTCTTTATTTGTAGATATCCATACATTCACATATACGATTTCACTTGGGCGACTGCACGAACACGAAACACCTGCGTTTTAAAATATACCAGTGCGTTTCTGAATAAGCAAAGAAATAAGTCCCATGGTTTTGTATAGAGATAACGGGCCCTTTTCGAATGTCTTCGGTAAATTCAGATTTTATTGAGTGTTCCAATTGCTACTGGTTAGAGTATACCTACGATTATAGTGAAAGTACACTTACTATTCTTATTCGAGACGTGTTATTGATACGAATATGGTCGAAAAGAACATTGCTTTAATTCCAGGTCTCGGCCTTCTTCCTCCAAAATATTCTCAGACTATTCCAATTCTTTATAGGCTTCTTCGAAGTGATCCCTAAATTATGTCGCGCAGTGTACACAAAATAACCGACGTCGTATGTTTCCAAACTTTCCGTCAATCGAACCTGTGCGGAATCGACCGAAGTCCGGATCGTTATTTTTACCTTGAAAATCTTCGACCAATGGCAGGAGCGCATCGCCAAGCTTCCGCGCTCGCTTTTTCTGCGCGTCCGTTTGGCGGCGCTTCCTCCATTCCTCCTCCTCCTCCTCTCTCTTTCTCTTTCGTCGTCCCGCCGTGCTCAGGTACACATCGACGTGCGTGTGCGCTCCCGAAGCTTCCCTTCTTCTTCAGTGAAAACTTGTTTGTAACGCCGCAGAGTTGACATGGCCGACAAGACCGAGCAACCCACGTAAGTATCCTGTCCAGGTTCGTTCGAGGGTTGGGGAGTTGTCGCAAGGGAGGGAACGCTGCGTCTTTGTGTTGTCGCGCGTTTGGCGGCATACCCTGCAAATGGCGGGAGAACTCGTCCTCGCCTCTTCCGACACCTCCCTCTTCTCGTCTCCTCTCTATTATTAGATATTAATGTCTCGAATTATTATTATTTGCTCCCCCGCGATTATTCCCGCTTGGCGTCCTTATCCTCTCCCGCGTAACGGTCGAGATTGCCTTATCGCGCCGTCGCCGCCGCCGCCGCCGCTTCGTGACCCGCTTTCCACTTTGCGCCATTTCAAAACTTCGTCCGGATAAAAAACGCACCCCCGCTCTCCCGCTTATACAGGGTGATTCGCAGATCGCTGTCCGCTGCACGAGGAATCCGAAGTTTTAACCATACTTTTTCCTCTCGTAACCGGTCCCGACGATACAAACATTCGTTTGCGTACATCTCCCAATAGGATGCTTCTTTAAAGGTCACGTGATTAATGTTCTCCGCTGTATTGGCTACGTGATACTTACAGTTTGTTTGAGATTGAGATCAAAATATTTTGAAATAGGTATGTTCCGACAGCAGTTGTGAGTTGTGATTTGTGATTGTGCCAGATGAGATCCATTAATTTGGTCATGTGATCTACCCTTCTTAAATACACGTTCCCTTTTTCTACATGAGTGTTTTGAAGGTCGCTTGGTTGGTAGTTTCCATACTATAATTAGCTACGTGGTAACTAATTGTAAATCATTCGCAATGTCACAAAAACGGTTTTTCTCATAATTTCGCCGAAAATTGTGTCAACATCGTTTTGAGTAATGTACCTACCTATAGCTAGTTATCAAAGCTGCTTCATTTGTCAAAACACATTTCGAGCCAAATGATATTTTTAAAACTTTTGTGTTTAAAGTTGCAATAAGAGCTGCACTGTTATTTCTCTCCAACTGAGTAAATATAAGTAGTGGAACTTTCGAGTCGAGTGTAGATATTTATAAAAATTGACAATTTCTTATGCAGTGGGGCTAAGTGTGCCAGTTAACGCATGGTCTATAAATACGTTTAATACCTTCCATCAAACCAAATGTTCTGTCACCTCTTTGAATGAGTATCTTAGGCGCTGATCTCAGAATCGCTTGTTTTAATCTACAGGATTGTGGTCTTTTGAATTTGTTTCATTCTGGTTTCAAAATCATGATCGCAGTCTCCTTGATCCTGTGGAACATGGTATTTAAATGGTCAGAATGTTTTAATCGTAGAATTGTAACCTCGATACAAATGTAGTAGAGTTGATTTCAAACTCAAACTGCTATAAGTGTTCTGCTTACAATTTGAATGATAAAACAATGTATAATTTATAACAAATAAGTCCTTTAAATCTAAACGTAGTTACTGCTGCTTAAGTAAAAACCAGTAGATACTGATTAGTGCTTTTAATAGAAACTTGTTTTAGGTAGACTGCTTGTTAACTCTTTGGGCCTAGCTAGAGTCTTCCTCAAGTGAAGAATTATACAAGTTTGACATTTGTGAGAAACAGAAAAGTACACCTATGAAACCTGTCATTTCAACTTATGAAATTAGACATGTCCTCAGATCTAATGGAAAATGATTTATTAATCATGATTCATTACTTTTCAAGAAAGAAGCGGCTATGGTGGTTTTATTGTTCTTGAAATTTGAAATGCAATAAATTTATTAAAAGTGAAAACTTGTGCATCAGAAATGTATTGTTTGACTGTTAACAAAAAATTATTTAAACGTTTTCCAAAGCTCTTCCATGTAAAAGTTATAAAAATTTTGTGTTTGAACATGTTTCTTAGTTTATATAAAATGTTGAAAGTTGAACAGAATCTGTACTTTCAAAATGGGCCGCAAAGAATTAACATTGTAATCACGTTATTTTGCCAAAATATAGTGAAACGTCTGTAATGTGAACACATATCGATTCAGAAGTGTTGTTGTTATTAGGAAAGTATCAAAATTGTTAAAACATTATTAGTAACCTTTTATCCACAGGTTGCACAGGTCATGCATTTTTTTATGTTCTCGATTTCATCGATTTAAAAATCATTGTACACACCACATTTCAAAACTGCTACTGCACAAAATCTGCTTTACTTCTCACAGAAGTGCACAAAGAGAGACTTACATTTTCTAAAAATTAATATGTTTTGTTTATTAGGAAATATTTTGTTAGAGAAGACTACAATCCAAATTTCACTAATATGATAATGTTGATTGTTATAGAAATTTGGATAGGAGCGCCTTCTAAGAGATTTCATAGAATCCGTAAGAATCTGACACTACCATCCGAGTACAGTACCTCTGCAGTGTGTCTTGTTAGGGGTCTACCCTAACAGATGGTTAAACACAATATCCTCTTTAACTGGTGGTTATACAAAACTATAGTACCTCTTTGCGTTGTGCAATATTGCAGTAGAAAATTAAAAATATTTACTTTGTTCCTAATAAATACAATGAAAATATTATATTTGTACAATTCTGTAGTCTTTATAAATTAAAACTTTGCCTTGCTGTTTAACAATAACCTATATTGGATCAGTTTTTACCAGAACGAGCTGTTTGAGTAATTTTATAAATTGCCTTCTAAAGTTTCAATTTTTCTGCCACTTGCCCTACATTCACTTCGGAAAATTTTATCACATTCAGGTTTTCACTTCTGGTTAACTCTTACCACGCCATATCAATACTTGAAACAAACATAGTATTTTAATGTTTTACACCTTTTTTACTTTTGTGAGTATTCAGCGCAGTTACCACACATTTACACAAGATATTGGAAGTTAACCTTTTTTTTTATCTTCTTTGGTTGTTGCTGTAAACGAATAAACGATTCGTTCACATGGGTTTGCTAATAGAATGGCTAAAAGATCATGTGAATTGTGTTTTTCAATCTATTGGCTAGTTGTTTGTGATCAAGCTATTTTGAAATATGCATGTTACAATGCGAATTTTAGAAATTAATTATTGACATGTCATGGTCTACCCTTTTTAAGCATAGGTCCAATTTTTTTTATATTCAAGTTTAGTCCAATCCAAGTTCTTGATTGAAGGTCACATGTAGACTAATTTCCATACATTAAATGTTTCTTTGGTGATTAATTATGAATCATTTGTAATACAGTTCATATCAACATTAACCTTTATTAAAGTAAGATAGGGCTAGTCCTCAAATATGTTTCCCAATATATCCCAATCCAAGTATTATTTCTGAAACTTTTTTGGATTAGGTACAATAATTAGAAAAGTTACTAAATCAATTGTTTCCCGTAGAGTAACTCTGGTAAATGTAATTAGTGGAACACTTGAAATTATAGATTTTTATAAAAATGTGCGATTTCATATGCAGTTGGCTAAGTGTGCCATGCCATCTACTCATGGTCTATAAATACTTTTAATACCTAGTATCAGTCTTTTGATTCAATTACCTCCTGCAATGAATTTACAATGTTTTTACTACTCTTAACATAAGAATTACTGTATTGCAGGGGTATAAAATTGATGCATAAACTTGATGGTAAATTGCCTGACAGAATGAATGTTAAAGTAATGTTTGTAACATTTGGCAACTGTTAGCTGCATCGGGATAATACAATCTATAGCAAGAGAGAGTGTCCAAATGAATATCAACAAGTCAATATTAATGTATGCGTCTTTAAACTCGTTGGGAGGAGACAGTGTGAACTATTTGGACAACTGTTTGAAACATTTGTAGATTTTGCTCCAATGAACCAAAGATTTTAAATCCTAACGTCACTCTTGTTCTAAGTAATGGAAACTGATTGTGGTTGTTTTCTTTTAAATCTTATTCTCAATTATAATATTTTTAACTACATAGATTGCCTGTGTAATTAATTCACATCATTTTATACTTGTTGCTACAGATAATACAATGGTTAATAATAGGTCAAAATAGGTATGTGTTGCATTGAAAGCTTACCTTTGAAACTCTCTATTGTAACAATAGAGAGTTTAATAAAGAAAAATATTAGAAAACGATAACTTCAATTCATTTGTGCGGCAGTATTAACAATTGTTTCGTTTTCATTTCACCAGTAATTTGTTGTAGACATTAAATACTTGTCGCCAATTTGCTTCTTGAGTTGTTACCAACATCAAAATCTTGCTGGAAGAAATCTGTTATCTCGTTATCTTCGATTTCTGCTCGCCTTCTACGAGAATAGTAATGGTATCAACACCTAAAATTATCATGTATCAAATGGTGCCCAACAGATTTAACTATTTCTTACTTTTATCATAATGTTTCATTCAAGATGTGGTTAATTAAGTGCTCATAGGAAATGAGTTCAATCAAATAAACATGAATTTGTAATTTTTTCTATTCACTAGTATTTGAAATCAACGTTTATAAGATTTCAATTAAATTGCACAAAATGTACATTAATTTCTTGTAAAAGTTTTTTGCTCCCCTTGACTCAACTGGTTACATACAAACAAGAAAATGAAATTATTAAATGCTATAAGATTAATATTTTGAAACAAGTTTAAATTAGCGTAAGTTTTTTTATACCAGTGAATGTATGATAATATGAAATACACCAACTGGCCAACAACCAGTGTCCATGCTTTTAGTCATTTTAAAGAAGTTAATACATACTTGATTGGTATCTTTAAGAATGAATGGTAACTGATTACACATATATTTCCTCTCAAAAACAGTCTCTCCTACCAAGTAGGCTCTCTTTAAGCCCATTAGGCCCATATGATAATTTTTCCCAATAATGCATACAGATATGGCCACCCTTGAAAGAGTAACCTAACATATCCTTTTTTGTGTTATGGCATTCCTTTTTCCAAGAATTGGCCATAATGATTCCCCTTCAGCATCCTAATTTTCACACGCCCTGTATTACTATCTGTGCCTAATTTAGGATTGATTCATTTATCAGTGTAAATAGAAAACTTGCCTGAAATGTCATCATAAATGTTCTGAAGTGAGTGTGATGTAAAGGTCAGGATAATAAACACTGCACAAATATTTACGTAACATAGAAATACGAGTATATCGAAATCCGCGAATCTTTGTGGTATTCACTGTTTCTTTTGCATGCTCCGTTAATTTTTTACAAGGTGAATGAACTTGGACTTCCTCATCTAATTGTTCACTTATAGGGAAGTGGAAGAGGTAGAGAAGACCAAAACCGAAGAAAAGCCCGTGGAGGATTCTGCAGATACAGTTGAGAATGGCGATAATGAGAAATCCACGGAGAATGGCGACTCCAAGGATGGCGACACGAAAGATGACGCCGAGGAGAAAGAGGAAAGCAAACCTGAAGGTTCGTTTACTACTTCCTTTTCTTTCCTATAAATAAATTGTACAAACACAGGTGCTAAGCAACCCACACATACACTCATTGTTTGTATACTTATCTGTTAAATATTTTATTGGAATAGGAAATCAATATTAGCGGCAGTTAATGGCTATCAATATTTTATTATCAAGCGTTTTGATTGTAATGTTCCTAAAACCGTCAATATTCCTAAACTGCATGCCAGCCACAACCTTAAAGTTTAACCTCTACTATTTTTAAACCAGTAGTACATTGACTTATTAAAATTTTTCACAGTCATTCAAAATTTTTATGGTTGCCAATTATTATGTTTCAGAATTTTTCTATTTCGCTACTCTTGCTTTCTCATTGAATACCTAGAAAATATTTTGCTGAATGTAGTGAACATGAGATTTTTTTTGTAATTTAATACCTTAGAAGCTCGTTTGATGTTATGTCTCATTTCGCCTAAATGCATGGCTACAGTCCCAATGATTTTATAAGTTTTCTCCAATTGCAAAAACAGTATATTTTCTAAATGAAATTCTGTATTTGAACATGGTAAGAGATCCAGATCCAGGGAGAATGCCAGAAATTTCAGGATTTTCAATAGGCTTCCTAATTATCTTATTACTTGAAAATGCTGAAAGGTGTCTACCTTCTCTCACATGCCTCAATTCACTTTGGTTGGTTAAAACAGTGGCCATGGGTTGAATGAAACTAGTATAACAAATTGGATTACATTTTTATTTCTAAGGTTTTAATTATGTAAGTATGATTGTAAATTAAATAATAATTAAATTACTCTACATGCATACAGGATGTCCTCTATTTTAATATTAATCAATCAGACCTTGACTTGCTCTTACTGTCTAGTTATCGATAACTGTCTTCTCAATTTTTTTTCTATCAGTTAGTTAATCACTCCAGTACTTTGTGTTCTTAAATCAAATGTTAATTCGTTGTTATTAAATGAGCAAATTCAAACGGGAGTCCAATTGTGTACTCTCCATCCATATTCCATTTTCGGAGCCATAGTAATGCTCCCCATAAGGCCTATTCATTGATGGATATGGTCAGATATACTTTTCACATTGTCCGCAGGCTTCTTTTTGAGGATCCTAGATTGAGTTCGTACTAAGCATACTTACTAGATAATTGAATTGTTACACATTTTTGTACATTAAGTACTCTTTTTATTTTGTAGAGAAATGCACCATAAAGAGAAAGTCGACGGGTGGCGGTGACGCCACAGACAACGCCGTCTCCGAGGAACCCACCCCAGAGAAAAAAGCGAAGACGGCGGAAACGACGGAGCCGGAGGCGAAAAGTGATGCCAAAGTGGCAGCCTAATCGTTCCTCCTTTGACAAATTCATGTATTTCGTGTGCGTATGACTGGTCATGGAAGGGGTAACACCCTTCCCGCCGAAGTCATCTTACGTACTTTTAAAACATATGGCACACACATACACTTAATTTTTAGGGAATTTTGCATTTAAGTTTAGTTTTTTTCATTTTTAGAGCACTCGGCAGTAGATGTTAATGTTCTTATATAATTTTTCTCTTCATGTTGAAAACGGGTGCCAAGATTTTATATGAACAGAGAGAATTGTACTTACATTTTTTTCTCCTTGAATATGTAATTCCATTTCCATGTTATTTCTCTCTTTCTCCAGTTAGTAAGAAAAATGTGTCCTTGTGATGTGAGTTAATGTCTTAATATCCGGGCCCGTCCCATGGCCGATTAGAATATGTGCTATAGGGTAATTAAAAAACTGAAATCCGTTATGTGTACATACTGAAATTATAAAAATATAAGCAATACAATGACTCAATAGCTGTCAACTGAACCAGTTCAAATTAATTGCACAAAATATTTTGCTGGAATAGCTCATATATGTATATTTTTGATTACCCTGTAAACCTGTAATATGTGAATCTCTAGAAGCCAGCTCTGCCATTACCTCTGGGTTTCTAAATGTGTTCATATCAAAACTTTTACTAATTTTTCTACTAGTTTTTTTATAATATAACGTCTAAAATTCATTTGAACAATAACTCGTACATAAAATGTTATAAATGTATATGTCAGATTACTAACAGTATTTCGTAGGAAACGGAAAATGGGACGGAACTAGCGAACCTGCGAATGTGTGAATTTTTCGCTTCATTCTGTCCCCCAGTCCGAACCACGTGAACGGTGCATTTCAATGCCATATATGGTACAAAACATGTTTGTATTTTATTAATTGGTATGGCAATAAAGAGTTAGTTTCCATTTCAGCTTTTATCTTATGATTTTTTTTTATATAGTAATCTTCATAAGATCCTAAGGATTTCATATTTTCTGTAAATTTTCGACTCGACTGATCTGTAGTTTGCAGAACACTTATGGTGTCTTTACTTGGAGTGTCCACTTAACATGTATTATATTTAACACTTCAGCTTCATCCTTATAAAAAGTACAGTTCTTTGACGGATTTTAGAAATGAAATAAGTTCATTCAAAACAAATTTGTTCAGCACAATTTTTGAATGTTGTTATTCGTTAAAATGTTTGCAAACTTTGTGTTTGAAAAGAATAAATAATGATTGTGACATAACATTCATATTGATAATTAGGTATTTTATGTAAATTCATGATTCACAAAAATAACATTGGAATCATTAGGAATATATGTGGCTGATGAAGTATTTTAGAGAAATTTATTTTGGAACATTTTCGAGGCACTCGTAATCAGAACAAAATGGATGAACATACAGAAATCGAGAAAGAAGTAAAAATATACAAGTACTTTGGACATTGGAAAATACAGAAAGAAATAGAATAAACCAAATGGAAGGTAAAAATGATCAATTTATTATTAAACATGAAAATAACCAGATAAATAGATCATTGAGCTATACTTTGTTATATCCGAAACCAATAGAAGTGGAGTGAATAACTTCAAATAACATTTCCTGAAATACTGGAAATCACAATGGAAGGAATTGATAAACTGAATTCTGACCGAAGTGAAAACTGGGAGAGCTCCAGAAGATAATACTAATTACTAAAGGAATGATAAGGATGGGAGGTTTATCAACTGTTGAAGCATATCAAAATTTTAATGCGTATAAAATAATCCCATCCAGATACATTGCAAATCGCAACTTAATCCACAAGAAAAGTCACTTGGGTAATTACCAACCAAACTTCTACGGCATCCCTATAAATTACTATGGGATACCAAATAAATTTGATGATTTTTGACTAATAAAATAGCCAGATTTTCGCAAAGGGTGTGATACTATAAAACATCTTCAGCAATATGTAGGTACGCTTATAGAAAAATATAATTGTTTATTTAGCCTCCCAGGCTGTAATAAAGTATTTGATTCGTTGTGGGCTGTCTTTCAAGAAACGAGAAACATATATGTATATCTCAAGCAGATACGACAAAGCTAATAATATAGCATCCAAAGAAACAGTGGAAAATATAACTACTCAAAAATTAGAAGGATAAGTCAGACAGAGAACATTACCTCTCAAAAATTTTTCATTTTTGCATTGGAAAACTTGTTCAAAAACTCAAAATAGAGAAATGGGGTATATTAGTATGTGATTCATCAGAGATTTTAATATTAAAAAACCATGAAACGTGTCGCGGGACACGGGTTAGGAACTTTAGTTCCTTTTAATTAACAACCATTTTTTTAAATTATTTCTTTAATAAAACTGTAATGTTTAACGTGAAACAGCGACAATAAGACGGGCATATAATACACAGCATAAGTAAGGCAATGGAATATCGTTCCCAATAATTTTCACCTCATAGTAGGCTGTGGATAGTGTTTGTGAATGCGCCTTACTAAAAAATGTCAAAAAATTGACATAACCTCACTTTTTTAATAAAAATATAAACTGCTTGAATCGGTTACTAGTGTCTTGAAAAAGACAGCGTGGCTCTATTAATTAGGCGTAGATGAGTGAGCTGTCTTTTTCAAGACACTATTAACCGATTGGAGCCGTTTCAATTTTTATTAAAAAAGTGAGGTTATGTCAATTCTGACATTCTTCAGCAAGGCGCATTCAACGATTATAGACTACCCAGGATTGCTCAGTTCGCCGAATCTGCCTGACAATAACTCTGTGACGTCACCACCGGTGCTGGACAGAAGATAGAGATTTATTCGTTTTATTGTAGTAAACAGTAAGATTTATCATTGTAAACTGTACGGTTTACGTACGTACTTTCCGTAATCCATATTTACGTACGATATCCACATCACGTTATCCACAGATCAACACGTAAAAGCACTTCAGCACCGGTGGTGACGTCACAAAACTGTCCAACATTGGTCAAATGTAAGTGAGCAATCCTGGTTAGTCTATAATCGTTGAGGCGCATTAGGCATTCCAAACCACGTGATGTCCAATATGGCGGCTGGGGGCAAACAAAGTTTGACAGTTTGACAGCGCCATAAGAGAGTGTTCAGGGTTGTGTTGTTTGTTGGTGAAAATGTGATTTTTAGAAAATTTTATCGGTTTTATTAGTGCTTATATACTTTTTAAGATGCAGAGTGAATATTTAAAGAAATTATTGTTGGAAAATCGCCATGTTGGCGAACGGTAAGCTCGAAAATACTTACTAAAGTTTTGTGTTTGCATTTCTATATATACATATATATATATATATATATATATATATATATATATATATATATATATATATATATATATATATATGTTAGATACGTGCATCTTAGATCTGACAACAACTATCTCCGCTTAGAGACCAGAAGTCAATTTGGCAACCTCGCCAGGGTAGGAACCCGCGTTCTTCTCTACGATAACGTAAACAACCACTTGAAAGGGTCGAGCAACGGAGGAGAAGAGGAGAAGAGTTTTGTCTTTAGACACGATACGTACTCGAATACAAAGCTCTGAATAAAACCCCCATGAAAAGTAATCACGCGCATTATTTACCACCTACCAATCATCTTTAAAATCGGAACCGAAACGCCAAATTGCTAACATCAGAAGCGGGATAGTTCCTAGTGCCAGTGAAAACACAAAAACAATTGCAAAGATACATAACCAATAAAAGTAACTGAAGTGGTTCCTGTACTTCCAACAATGGACCGAGCAGACCAACCAGAAGTCAGTACGGTGCAGAGTGAAACACCAACTCAACCAAGCGTAAGTTGGCAAGACACTCTAGTATCGTTAATTGCTGCCCAGCAAGAGCAATTAGCACTGCTGTCAAGGAATTCAATCATGGCGGCCGAACCAACACCCAGATCACCTGACGAAGTTACTGCGCATTCATCAGTGCCATCATCAGTGACGTCATTTCATCTGGCGCAGTACAACCCGGACACGAGTGATCACGCAATCGAGGAATGGCTCAACGTTGCCACTCAGATGAAGCAGGAGTTACATGTGGCAGATGTGCTCATGATAGCGAAGGCTGGCGAAGCGCTAAGAGGAAGAGGACGCAATTTTTACCTCGAGTGGAGACCCTTGCATCCACCGCCCGAAGTCTGAGCACGAGTTACTTAAAATACTTGCAGAGTTTGACGCTCGTTCGCGCCAAAAACATTATTCGTACAATCGGCGTGAGCCAACCAACAACAGTCAAACGGGATTCCGTCAACTGGAAAATAAACCTATCCCTGATAAGATACGAGGCAATAAGTTCTACGCACCAATCAGCAGCCGTAACATACAACACGAGCCCGCTAGAACCATGACGTGGAACAGATTCACTAAAGTGAATAAAGTGGATGACCGAGTTACTAAAATTAATAAAGGAGATCCGCCGACTCGCAACTATTGCAAGAAGATTGGACACACCGAGACAAAGTGCTGGACCAAACATGGAAAACCTAACCACGTAACGTTAATTTGACCCAGACGAACTTTATCCACTACGCCAGTTGCAACATTGATACACTCGGAAGAGGCAATGAACTTTAAATGCCTTGTAGAAAGTGGTGCGGATTTTCCAATTCTGAATGAGTCAGCTGCTTCAAAATTAAGTGTAGTGATAAAAAGGGCAACGGTCCCTATATCGGGTCTCCGAGATAAGACAGTTTATAGTATCGGTATCTGTGAGATCGTAGCCGCCCTACCGACCGCAACCATTGAGGTTTTGTTTACGGTGGTACCAGATGACAGCATCCCCGTTGAGTGGGACACCATTATCGGACGGGACGTTAACCTTACGGGTTAAATAAAATAAATGTGTCAATGGCCTGGAATTTTCATGACGATCTTCGGAACACTCCGAAGGTGATGATGTGTATAATGGCGGGGAACATAGACAATATAAAATTAACAGGAGTGGCCGAACCATTTATTTAATTTACTTCGAGCTACTCTGACAGACGACAAAGTATAAAAAAAAAGTGGTTGAAGGCAATATCCGAAAGCGAAAACACCGTCAATACTACCCTTCACAAGACGACCCGATTCGCGCCAAATATTCTTCATTTTGGTACAAATCCCAGATTACCAGCCACTCAACAATTCTTATCGGATGTCATTCCTACTGATGACGGCATCAACCCGGAACAAGCTGCTACCAGGGCACGAGAACGCGCCAAGGATGCTAGAGAGAGAGGAGCTAAACGGTTCGATGTAACCCGATACGCGGCAGAACTATTCAATGTCGGAGATAAAGTAGCAGTGGACGATTCGCAGCTAGCAGGTGGAGGAAAATTAAAACAGCGGTACCATGGACCCTACACTGTGCAGAAGCTGTCATTGAACGAGCGTTGCCTTCCCACGAAGAAACGGGAAAAGGACGACAGTAGCAGCCCACGAGCAACTTCGTCGGTGGCCCGTGGATTGAAAAACAAGTAGACACAAAAAAAATCCAAAATACTAAACCCCTAAGAAAGAATCACATCTGGTAAGTGACAAAAAAATTAAAGCGGAATTTCCAGCGAACCTTCTTTCAAAAAGTCATTGACAAGTTAAAAGACTCCCTGCCGAGTCAAGTGTCGCTGAAGGTTTTGTTTACATCTTCTCTTGAATTCTCTCTCATATATTTCGTTAGGACATTGTAAAGTACGAATAAAGGTATTTCAATTGAAAGTACCACAACTAATTACCATAAATAATTAATTATCTAAAAAAATGAAAGTAAATTAAAAAAAAAATAATTTAATTAAGCAGAATTTCCAGCGAACCTCCTTTTAGAAATCGTTGACAAGTTAAAAGACTCTCTGCGAGTGAGGTATCGCTGAAGGTTTTGTTTACATTCTCTTAAGTGAATTCCCTGTTATCAGTTTCGTTAGGATATCGTAAACTACGATTAAAGATACTTCAATTTAACGTACAACTAAATATCATAAATAATTAATTACCTATTGATATTAAAATATTATATCATTATAAATCAATAAAACAAAACAAAAATAATATGTCCAGCAAATAATAAAAAAAAAAGAAATTAAAATCAATCACCCAAAAAAAAAAGAATATTAGGTGCAATAAAAAAAAAAAATCCGGGTGTGGCATCCCCACTCCCGAAGGCACGATATACAAAAAGAGTAATAATAAAAAAAAGGGAATATTAAGCGCAATAAAAAAAGATAAATCCGGGTCTGGCAGCACCATTCCCGAAGGCGCAGTATACAGGAAACATAATATTAATCAAACAAAAAAAAAAGAATATTAGGTGCAATCAAAAAAATAAATCCGGGTGTGGCATCCCCACTCCCGAAGGCACGATATACAAAAAGAGTAATATTAATCAAACACAAAAAAAATATTAGGCGTAATAAAAAAGATAAATCCGGGTCTGGCAGCCCCATTCCCGAAGACGCGAAAAAAAAAGAGAGTAATATTGATCAAATAAAAAAAAAGAAAATATTAGGCGTAATAAAAAAAAAAGATAAATCCGGGTCTGGCAGCCCCATTCCCGAAGACGCAAAAAAAGAGTAATATTGATCAAATAAAAAAAAAGAAAATATTAGGCGTAATAAAAAAGATAAATCCGGGTCTGGCAGCCCCATTCCCGAAGACGCGAAAAAAAAAGAGAGTAATATTGATCAAATAAAAAAAAAGGAAAATATTAGGCGTAATAAAAAAGATAAATCCGGGTCTGGCAGCCCCATTCCCGAAGACGCAAAAAAATTAAAAAAAAGAGTAATATTGATCAAATAAAAAAAGAGAGTATTAGGCGTAATA
The DNA here is from genome assembly GCA_946251905.1 of Cryptocephalus moraei. Classification (NCBI taxonomy): domain Eukaryota; kingdom Metazoa; phylum Arthropoda; class Insecta; order Coleoptera; family Chrysomelidae; genus Cryptocephalus; species Cryptocephalus moraei. The sequence continues at coordinate 31,847,175 of OX276454.1, forward strand.
AAAAAGATAAATCCGGGTCTGGCAGCCCCATTCCCGAAGACGCAAAAAAAAAGAGTAATATTGATCAAATAAAAAAGAATACATTAGGCGTAATAAAAAAAGATAAATCCGGGTCTGGCAGCCCCATTCCCGAAGACGCGAAAAAAAAAGAGTAATATTGATCAAATAAAAAAAAAGAGAATATTAGGCGTAATAAAAAAAGATAAATCCGGGTCTGGCAGCCCCATTCCCGAAGACGCGACATAAAAAAAAAAGTAATATTGATAAAAAAAAATACTAAGTGCAATAAAAAAAAAAATCCGGGTGTGGCAGCCCCACTCCCGAAGGCACGGCATACAAAAAAAAATAAAATTAATCAAACAAATTAAGAACAAAAAAAAACTAAAATAATTATTTATCCCCCGAGTTCTAAATCGTTGTGATTCTAGATTCGGTGCGAGGACGCCCCGATTTCAGGAAGGCCGTGTTAGATACGTGCATCTTAGATCTGACAACAACTATCTCCGCTTAGAGACCAGAAGTCAATTTGGCAACCTCGCCAGGGTAGGAACCCGCGTTCTTCTCTACGATAACGTAAACAACCACTTGAAAGGGTCGAGCAACGGAGGAGAAGAGGAGAAGAGTTTTGTCTTTAGACACGATACGTACTCGAATACAAAGCTCTGAATAAAACCCCCATGAAAAGTAATCACGCGCATTATTTACCACCTACCAATCATCTTTAAAATCGGAACCGAAACGCCAAATTGCTAACATATATATATATATATATATATATTGCAGTTATCTAAAGAAGCTGAAGTTAATCAATAATGTAGATCCATTTACATTGAAAGTTGAAGATTTGGACTATTCTATTCACGGAGTTCCGCCTGTCACCTGTCACCAACATGCATGCCAACATTGATATCGTTTCATATTTAGTTTTAACCCATAGTTACTACAGCAAAGCACAAATGAAAGCATACAAGAGCATCTTTGCTCGATAAAACAGTACTGTACACTTTAAAAATATAAAAACAACTTAACTCACTCTCAAAAACATAAAATGGAACACTTTTCGATCAATAGTCACAGATGACATAACCAAGTTGTTTGCCCCCAACTGCCATATTGGATTTACTTTTGACAGGTCGTTGGAATGCCTAATTCACAAACACTATCCACCGCCTACTATGAGGTGAAATTTAAAAAAAAAAACACCCGATATAATAGTATTAATTATAAAAATTTTATCATTAAGTTGATTGGTACGAACTACATATTAAGTATTCAGATCTAGTCAGTGCATTCGATCATTGAAACAAAGACAGCGAACGACTCAACGAGAGAGAGAGAGAGAGAGAGAGAGAGAGAGAGAGAGAGAGAGAGAGAGAGAGAGATAGCGAGCGGCTCGGCAGCGTTCGTAGTGGCTCGGCTCGGTAACGCATTCCATTTAACGGTCAGATTTTTTGCTGCGCGACAGCCACAGTAAGACGGGCATTGCATATAATACACAGCATTGGTTCTATTCTATAAGTAAGGCAATGGAATATCGTTCCTCGGTGCGTCAAGCGCGTGGTCGGTCTCTCTCTCTCTCTCTCTCTCGCTCTCTCTCTCTCTCTCTCTCTTTCTCTCTCTCTCTCTCTCTCCCTATCTACCTCCCTCCACTCTCTCCCTCACCCCTCCACTCTCTCCCTCACCCCTCCACTCTCCCCCACTCTCCCTGTCCCCCCCCCCACGGAGCCACTACGAACGCCTCCGAGCCGCTACGAACACTGCCGAGGTAACGCTTTCCGGTAACGCTTTTGGTAGATTTATATCTAGTATTGCATTCGTTAACGAAGTCGAAAAAATAGGAATTAAAATGCGGTTTTCAGTTTTTTGGTATCTAGAGGTCATACCTAATCATTTCCCAAAAATTTATATATATATGTATATATATATATATATGTATATATATATATATATATATATATATATATATATATATATCGGATATAACGAAATTTGTCGGCAGGCTACAGGTCGCATTTTTTAAAGAATCACAACGAAATTTCGTACAAAAATCAGTTGGCCGAAAATCTCGGTCGAGTTCGTTAATGGGCCAAATCGGTCTAGCGGTTTCAAAATGGCGGCTTGTTATTTTCAAAAAAAAATCAAAAAATCTTTATTTCGCGTCTGAGAGAAAAATGTTACTTGGGTTTTTTGTTGCTCTTATAGAGGCGAACGACTTTTGTATAAAACATTTTTTCGAAAAATGTACAGAAAAAAAGTTATTTTTTTCAAAATTAAAAAAAAATAAGAAACACTTTTATTTCGCGTCTGAGAGAAAAATGTTACTAAGGTGTTTTATTGCTCCTATAAAGGTGAACAACTTTTGTATAAAACAATCTGTCGAGAAACGTACAAAAATAAAGTTATTTTTGTCAAAAAATAAAAAAAAAATTATTTCGCGTCTGAGAGAAAAATGTTATTTAGATTTTTTGTTGCCCTTATAGAGACAAACAACTTTTGTATAAAACATATCTTTGAGAAATGTACAGCGAAAAAGTTATTTGCGAATATTTTAAAATTTTGTCGTTTGTATTTTTTCAAACCTCGTATGCATTTTTTTGACACATCATGTGTTATATTACTATATATCCTACCCATAAATCTACCTTTCAGCCTGGCATGCCATGGGGTTTTTATTTAATGGTCAGATTTTTTGCGGCGCGACCACCCTCGCTCCCCAATCCCTGGCAAAAGGAACTAAAGTTCCAATAAAGTTCCAACAACTGAAAATAGAATCGCAGAAGGTCGGCTTGAAGATGAATTTAAATAAAATCAAGGTGATGGAACAAAATATTAACATCGAAGTAGATGGAAATGAAATCGATAAAGTCAACAATTATTATGTATGTCTAGTTTAGAAGATATAATAACATTGACCAAACAAGTCACAAGAAAAATCCACGTGACTTGAACCGCAAGGGAAAATTCAACTTCCTTGAAACTTAACAAGAAAAATATTTGACTATCCTCCCAATTCTCTCTTACTGCTATGGAAACAATGGCACTCACTGTTTACTTGCAAATCAATTGAGAACAACTCCAAGATCCATATAGAAAAGGCTCTATTGGGATGCTCCCTAAGAGACCCCTCTAGAAATGAAGAAATTAGCAGGATAAAAGTAGAAGATTTACTAGTTAAAATTGCAGAGAAGTTAAATTTAGTTGGGTGGAACATGTGGCTCGACCGGAAAACAAAACCGATGTAGGAATAGATTTATGTAATGGAAACCACGAAAGCATAAGCATTATGCACCAAAACGTTGGTTATACGATAATAAGGCAGAAATGATCAAAAGCAAATTCCTATCGTTCAAGAGATAGATACTGCCTCTTTCCTATCATCAAGCCCTTAGTTGGAGAAATTGGGATAATTTTTCATAATTCAAATGTATATTTGGCAGCAGCGATGTGAAACGTAACGTTCATTTACTTTAATTAGGACTTTAATAAGAACCGTGGGCTGCAGCCAACGATTAGGGTAGAGCGTCACGGAGCGACATATTCCGTCGGCTATGTTCGGTTTCCATAGTTTCATGTAATTCGTGTATAAGCAGTGTAGTCCAGTAAATGAAAGCCGATAAACTCCCACACCTGGGTTAAATTCTGCAAAAGGATGAAACTGGGGGCAATTGTAGGTCTCAACTGGGTCTTTCGAAATACGGAAAGTTGTAGATTCTCCGGGTCCCGTAACATGGTAAAAAATGGTCCTCAAGTTACAAAAATCCGTTTTCAGCCAATATCTCCGAGAATATGGCATTTAGAGAATTTTTGTTTAGATACAAAATAAGCTAGCTCATTTGTAGCTCATTAGCTACAAAAATGGTTCTTATGACTTTTCCCGAAAACTAGACAGTTTTCGAGATAACGGCCCCGAAACGAGCCCATTACTTGTTGCACCTGTTCTGAATCAAGGAGATCAAAATCGAGAAATGGAGACATTAAGCGGGCGGACAAATTGTCCAATAACTCGAGTAGAAATGGATATTTTTTGATGATTCAAAATTCACGTGAAAGAGAAAACCCATAGCTATGGTATCATGGGTCTCGGGCCTCATTTTTATTTTCTTGAATATTGTAAACCCAGGCTAATTTTTTTCTTTTTCGATATTTCTCGACTTTTAGAAAATTCATCCATATTTTAATAAATAACAGTAATTTAGTCCGGTCTTTCTTGATGATAGGTCTACGAAACCCAAACCCCAAAAAATCGAAGGAGACCATAAAGGTTGCTTCGTTTTTTTTTTCTTTTGCATCCCAATAAAAAGTAAATTCGAATGTTGTTTTTTTGACATTTCCGGAGTTTTGAAAGGTGATTGGCAAGAATGTTGAAGTTGGCACAAAAAACGAAGAAACCATTGAAAAAGGGGCGTTTCAAGCATTCCAGTGATGTGCATTGTGAACCGATAGGATGATTCATAATTTTTCAATACCCGATTGATGCCACAAATGTCAAAAATACAACATATTCAAAGGGTCTTTATATTGGGATGCAAGAGAAAGACAATGAAACAACCTTTATGGCCTCATTCGATAGGTTTTGGATTGGAGATCCATGGTCAAGAAAGACCCGACTAAATTACTATTATTTATTAAATATTGTAACGTTTTTACTATTTACTAAGACTAAACACTATGCGTTTTGTACTCATTAATTTATTTCTTAGACTACACTTATAAACTTAACTTAACAATCCCTTAACTTAATTTATATTCGCACACAGAGATGTTTATTTATTTAACACGCGCGGTCTCTCGCCCGAACTGTCCCGCCTTGGGTCCGGCATTCCTTATATACCAGGTATAAGCCTTCTGGAACTTTCGCGATAATTGCTAGAAAGTTCGATTTTCGCGGAACCCGTTATCGCATCGAACCTTCTCGGCTCTTCGACCGTCGGCTTCGACCCGTCCTTCTCGGGATCGCAATTCGGCGAACTTGTGTAGCTCCCGGCGTGTTTATATCGTGGCGAGCCGTTTCGTTACAATATGGATGAATTTTCTAAAAGTCAAGAAATATCGAAGAAGAAAAAATTTAGCCTGGGTTTACAATATTCAAGACAAAGAAAAACGATGCCCGAGACCCAGTATACCATAGCTATGGGTTTTCTCTTTCACGTGAATTTTGAATCATCAAAAAATATCCATTTCTACTCGAGTTATTGGACAATTTGTCCGCCCGCTTAATGTCTCCATTTCTCGATTTTGATCTCCTTGATTAAGAACAGGTGCAACAAGTAATGGGGTCGTTTCGGGGCCGTTATCTCGAAAACTCTCTAGTTTTCGGGAAAAGTCATAAGAACCATTTTTGTAGCTAATGAGCTACAAATGAGCTAGCTTCCTTTTGTATCTAAACAAAAATTCTCTAAATGCCATATTCTCGGAGATATTGGCTGAAAACGGATTTTTGTAACTTGAGGACCATTTTTTACCATGTTACGGGACCCGGAGAATCTACAATTTTCCGTATTTCGAAAGACCCAGTTGAGACCTACAATTGTCTCCGGCTTCATCCCTTTGCAGAATTTAACCTAGGTTTTTTCCTTCATTTACTGGACTCGCGGTGGGAGGGTGAAGGTTAAGCGTTGGCGCGTTTTTCGGCATTGTCGCTTGTCGCCCGGCGTTCGCGTATCTAAGCCCCTATGCACACGGGGATACTGGAAATGAACTAAACCAGTTGGTAACTTGGGTTTCTGACCAGTATTACAGACTGAAGTGTGACTTGACTCCGCACACGAGGCTACTCAACAGTAACCGAAATCACCATTTCGTTCAGTGTGGTTCAGGGTTCAGTGTCGTCATGGATATCGCCCGTGCAGTGTCGGAAGAGTCGAGTGATGACGAAAGTGTAGTGCTGTATTATTACCTCAGGAGGAGAAGACGAACAGCCAGAAAGTTTTGGGTACACCCATACCTTGAAAAAAGTTTTCAGACTAGGTTGTTTGTTGCCTCAAAACAGCTGGACCTTTCTGACGCAAAATTCTTGGCATTCTACAGAATGAGTAAGGAAATAAGTTATTTAGAACTGGTGAAATTGGTTTGCCCTCTACTACAGAAGCAAAACACAACCATGAGGGAGTCCGTGGACCCTGAGGAACGACTATTGATCACACTCAGGTAAGAGACAAAGAATGTATTTATTCAAACAGGAACTAACATTACATTAGGTGCTCGTTAGGTATTTGAAAAGAATTTATTCGGTATTTTGTTCAAAAGGTTTTAAATAATAGGCCGCGAGTGGTGAAATAGAGTCACCCTCTTGTATATTATAGCCCTCTAATGTGATGGAGTTTCTGTTAGGAGGTCATCGTCATAATTTCCACCATCCTCTAAGGCTGGGCCTTCTTTTTCCTCGGATGGTGGCTGCGGGACAAATTTCCGTAGGGCTTCCCCAGTGCCCTAATGTAAGGAACGGTGAATTGCAGTGCGTCTGCTAAATAATACGCCTTCTTCAAAATTGTACCTGAGCCACTCTTGGGGGGTTTCAAATGTCGAACAAAACCGCTCTTATGTTCTTCCATCGCTCCTTGCATTCAGTAGCTGGAAAGAAAAAGTAAATACTGAAATACCAATAATATCATGATAGTGTCAAGAAAAATGATCAATCAGCTTATCTATCAATTAATTTATTAATCAAAATTTCGCTGATAATTCAACTTTTATTCTTACATCATGTCAACTCGCGGGTTTTCTTTTTTTTTTTCTCCTTTCTTTATTCTGCAAAGCGAGTAATTTACCTACTTTGCAGTAACTTATAGATTCAGCGATTCCCGGATAATACTCTTCACTAATTCGACCTGCGATTTCCACGAGCTATCGCGCGCGGATGCAACGTCTCATATTCCATATCGAACATCCGCCAAAGCGTCCGGGAATCGACGAACTTTCCACGTTAGGTCAATAACGACAAAAAGCTGATTGGTCATCAGGAAAAAATTATAAATTGGCTGGAGACCGACAAAACGGGGTTCATTTTCGCTTCTTTGGTTCATTGGTTCAGTTGAGTTCAGTTCTTTAGTTTCGCAAACCGCCCCCTTGGGCGGTCTCCGAGACACGTCCCCCGAGCCACGGCCAAGATGAACCTCTTAGGGTAAGTCGCTATGTTTATATACAGTTTTTATTTAGGTCCCCCTTTTTTTATTATTATTAGTCCCTTTTCAACATTAGTTTTTTTTTGTGTTTTTTTAAGTTTTGCTACGTTGCCCCATGTTTACTTTTTTTTACTTACTTTTTGATTCTCCCTTTTTTGTTTTGTGTGTCGTTTGCAACTGGTGTCGTGTTGGCCGCTGGTCGCGCCTCTAATGTATTCGATTATGTTCAATATACCCTTTTTACTTAGGTTTATTTCTTTCATGCTACTCTACCTCTAGCTACCCCTCAGTGTTCGACCTTGCGCTTAACGCGGGTCGCGACAATAGCAATGATAGCACCAGATTTAAACAAGTTATATTCCTGCCTACTTGCATCATATTACAGTCGTTTATTGTTTAATTTCAGATTTTTGTGAACTGGTGGAACGTTTACGTCGATTGCTGTCTACTTCGCCAGAGGAGAGTCGACAATTGGCTGTATAGTGGCAGAGACAACTCGGGTGATTTGGGATGTACTTCAACCGATATACATGGCTGTTCCTACCAGGGCCGAATGGACAAAAATATCAGAAAGGTTTAATTCTCTCTGGAATCTAGAAAACTGCTTAGGTGCCATCGATGGAAAACATGCGCGTATCGAGAAATTTCCCAGGACTGGCTCTACTAATTACAACTACAAAAATCGTTTCATTTGAAACGGGTTACGCTGGAAGAAACAGTGATGGGGGTATATTCCGTGCATCAGCAATGAAACACTGGATTCAAAACGATGGACTTGATATTCCTCCTCCTTCGCCACTCAAATTCGATGAAAGTGGTAGTTCCTTTCCCTATTACTTCGTAGCTGATGAAGCGTTTCCACTGTCGCGATATCTGATGAGACCTTACCCGTCAAGGGCATTGGATAATGTGAAACGGATTTTTAACTACAGATTGAGCCGTGCAAGAAAAACAATTGAATGCACTTTCTGTATGGCATGCGAGAAATTTGCTGTCTTAAATGGTCCTATCCGCATCCGAGATCGTGAGATAGTGACGTCAGTAATAAAAGCTTAATCTTGCATTCTTCACAATTTTGTGAGAAAACGAGAAGGTCTGCAGTACTCATCAAATGATGCAAATGTTGGAGTATTTTGAAATGAACTCATGAGACAGCCTCAGCGTCTCCTCCCACAGCAGCTGACCATAAACAACAACTCACGAGCTGGGGATCTCAGAGGCTATTTAGCCAACTATTTCCGGTTGCTTGACAGCTACTTCGACGTTTAACAGTGACAGCATTGACACTTAAGCGGCCAATCAAATTTTTATTATAAAAATATAAAAATGGTACTATATACATTAGAACAGGATATTTTTATTTGCATGGCTTATTTTCTGAGTGCAGTTCATGACCCCATTTTTGGATGGCAATGCTCATTGGAATCCACTTTGCACCAATTTGAAGAAATGTTTCCTGAAGTTGTGTTCACTATCGACGTTTTCAAACAACACTGCATGCGCGTAGTTCACCGATATTTGATTACAGGTAATGTGAAGAAAGG